>JAQQZT010000012.1:31711372-31727932 GCA_030068275.1 Clarias platycephalus | reverse complement strand
GTATGAAGTGCTTGTAATTATATTTCAGTACATCACAGAAACAACTGAAACAAAGATCTAAAAGCAGTTTAGCAGAAACATTTGTGAAAACTAATATTAGTGTCATTCTCAAAACTTTTGGCCACGACTGTATATTCAGAGATGCTCTTCAGCGTACCTTGGTTGTAACATGTTATTTGCTTTTCTATCAATTTGAACCAGTCTGTCCTCTGACCTTGGGCATCAACAAGGCATTTTCGCCTGGAGAAGATATTTATTCTTTTTCAGAGCATGTTCTGTAAACCCTGAAGATGGTGGTGGTGTAATAATCCCAGTGGAAATACTCAGACCAGCCTGTCTGGCACCTACAGCCATCCATCCATCTAGGAACCTCCGTAGTACAACTAGTGATTACCATTGTGTTTATCCCCATTTTACAACCGTGGTAGGACCTCTGGTCAATATTCACATACTATTGTGAGAGGGAACGGAGTACCCGGAGGAAACACACCAAGCAGCATGGGGAGAACACGCAAACTCCATGCACTCAGAACCCAAGAAGGGAATTAAACCCAGACCATGGAGGTGCAAGGCGACAGTGCCACCACCACCACCAACCATGCTACACTATATGGACAAACTTATTTGGCCAAACGTGTTAATTATTGAATTCAGGTGTTTCACTCAGACGCCTTGTCCACAGGGAAGGGCAATCTTAATGCTTCAGCATACCAAGACATCTTGGTCAATGGTCTGTTTTCAACTTTGTGGCAAAAGTTTGGAGAAGACCCTTTTCTATTTCAACATGACCGTGTATGACCCCAGCGCACAAAGCAAGGACTATAAAGATATATTAACATCAACTGTTATAGCTGAACTGGCTGCCACCTAACACACAGTATTAATGCAGATCAACTCCTGCTTTCTGTTTCACCCAAATGAGGATGGGTTCCCTGTTGAGTCCGGTTCCTCTCAAGGTTTCTTCCTTTTACCATCTCAGGGAGTTTTTCCTGGCCACTGTCGCCCTCGGCTTGCTCACCAGGGACAATCTGACCATTTTGTTTCATACACATTCACATTCCATACAAACTTAAATAATTCTTTTGATTGTGTACAGCTGCTTTGCGACAATGATAATTGTTAAAAGTGCTATACAAATAAAATTGAATTGCATTGAATTAAAGACGTAATAGTTATAAAGACGTTAGTTCGGTGTGGAGGAACTTCCACAACCCCATCGAGCACCTTTGGGGGGATAAACTGGAACGGGGATTGCGAGCCAGGCCTTCTCGTCCAACATCAGCGCCTGACCTCATAAATGATCGACAGAATGAAGGGGCACGAATTCCCTCAGAAACACATAAAAATCTTGTGGACGGCCTTCAAGAATAGTCGAAGCCGCGGTACAGTTCATACAGCACGTGTTTGGATACGAAGGTTTGTCCGAATACTTTTGACCATACAGGGTATACTCAAATCCATTTAAATCCCCTGTTTTTTTTTTTTTTTAAACCCCCGGTTTGAACTTCATCAGATTAACAGTATTGATCATGGCTGCGATTTGATCAGGCTCACAGGTGTACCTAATAAAGTGGCCAGTGAGTGTGTATATAAATGATAATCTTATAATATAATATAATATAAAATAATATAATATGCTTTCATTAAAGTGTGGTGAAGATGAAACTGTGAGTAAGATTGATTTAGATTTATATTTCTCTCTCTCTCTCTCTGAGGCTTTTGGTTTAAGGCGGAAGTCCAAACTCCGACCGGTTTAATACACCTGCTGGGAAAAGGTCCGGTCATGTTTGTGCGGTGACGTCACAGCCGCTGATTGGCTAACACCGGGCCGCGACATCCCTCCCTCCCGCCTGTGCTCATTCTGTTGCCAGATTGCGCGCAATTTCTGCCTTGTCTAAAAGAGTGTTGAGATCCATGCGTCATTTATGATTATCTGGCAACCCGTCGATCGAGTTCATTGTGGGAGTCAGAGGCAGAAAGAGAGAGAGAGAGAGAGAGAGATCATAACAGAGGAGGGATCTGCAGATCTGTGTGCGCAGTTTAACTTTAATGTAAATTGACACACAGGTATTAGGGAGTGTATCTGATCAGAGGTGAGTACTGATTATTATTAGTATCGCACCCTTGTTGTTTTTTTTGGCTGGTGGAAAGTGTGCTGGATGGTAATGGAGGATGTGGTAGGGAACACAGACTGGCACACTCTGTCCGTCCTCCTCCATCAGCAGTGCTTTTCTGTACACTGTACTCCTCGGGCTGTGTAGGATCTATGTTCTGTTTATTTTTGTTTATTTTAAATCAAGCACACAACCTCGCTCATCCTGATCTGAACAGCTGATGTTTTCTAAACAAAGCCATAGAGGTGGCATGCACGAGCTTCTCAACAACTCTCCTGGAGAACTGACACCGGCGCAGGTGTGCTGAAGGTGTCACTAGGATAACTCGCTCGTAAAGGTAACCAGGTCCAGACGTCAGGAGACTGATCACTTTGTGCTGGAAGACTTGACGTTGTGCGTCTTATAGTGAGAGCGATGAACACACACACACACACACACACACACACACACACACACACACACACACACACACACACAGAGTAAAGAAACCCGAGCACACACACAATCAGTGGATGGTGTCATCATTTTCCAGCCTTTACTTTGTTTCAAGGAAGCGTAGTCGTTAGCACTGTCGCCTCGCACCCCCAGGGTCCGGGTTCGGTTCCCATCTCGGGGTCTGTGTGTGTGTGTGGAGTTTGCATGTTCTCCCTGTGTTTGGTGGGTTTCCTCCCGCAGTTCAAAAAACATGCGCAGATTAGACTATTTGCCTTTTTCAAGTCTAAGGTGTACCCCTCTGAATAGGACCCCCCCCCTCCCATGACCCTATATACTGGATAAAGTGGTATAGACGACCGTGAGTGACTTTGTTTTAAGATCCATCCATACTCTTTTTAGACTGTATGTCTGTCCTTTTTTTTTTTTTGTCAATCTCATTATATCCATTATGGTAGATCACGTTTTCTTTGGGCATTGGTGACTCAATGGTAGGATTCTCATCTGCCGTGCATGCGGAAGATCCGGGTTCAATTCCCAATCACTCAATGCCGTCCCCATCAAAAGAACAAAAAAAAAAAAACAACAACCACTGGATGCAGTGCCAGTCCCAATCCCGGGGAAAATGGTTAGGGTTGTGTGGATTAGATGGTGAGTCCTCAACAGGAGCAATCAAAGTAGCAGACTAACAACAATATGGCAGATCACTTCTTCTTGATTATTCATCCAAAACTTTGGTTCAGCTTTGGATCTCCAGACACCTGTGAAGCATAACCCAAAAGTCTGTGTTAAAATCCCTGGCTGTTCCTGAGACTGGATTCCTGATCATGGGTATGGACCCGCCGCAAGCAATCCTGATCAGGATAAAGATAAGGATCAATGAGTGGCGAAGTTTTAAGGGTTTGTGGTCATGGCATGGGTGAATGACAGTGTTACTACTTTAATGTTTGAAGATGTTGTGATTTCTAGGAATCCAGAAATTCTGATGGTCACCAAAAATGGTCCATCATCCCTGGACAATCTAGACTCATCATACTGGACGTTCTGAGTCATTAACATGAATGTATATACTATAGTAAATGTGTTCAGTTCAGTCTTAGCAGCAAGTAATGGTCAATGCAAATCATTCCCTATGAACTAGGAGGAAGAAGTGATGATTAACCATTCAATGGTTCCTTCATGAGCTTAACCTTTGCTCTGGTTGTCTACATGGCTTTTTTTTCCTTCTTTTTTTTAATGAGTGCACATACTTTCAGTGGTTATTATGACCGAATTGCACTTCCTGTGTCTCCAGAATGGTGGTAAATTAACAGTGGAGCAAAAGGCGCTGAAGCCGGCACCGTAACTCCAGCTTTAAAGTAAAAAAACGACAGCCGAGTTCTCGACTAGTGCTCCCGGCCACCATGTTTGTTCTAAGGATAGTGTTTGAGCCTGTGCTTTGGCTTCCAGAGTGCTGGGTGTGTCGCATTACCAACTCCGAGTGCCGTGACACACCTAGAGGTGCTGTTCGCTAAGGTTTTGTGACTCACCTGTTAAACTTGGTTTGTGGTTCTTGAGGCAGTCTTACACTCCAGGGAGAGAGAGAGAGAGAGAGAGAGAGAGAGAGTGTGTGAAAGTATTATTATCGCTCTGGACCAAGCAATGTTCCATTATGGAGGGAGTGATGTCTTTACGGGCGAGCGGACATGCTCTGTTTTGACGACCACAAACCCTGTCGCTTTACCGTTTCTAGTCTGTAAGTCAACAGATGTGAAGACAGAAGCTATGTTCATAGTCACAGACGTAAGAAAAAGTCTTGACGGTTTTATTTTGAAGCCATCGTCCGAGTCGATCATTCAAGAATGAAAAACAAGTCTTTAACTTAGTTTTAAGAACATCATCTTATTCAAATCAAATTATTGGGTTGCATCAGGCAAAGAAAACAACTAAGGAGATATGTGGTGAGAAAGAAAATAAGGAATGGAGATCACTTAAACAATTTGTTAAATCAACAGTAAAATTAAAAGTATGTTTAATAGTTAAAGTAAGAGCATTTCCATACACACACAATAGGGTTTAAACAGCTGTGTGTCAATAAGGAAACCACTTGTTGGTGAGACTAATCAGAAAAATGGCTTCCAAGTGGTAGGGAGCATAAAGATTAGACTTTGGAGCGATGGAAAAAGGTTTGATGAGTCCAGATTGACCATATTCCAGAGCGGTGGAAGCATCAGGGGTAGAAGGGAAGCACATGAAGCGATGTACCCATTATCTATAGTGTCCACTGTACAAGCCTCTGTGGTTATTGTTATGATCTGGGGTTGCTTCAATTGTTGAGGTCCAGACTCCGTAACGTTACGTGGCAATAAAATAAAGTCAGCTGACGACCTGAATGTACTGAATCACGTCTATGGAGTGTCCACTCTCTGTGGCACGACCATATTCTAGGATTTAAATTGTGGTCTTGGGGAGCACGAGGAATCATATTCACACATGAACTGGCCACCGCATTGCGTGCTCAAATCAAAGCCGAAGTTGAGTGAATGAAATCTGAGCATGTGCGATTGTTTTTTTTGGAAAGGTAGTGTAGTTCCTCTTTTTTGCCTGTGGTTTGAAAAAATGCAGCTTATTGAGTAGATGCTACTTTGCCTAACAGATTACAAGGTCAGGACGGTGTATGTGTGTGTGTGTGCGCACAGGCGTGTGCGCGTGATTTCCTAACTGCCAGAGAACCACAGAGTATTTTGGTTACTGTATTTAGATTTAATACATCATCGTTTGGATCCGCCTTGGACCCTGCTTAACCTACTTAGCACTGAGTTATCCTTCGACAATGGTTTAACTAACACTGTTTCTCTTTACTTGATCATCATGAACAAGTACAACTACAGGCTCATTAGACATTAGCGCTACATCTGAGGGAGGGAAAAATCTCTCTCTCTCATATGTATGTATGTATGTGTATGTATTTATACACACACTTGCTGTCTTAGCTACTTCACTATCAGTCCAGATCAGATTTGTCTGCATCTGTTTGAGCAGGGCGGAGCTCTGACCACATCCAAATGAACCCAGCCTCTGGTGTGTGTGTTCTCTATAGAAACCTGCCCTAGGTCACTAACTGAATAAAGTCTACTCTGTCTGTATTATACATCTCTAAAAGCTTTAGTGGTCAGCAAACGATAAGCGCGGTGAGTGGGAAAAGGCATCCAGGTTTGCACCTCATCTAGAAATCTCAATGTATTTGCGTTTTTTCTATATAAAGTTACAGCTTCTGTTTTAGTGTTCTTCCAAAAAATAGGAAATAAACGTTTCCCCAGATAATCACCAGGGATGACCCGATACAATTCATATCACGATACCCAGGTGCCGATCCGATTTATATTACCGTTCTGTTATAACAATTAATTAAGAATGAATGAATGAATGAATATTATTCATAGTTTGGTGGAGGCTCCTGGTGACCATTGTATTTATTCCCATTTTTATGACCATGGTAAGACCTTCAGTCTTTCCGCTTTTGACCATCTTAAACGGCCACATGACTTGGGTTAATAATAAATAGAAAGTGCTTTCCTTTGCTCGCATTCCTGTAATCTTTCCATAACCAAAATCGTTCGGTGGTTGACCCAGAGACATTACCCAATGATAACCCATGTGTGAAATGGATAATTAAAAGGCCTGTGTGTAAAATCTAGTCGATGTGTGAACAGTGGTATTTGGTTAGTAGTTCTGGAGTCTTATTAGCTAAAGTAGACGGTGACCTATTTTTATTAAGGCACAGTTTAGTTCATGCCATTATGGGCCTGAATGATAGAAACATGCACATGAAAGCTCTGACTCTGGAATTGAGAAACCAGAAATGTATCGCAGATTGATGGCAAGTCTGAAGATGGTTAGTGTAAAGTGTTATCTTTTCTTATTTTTATAGAGAATATTTATGCCTACTTATAGAATATTCTATACGTAGTGGCTCATGTGGTTAAGACTCTGGGTTACTGATTGGAAGATCGGGGGTTCAAGCCCCAACACCGCCAATGTTGAGCCCTTAAACAAGGCCCTTAACCCTATCTGCTCGAGTGGCGTTGTATCCTGGCTGACCCGACGCTCTGACCCCAGCTTCCTAATTGGGACAGTATGTGAAAAAGATGCTTTCTATACTCAAGACTAGTTTTTGGGTCTCAGAAACTGTTATGCTAAGTCTAATAATTAGATAATAATAATAAGAGGTTTGTTTAACATTTAAGAGGGAAGGAGTCTCCAGTGTTCAGGTTAAGGTTAAGCTGTGTCTTTATATTTCCCATAGTAAGCAATGCTAAGAAAGCAGGATGTTGTGTTTGATGGTTTCTCTGTAAAGATATCTAGTTGCTAATTCTATCGCATAACAACTACAGTATCAACCAAGAGGCTTGGGTAAAAATGGCCTCCTTGGAGAGACTTAAAACGCAATCTGCTGGCTTCCACATTCATGAGCCCACAGATAACCATGTACAGTAGCTGTTTGCCAGCCAACCCTCCCACTCCCTTTTACTTTAAAAAAACGTTTGTTGAATGTGGCATTATCAGCATTTGAGATACAACCCTGAGGAGTCGAGGGAATTCTCTTCATATTTATAGCTGTTATAACCGTATTTTTATGAGGAAGAAACTTTGTTTCACAGCACTATAAATGGATGTGTCATCCTTAAATAGATACGGAGGATGGATGGATAGCCCGTTGTTATATTCGTCACATGTTACTGTATATGTCTAACTTAAAGTTCTGGAAGATAGACCTCTCTTTTCTATAACTAGCTTCCTTCTAATTTTGTTCCCACAGTTGTTTAAAGTTAATGCCCACACAGAAACGTTCACCCAGTGCTTCAGTCTGTAGCTTTCTTTTAGTCATGAGTCATGTGTTCTTAGGTTCTCCCACTCCCATCTTTTCTTTGAAGTCCTGACTTCTGTGGAGTTCTGTGTTTCAGATTTATCTGTACGAGTGTTCTACTTTGGTTAGAGGAAACGCTTCTAGTGACCTTTTTCCTCTTGCTGGACATCCTGAAGTCTTTCCATATGTTTATCTTGCAGTGGCGCCACAGCTGCTCGGGTTCTGACTTTTTCACACTGGCTGTATCACTTGTACCCAGATGCTTCATGTCAGGAAGTTGGAGCCTTTTTTTAAATCTTCTTTAAGGCTGCTTTCACACTAGGCGTGATTGATGTGTACAGGTATGAATGCGTCTCCCTTCTTTTTCCCTCGCTGGCCAGCTTTCCACTTTACTAAGGGCGCTTTCACATTTGAGCCCTGGAATCGTTTCTCAGAATACTTGACCCCAAAATCTGGTTCATTTTGATCAGTGAGAATACAATCGTTCCGCTCCCCAGTAAGTACTGTACTTACTTGCCTTACTCCTGCCTACTTTAGGACCTATGGTTGTCTAGTTCAGATGCATTGAATGGCTTTCGTATTGAATTCGAAACGTGCCTGAGTAAACTTTCTTTTTGACTTCATTTCTTCTCTAATTACTCTATATTGTTATTCTTTTGTTCATTACTCCTGAGAACAGAACTCCACTTGGCTTTGATGCTCATATCCTTTTCAACGACCCTTTTACGCCATGTGCACATATTCCTTTCAAAGGCTACAACAAAATAAGCAATTTTTTAATACACAAATGCAGTTCCTGGTAGCCTTTTGAAACCGTTTCACAATTCATTAACTTTTTTATTCATGGTGTCACACTCTAGTCATGGCCTTTTTTATTGGCGTTAGAGTTTGACCGGAATAGATAGTAATACGGCTTGTCAATCTTTAAACTCTGTAAAAATGTGCGTGGTTAGACATTGAAGTGCATGGCTTGCTCGTGTCAGCAAAAACCAAGGTGCTGAACTGAACTTTCATGACATTCCCAGAAGAAGAAGACAATCACAAACGATCCAGTGTTGCTTTAAAGAAAAGAAAGAAAAAAAAACACGTCTCTAGGGTGTGACTTTTCATTGAATGCTCCAAGGCAGATTCCTTAACAGTGGCGTGGCTGAAAGTTGTATTTGAATGCATTTCAGTTGTAATGGTTTTTAATGGTAAGGTGTGTCGACTTGTGTGAGAAGTCTAACTTCATGGTTTAATGAATAAAGAATGTGCTTGATCAGCTTTTGAGGCAGCTTTTGGGACGACAACATTTTAAAGCTCCATTAGATTTCTTATATGTTGCACATGCTGTGTATGGTTATGAACAGGGATGTGCCGGATTTAATAATCTACTTTAAAATAAGCTACTTGCTCAATGTAAACAAACACCGGCACCAATAGATATTAATTAGTAAAGCTAAACTGAATATTTATACTGTACTGGGATTACTTATATATTATATAATAATATTATTATTATTATTATTATTATTATTTGTCCGATCTACTTTCTTTTATCTGTGACCTGAACAGGGAGTGTATTTGGCATAAGGTACTCAACTGTACAAAATTGTATTTCTTTGTATTAATAAGTTAAACTTTAACCTTTTAACTATTTCTAAAAACTTTGTCCCTGTCAATGATGTGTATGTACACTAGTGTATATTAATATATATTTATGTTTTAATTATGTCGCAAATCAGAAAAGCTTTCACTGACTCACATTAGCATGTGTTGCTAGCTTGGAAATCTAAAAAAGTGGTAGCTAACATAGCATAATGAAGTGTCACATCATGCTAGTCACCTAGCTTCTTGTTTAGCCATTATTTATTTATTTATTTATTTATTTATTTTAAGAAAGTGTGTGACACATTATGTTTTGGAAATGTCAGCTAGTTGGCTATAGTTAGCTGGGGTAATTTATCCTCATATTAAATGTAAAAGGTATGATTTGAGGCTAGCTAATGTTTTTAAAATGTGTGTCATGCTAGCAAGAGAGTTAGCATACAGTGCTGTATATGGCAGCTATATGTTGTGCTTTATTTGCATTAGTTTATTTGTGTGTATTTATGTGTTATGTATCTGTGTATCTGAATTAAATAAAATAGATTATAAATAAATAAATAAATAAATGTGCTTTTTCATAGTAATTTTTTACGGCATGGAATACAGGTCTACGTTTTCTCATCATGCAACCTCGTGTTCAGTAACAGGAAGATAACTTCTAGAAAACTTCATTTTAAGTTGTAGAACAATTATGTTAATCAGAAACAAGAAATCCTGTTTTCTCTTCCATGCTCTGTAAGTCCCCGAGCTCGTCCGTCGCCTTTGTTAGATTTGCCTTTGGTCCTATTGTCGAGATGACATACCGCCACCTTTTGTGTTCAGCCAACACAATCCCTGGTCACGTGAGCGTCTCGTCCAGCACAAACTCTGAAGTCATGTGACTGTCCCAACCTACACAAAGTGTGTGTGTGGTCATGTGACCGGCTTCCCGCGACAGTGTGTCCCCAGTGATCTGCTGTAACAATCCGTGATTGTGTGGCATGGAAGAGGAGTGGGCCTGAAGCGGCATAACTTACAGGGTTTTTTCTCCGTGTGTCTGTCCTCTTCTTAAGACTCTATTATTTTAGATTTTGTCCCGGGGCTATTACATTCTGCAGCAGTGTGCTAAGGCAGACGAAATGAAATAAATAAGCCTACCCACATGTCTACTTAAATAGCCAGAAGTAGTATGTTCAAAGTGGAAGTTTAAAGTAGATGTTCTGATGTAATCCGTTGTTCATCAAATTAATTCACAGAGGAAGCTTGTCTGAACCATTAATGGGCCATAGGGAATTTGATACCTGTTCTTTGTACTTCTCTGTATGCTCACTTTCTAAGGGAAAAGGTGCTGTAAGCACTCGTCCTTGCATTAGAAAATTTGCTGTATCCATACTCTAAAGTTTCTTTTTTAAAATGTTTAATTAAAAGCTTTCCGTAGTTGGCTGTCAGTAGTTGCGAAGTCACTTAAATGCCATCTTGGTTACATTTAGTGATTAAAAAGTGACTACTGTATCTAGCAACAGGTGGAAGTTTGGCTTGTGAGATCAGATGGATACGTCATTTTTAAAACACTTAAAACCCAAGCGGCACAGATTTAGGTCAGTGACGATAGAAAAAATAGATTTTTGGATTTATCCGGTAGATTGAAAGTTCTTCTCATATAATTTATATAAAGACTACTGGAATATGGGAATGACGTCACAAAAATGTACAACTCTCTAAATTTTTTTGGTCATAGAAACAACCGAAAACAACCAGAAAAACACGTGATCATGTGTACTATTTATTTGCCTATGTGACCATTTTTTTGGTCATGTTTGTCAAGTTGGTTAAAATTAAATTAAATTCAGTTCATCATATTGCCTCGATTGCGCTGACAAATAGGATATGACACTCTATACTGTACAATCCTGAGCTATATATACAAAGGATGTTAATTTAAAAGAATGCAAAACAAAAAATGGCTAAAATGCTCGGAGTTTTAAGGGCTACAACTGTCCAAAGATTATAGAATGGATGCTTTATGTGACACTAATCATTCAGAATATTGTTTATGAAGACTCATGACTCATCGTCTCATCTTCTATACAGCTTTATCTCCTATACAGGGTTGCTGGGGGCCTGGAGCCATATTAGGTGACGTAGGCGGGGTACACCCTAAACCCACGCATACACACTCAAATTGGGTACGCCAGTTACTCTAATCTGCATGTCTTTGGACTGTGGGAGGAAACCGGAATACACAGATGAAACGCACCATGCACGAGGGAAAACATGCAAACTCCATGCGAGGTGACAATGGTAACCACTACGTTAGAGAGCAGGGGAGGGGGAGGTTGTTAAGTAGAGGCTGGTGTAAGGTGCGACTTTCCTGGTGCACCTGTGGAGACATCTTGATCTTCCTGGGAATGGATAAAAAAGGGCAGAATGAAAGAAAAAAAACAAAAAAACCCCTCTCCCTCCTACTCTCACCTTCTCCATTGTTTACTTAAAGAACCCATTCAGGCAGGGAAGGATCCTTGATCCTAGAGCATAGAAATTTGTTTAATCCTACCAACTTCTCTCAGACTGAAGCAGCTACTTGGATGAGTAGTGAAACGTTTCGACCTAGTTGACTTCCGGATAATGTCATTAGTTGCACTTATATACTTCCTCCAGCTGTATTCACTTCTCTCCATGTTTAGCCCCTTGCTATGGTACCTATATGGAGATGATAGAGTACGTCCCTGTAGATAGTGTAGTGATAGTGTAGCTCTGCCCTGCCTACAGGTAGCCGAAAGCTGCACCTCCTGATTTGTTTACCACAGTGTGTCCCAATGTCATTCGGGTTCTTTGAAACATTTCCATTTGCGTATTTTCATTCTGTGGACACGCAGGTCCAAAGCAATTCGCTTTTCTTTGGCTTCACTAGGGAAACCCTCAAAAGATGTTTTATATATATATGCACCCATACAGTAAATATTTTGAAGCATCTACTTTTTTTTATTTATTACGGTCATCCGCTTTTTAGCGAAGTGCGGCTTGCTGATGAAAATGGTATGGGCTAGCTCAGAGGTAAGCTCAGTTGGACTACTGATCGGAAGGTTCCAGGTTCAAACCCCAGCACCATCAAGTTGCCACTGTTTGGCCCTTGAGTAAGGCCCTTAACCCTCAATTGCTCAGATGTATAATGAGATAAAATGTACAGTAAGTCTCTCTGGATAAAGGTGTCTGCCAAATGCCGGAAATGTAAATATAATTCACTCTCCTCTACTGCTTCAGGGACTGACAACAAATGTAAAAAAATATAAATAATATGTCAGGACTGGTCCAAACAAGTCTGAGGGTTTCCGAATGTCTCCTTTCCATAGTAAGACAGCCAAGTTGAGGGATTTATTCAGTTCCTGGCTGCTCTTGTGTCACATGTTTGTTTTCGTGGGGTCATCAATGCAGATTAAGCAAATGGCTAGCAGGCACATCCTGTATGCACAAGATTTTCTTCTCAGTAGTATTTCCCATACCCTGCAGAGAAGAACCTAATGCTGAAGGACAAAGGACAATGATCTAGATCAGGGTTCAAACTAGGTCATAATCTAATTTCTAGTCAAGATCGAAGATCTCGGAACAATTGGAGATGAGCAAATGACTTTTATTAAAATTGCTTATACTGTAACTTACAAGTAACGTACATTCATGTTTAAGGCAGTCTGGGACAAAGTATGTTCCAACATAGTGGAAAAAATGCCTCTGTTTGACTGCTTAAACCATAGTAAATCTAACTTTAAAGCAACTTATATTCAAGTGTCATTCAAAATGCATTAGTGCAAAAGTATTGGCAGTGTTTGACAGCAAATTGTTGCTTGTGGAACTAAAATTGTGTAACAAAATGATTCTGTAGTAAATGCCTTAACGGGTGCATTGCAACACAGGAGACCGTTCTCCACAGTGGACGTGGTTGTTGGGCATCTCCGTTAAAAAAAAAATAGAAAATTGAGCATGCAAAAAACACAACGTGTGAATGACCCCAAGTCTGGGACATGGCACTGTCTGTCTGCCTTCAATTAGCCGCCTAAACCTTGGCACAAAAAGGTGTAGTCACTAGACCAAAACACTCACCTTTTCTTTGCATATTTGGATCGTGACAACCTCACCGCACAGGGGATGTAATGTATACTGACAGAAGTGACCGAAGTCTCGCTGTTCCGTGCCAGCAGAACAGATCATGGACATCTGTTAGCTTATCGACGTTATGTCACCATACACTCGCTAGCTGTTAACACTATTATAACTAAAAGGGGAAACGATTACGTTTAGCGTTAATCTTTGGTCCTTTAACAATCTCCAAACACACTACAAAACTAACTATTTATTAAGGGGTAAACACTTTATTACACTGTATTATTGCATTCCTAATGCTAGGTGTAGGCTGGGTCTGGATTGCTGTTCAGTTCGGATCCTTTGAGAAGTCCATAGTGCTGTACCACTTTACATGGAAACCTAATGATTACAGTCCTTTTAGTTTTTGAATGAATGTGTTAACTTCATGGCGGCAGTTCTCCCCGTGCTTTGTGGGTTTCATCCATGTACTCCGGTTTCCTCCCACAGTTGAAAGTCATGCAGCTTAGGCTAATTGGTGTTCCCAAATCTCCCCTGTGAAGGTGAAGTGAATATCATTGATTATCTCTTTACAAGGGCACCTGGAAGTGGGTGGGATATATTAGGCAGCTATTAAACATTTTGTCTCTGAAGTTGAGGTGTTGGAAGAAGGAAAAATGGGCAAGCGTATGGATTTCAGAGACTGTGACAAGGGCCAAATCGTGATGGCTAGAAGACTGGGTGAGAGCAACTCCAAAACTACAGCTCTTGTGGGGTTTTACCAGGCTACAGTGGTCAGGACCTAGCCTCAGTCTGGTCGTGGTACACATGTTGACATGTGTATACTACCCAAAGCACTTAAAGTGGGCATGTGAGTTTGCAGAGCGATGGAAGAAGGTGGCCTGGTGTGATGAATCATGATTGTCCACCTTGCAAAGAAACTTTAACTGATGACTTGGTGCCAGAAACCGCATGGTACCTTCAGAGGTCTAGTGGAGTCCATGCCTCCACGGGTCAGGGCAAAAGGGAATCTGCATAATATTAGTCATGTGGTCATAATGTTATGGTTGATTGGTATATATTAATTGTGCCACTGTATCAGAATCCTGCAGGAGGCAGCCAGTCAAGTGGTTTTATTGCCATTTCAAACATATACAGTACAGCAGGGACAGTACACAGGGAAATGGGGAAAAAAAAAAAAAAACCCAAGCACCATGCATGGTGCAACTTAAAACATCACATCTACATGCAAGCCTACATCAAGTGCATGAGTGTGACCAGTGCAAGACATTTACAATTATTACTAGATAATGCAAAGCACAGTGAAGGACTGTGAAGTGCCAAGCAGTACTAGGGTGAATAAAGTGCAAAAAGTCCTTGTGGTGTACTACCAATGTGGTAAGTGTAAACGTTACATGCTGCTCGGCAGCCAAATTACAGAGTCAGACTAAGACGCAAATTAGCAGCATCATGGATTCGGAGTGGCCACTTCACGCTGGTACTGTACAGAGTGAATGGGATTATCGAAAAATAAACTGGAATGATTTAGCTGAGGGTGAGGAACTGTCAGGCTGACCATGCTGGCTGGCATTTCTGGAGCTAATGTATTTTTTAAGTGTTTTAATAGGCATAACAGGATCAGATAACCAATCAAACAAAGAAAAGAAAAGGAAAAGAAAAAGAAAGATCAGATCTAGGCCACCCCTACGTCAGGGCTAAATGTTTCTACAGTTACAGATCATTGCAATGCTTTGACAGCTTAAAAAGTGTCAGTTCCTTGAACCATGCATCAGATAGGTGAAATCCGATAAACTTTCACTGCTACTGACACATAAAGTTAAACTACCCTCATAATATACACTGGGAATGACGGCTCGCGCATGGTGTCAGATGACGACCTACAGCATATCATGTTCATTCAATATCAACGAAAATGACTCTTCCGCATGTTTTGTCCTGTAGGTCATGTCAGAGTATGTTGTGATGCGATTTTTGGTCATTTTTACCTAGAATATTTACATACTGGGACAACTTTAGGGCACTGGTAAAGTTTCACTGAAAGGCAGGTAGCATGCCTGGGCCTTCGTTTGTGTGGGTGTGTGCGTGTTCTGTGTGTGTGTGTGTGTGTGCGTGGATGTGGGTGGACGAGGTTGAATTGCTTTGTTGTTGTTTTTTTTGTGTTTGGGTGTGGGTTTGGGTGTGGGAGTCTTTTTGTAAAATAGTTTTTACCTTTTCAGTTTTGCCATTTCACCAGTACAAGTGTAAATATCTCCCAGAGAGAAACATGAGGAGGGCAGCACGGTGGCTAAGTGGCTTAGCACTGTCTCCTTGCACCACCAGGCCTGATGGGCGGGTTTCTTCCAGGTTTCCTCCAGTTTCCTCCCACAGTCCAAAGACAAGCAGTTTAGGCTAATTGGTGTTTCCAAATGTCTTTCATTTTCTTTCCGCAAACTCTGTTAGCCTTGCTAATCTCTTCAATATTCTACAGTATGTAGCTAGCAAAATGACTAGCGTGATGAAGCTGACTGAAAACACCATGCTAGTCACAAGATTTGTCCAATTTTATAGTATGTTATACTACTCAAACCTTTTTGAACTTAAATATTAAATGTTTAGGTAGTAATTAAGTAAAAGACAGCATTTTTAAACAGTTAAGGGAATCCTGAATTCATAACAAATGAAATTACAATGCACCTTTACTCCTAACCTTTAACACACAAATACAGTAGGTTTGTAATTATTTCTTATTTCACAAGATTCAGTTTTGTTTATTTATTTATTTATTTTTTGTACGGGTGAACGCAAATGTTTTGGTTAATTATTCGTATTTATTTTTTTTTTTTTACTGGTGTATACTACTTGAGTATTTGTATTTCGTTACTGTATTTAAGCGTTATTTTGACAACTTTTTTTCTTAGCAAAAATTGCAATTTTTTTTAAATACTTTTTACTCAAATGTATTTCTATTTAAAGCAGTCATTACTCGTTACAATTTTTTGTATTCAACCTAAATTTGCCATATAATACACTGTACTACATGTAATTTTTCTTTTGGAAACTAATACAGAAGTGGAAGTATCGCCACCTACAGGCTGTTATACATAATCCATGGTCACTGAGAATATTTGCCTTCCCACGCTGACACGCCCAACCTTATACCAGGTGTTTGAAATCAGAAGCGGAGAAGACTGTCAAATGTCAAACTTGGATCATTTAAATGATCTAAATTTAGATCAAATTTAATGGTTTACATAAAAACAAAATTTAAAAATGTAAACAAATTTGCCTTGAACCTCCAGGGCCTGGGTTCGATTCCTTCCTCGGGTCTGTGTGCATGGAGTTTGCATATTCTTCCCGTGTTTCGTGGGTTTCCTCAGGGTACTTCAGTTTCCTCCCACAGTCCAAAGACATGCAGATTGGGCTACTTGGCGTTTTCAAATTGCCCGTAGTGTGTGAATGAGCGTGTGTGTGTGTGTGTGTGTGTGTGTGTGTGTGTGTGTGTGTGTGTGTGTGTGTGTGTGTGTGTGT
>JAQQZT010000012.1:31680233-31692456 GCA_030068275.1 Clarias platycephalus | reverse complement strand
CACACACACACACACACACACACACACACACACACACACTAACGGAATCACTGCTGTCTGGCTCACGGATTACATAACTTGTCTGAATAACGGATTACATTTTTGAAAATATAACTAAATAACTTAGTATTTAAATGGCGGACCTAACACGTTAGATTACTCGTTACATCAAAAAAGAAATCCAAGTACTCTAACGCGTTACACCCAACACTGGCCATGATACAGCACTCCTGGAGCAGAGAGTTAAGGGCCTTGCTTAAGGGCCTAACAATGGTGCAGCTTGGCCCTCTGAGCCACCACTGCTCCTTGTTCCTAATTCCTAATTCCAACTCCGGAATTCAACTGTCAATCATTCCAGATTTATATCTTGATTGGCTCATGTTAAAAAAATTTTTTTTTTCATGACCACTCCATTTTTCATGCTCCAGATTTAAAATATTAAAGGTCCTACACAAAATCCCTGTCAACCTGATTTTCGTATTTTCCATCTCAACCCTCCCCTGGAACTCGCGTCATTTCAAAAGTTTGCTTAATTTGCTCATACGTTATCCTTTTGAATCATCCGCATATATGTTTCTCCAATAAGCCTGCCTATTTACCAGTACATGTAGACATATCTGCCTGTCCATTAAATCCTCCTCTTTCTCTTACACTTTCTGAAGACCTGTCAGGCTTCTCTCTTTTCACACACCCCTCTCTGTCACCTAGGACCTTCTAACCACACTCCTCATTTATGTGGTGACAGCGTCTGCACAGCCGTTCATCTTTCCCTGTTATTAAACGGATAGAATAAAAGGATTTTGTGTTCAGGCTGTGTGTTTGCCGAACGTTGACGTCGGTTTAAACAGATCGCTGAACAATGGGCCGTCTGTGTGGACAGGAGGAATTTTATATCGAGCAAGCTCAGGCCATTCAAAACACGATGCTCGACCACATTCATCATTTATGTTGAGTTTCACCTGACAGCAACAGCTCCTTTTTTTGCTGCTGTGTTTTTCAGGGTGATTTTAAAATGACTTCACCGCTCTCCGCTCCCTGTGCTGTGATGTTTTAACATTGGGAAGTCCTCGCTTGTTATTCTGAAATTTTAACCATGACCACTTATCTCAAAATTAGGAGTTATTCTGTCAGATTTTCAGTTTAAGATGTTAATTTACTATATGTGAAAATTGGGACTCAAGATCTCTACTTATTATGTTAAGAGTTCAGTTTAAAATATTAAATATAAAGAAAAAAAATTCCTTTTGACCTTATCTCAAAATTTCAACTGTCAAATTTTTTTATTTTAATCTTTATATGTTACTTAAAAATTTAAGTAAATCTTATTATAATAATTACTTATTATTTTTAAATTTTGACTTATCTTAAATTTAAAAAAAAAATACTCTTATCTTAAGATTGACTTATTATCACCTATTACACACCTATTATCTTAACTGTCTCTCTTCGTTTATCTTAAAACGTCTTTAGTCTGAAGTTTTTTTTATCATCACAAAACTTTGACTTATCTCAAAATTTCAGTTTGAAATCTTTATTTACTGTCTCAAAATTGTAACTTGGGATCTTTACATAATATATATAAAAATTTCTGTTTGAAATCTTAAATATCAACACTAGTTACCTCAAACCCAAATTTTATTTTGAAATCTCCATTTACTATCTCAAAATCGTGACTTAAGAGCTTCACCTATTTCTAAATTTCAATGCAATATCTCTCCCTAATATCTCAAAAGTTTGATCTTAAAATTTTTGTTTAAAATCTTCATTTATCATAGACCCAAGATCTTTCCTTAATAAACTAAAATGTAAAAATATCCTACAATTTAAATTTTAAATCTTTTTTTCCCTGAATACTTTAACACAAGATCTTCACTTATTATCTCAAAAAACTTAAAATTTCAAATTTCAACTTTTAAATTTTCATTAACTAATTAAAAAATTTGACTCACGATTTCCACTCATCTCTGACTTATTGTATCAATCTTTGTTTAAAAGTTCCATTTACTATGTCAGAATTGTAATGCAAGATCTCTACTTATTATCTTAAACTTCCAGTTTGAAATGTTAAGATTTTGACTTATTTTTAGCCTATTTCTTTTACTCATTATCTCAAAATATCTTTATTTTCTATTTAATCTGTCAGAATTGTTCAGTCATTATTGCAGGATTATGCTTAATGATGTTTAATTTCTGACTTGGTATAATGGAACAATGATTTGTTAGGTTTATTTAAGTGTGAAAATCCAGGTAATCAAAATCATTGACATTGCTTGCAATATATTTAACAATGGGCTTGTTACAGGTCTCAGGAATTCATTTAGAGGTTCTTTGTATTGTTTTTAGAAGCTAAATTATGAAACCTTTTTTTTTTTTTTTTTTTGCAGTACCTAAACCGAGGATGCACACGCTACTTTGCTACAAAGGACACGGACCAGAAACTGTTGAAGAATTGCAAGAGCCCAGAGGTAAAGCGTTTATGTGCTTGTCTCATTATAGAAGTGTTGCCCTCAGACTTGTTAGGATGTCTCGAAAAAGATGAGCTTCCCAGTCCGGACTCGATCTCTGAACTGCCTCGGGCTAATTGAGTGGGACGCTTGCCAAGAACTCCTGTGAGGTATTGATGATAGAACAGACAGAACTGATTTAATGCTCTTGGCAATGAGCAGAGGTTATGCTTATAACAAATAATTCAGAATAAATCTGCAGTAACCGCCCTACTCCGCAGCAGCCAGACAGCCAAATTAGTTTTTATTGTTTACCGGCGACGCCCTTACAAGGCGATGTTTTTATTCCTCTGGGAATAAAAATGATGTATTAATTACGACACCACTGTACAAGAAATCACATTCGAGCAAATATATTGAAATAATTACACACTGTATATATGCATTAGAAAGTTCATTCCAGTTATTGAAGAGGTTATTTTCTTACACCATAATCTTAAGGAGCTCCTTCATCTCTTATTGTTGGTTTTTGACTGGAAATGGCGGGAATTGAACTCGGACCCTGGAGGTGCGAGACGGCAGTGCTAACCACTAAGCCACCGTGCCACCATGTTCAATTTATTTAAGTGAAAGTTTCCGTAGAAGTAAAAGGTGTGAAGAAGTTCCACACGTGCTTAAAGTTACGGAAGAGACGCCATTACAATTTGGAAATTACAACCTACAAAGTGTCATAAATGCAGAATAAATCTGGAATGGGAAGTCTAAAAGCGATGCATAAGGCAGTGAAGGCATTTTTGAATGTTCGGCACGTACTGTATGTAATTTTAAAAACCCCTCACAAACGTCTGAATCCTGAACCTCGGTTGATGGTTTGAAAAGGTGTGGGTGCATCGAGCACCGCGAACAACACAGGACCGTGCTTAAACTGTAATGATCCCATGTATTAAATTATGTATGATTAGAGCCTTGCTTTGTTTATGCTCATTAACACAGAAGCCGTCTCCTTTGTACTTGCACACTAATCATTTCAAGCCGTCTGCTTGTGATGTTAATCTCATTTGAACACGGCATTTCTTCTCGCGTCACTTTTCTATACGTCCCAAGACGTGAAAGTGATTATTAGAAAGCGATCCGTACCGTACGATCCTCGTGACCTGGATCCTGTATGTGTCTGTCGGTTAGGTGATTGGTCTTGTCTCAATCAGCTTAACAGGCTTTTGCCCCCATTACCCTTGCACATGTCAGAACTTAAAGAATGAGCTTGACTCTATGAGGCGTTCTGTCATACGTCCCATGTTGATAAGTTCATACATAATTAGACATCGTCTCCTCATTGTTTTTGTACCGTCAGCCAGGAAATAGGAATGCCTAAACAATTCGAGACGGTGTCAGTCTTTAATCTGGAGTAGTTGATATTTATTCGGCCCGGCTTGAGTGGAAAGGTTAAAGGCCCGGTGTAAAAGAGAGCAGTGGTATCAGTGGGTGCCAATGTGCTGTAGCAGCTTAATTAGTTTTAGCCATTGCTCATTAAATATTCCGGATGATGTATGTAACTCCTTCCTTTATTTATCTACATCTTTCACCTGGATGCCCTTGTTTTAGGCAGCTCCATAAAATCATTTTTCAGTTATTCGTATCTTGTTAACATTTGTTAAAGTCCTAGTGTGTCACTAGTGGTTTATTAATTATTAGTGTCACACATATCACACATTAAAAACATGACCCGTGAATCTAAGTTGTGTTAACGTTATGTCTCGTACAAAGTGTTAATCTTTTGTCTTCCAAAATCTTTTGTTCCACACTCCCATCCAGTAGGTGGCGGTATTGCACCAACTGCTCATAAATTCAAAAGAAGAAGCAGCAATACTCTTGCAAAATACAAGTATTTGCAGACAAAGCTAAAGCGGTGGTAGATTTAAAAAAAAAATCTGTCAATTTAATATTTTTTATTTATAGACTGTATGTACTTAAACCTGGATACGCAGGGAGGTACGCCCTGGACAGGGTGCCAATCCATCACAGGGAACATGCACACACACACCGGCTCATACACACACTACGGGGCAATTTGGGAACGCCAGTTAGCCTAATCTGCATGGCTTTGAACTGTGGGAGGAAACTGGAATACCCAGAGGAAACCCACCAAGCACAGGGGGAACATGCAAACTCCATGAAAATAGACCTGAGGCAGGAATCGAACCCAGACCCTGGAGGTTGCAATGTGTGTCCTTTGAGTTTACCTAAATAATTTAAAACGTGCGAATCCTTCCTGATTCGAAAACGGTCAAGAAAGATTCAGTTAATTGAAATGATAAACAAAAGGCTGATTAAATTGCATAATCGATT
This sequence comes from Clarias platycephalus, assembly GCA_030068275.1. Lineage (NCBI taxonomy): Eukaryota > Metazoa > Chordata > Actinopteri > Siluriformes > Clariidae > Clarias > Clarias platycephalus. The sequence continues at coordinate 31,687,666 of JAQQZT010000012.1, read as the reverse complement.
ATTAAAATTTGAAAAATTGAGGGTCAGGGGTAGCTCACTAGTTAAGGCATTGGACTATGATTCAGAAGGTCCCAGGTTCAAATCCCACGACCACCAAATTGTTCCTGTTTGGCCCTTGAGCAAGGCCCTTAACCCTCAACTGCTCAGATGTATAATGAGATAAAAATGCAAGTCGCTCTGGATAAGGGGGTCTGTCAAATGTTTAAACGTAAACTAAAACTAGTCTATCCCTTAGTCCCTGCCTGTGTCCCGTCCTTGTGCATGTGTTTAGTGCTTTGGGATCGGGGTTAAGGCATTATGAGGTAAAATGCTGCCATTTATGAGTACTCGTAAACCTGCGACGTTTCAGTCAGTTGTGTCAGCAATCACTTTGGGTGGAAGAAATCTGCAAACGTTAGCTATTTGTTAGCCATAGGGTGCACTAGTAGTTATGTTAGCTAGTAAATGTTATCTTTTGAAATTCTACCCATAGACTCTAGACTCATCTCGATCACAAATGATTGTTCTGGTAAACAAGAAACTCACTTCCCTACTTCACACCATGAAAGTTTAGAAAAGTCCTCTAGCTTGACTTGTGGCTTCTGTGACTCTTTAGCACCTGAAGGCAGGCCCTCTGACGGACCCGCTGCTGGATGACCACTGCGATTATAACCGCATGGCGGTGGCCATGAAGAAGATCGGCCTGGGCGATACGGAGAAGCTGGACCTGTTCAGGGTTGTGGCTGGAGTCCTCCACCTCGGCAACATTGACTTCGAGGAAGCGGGCAGCACTTCAGGTAAGAAACGAGGACGAGGTACGCTTGGTGTGTAAGGGGCCGGTGTCTCACCTAGCATGTGTGTCCTGGAAATGGGGGTGAGAGATTTGACGAAAAGCTCATGTCACGGTCAATATTTTATCATCATCTTGCTTAGCTTGAAATGGAATCCCAATATTTTATCCTGTTACGTGTGTGTGTGTAGAAAAGACACAGAAAACAGAAACACCTTGAGCCCGGCGTATCTCCTTCTGCCTTTATAATGAATCCAGTCATTTCTATTTTTTTTTCCATTTCACCCTCGTTTCCCTGAGAACATCTTGGACCATATAGACTTTTTATTATCCCAGTGACATTTTGTGTCCTCATAAACATCCCATAGTGAACATTAGACACTTTTAGAAAGAAATACAGCAATAATCTTGTGCACCTTAGAGGTTTTTTTAGTGTTTCCCTTGTGAAAGTTTAATGCGTGGTAGTTACATATAAAATATACAATATAAACACTGTCAGATTTCTTCTTCTTCTTTTTTTTAAAGCGTTTCAGGAGCAGGATAGTCCGACCCCGAGTGGTGATATGGCTGGTTTATTCTGCTCCCTTAGCAGTTTAAGTGTCTCAGTCTTTGTTCCTACAGGGTTTTAAACGTCCCAAATGGAGCATTTGAGACAAATTTATATGTTTACTCACATTTAGTGAACAGCGACCGCACTGATATGAACGATGCAGAACATTTCAGATGATTTACCAATAAAGTAAACACACTTAATAGTTATACTCTATCTTAGTCTTGCTCTGTGTCGCATATAAAGTCGGCAAAGCTGTTTGATGAAGTTAAATGAAAGTGCGATTCCTGGGACAGAGCTAAAAATTGGACGTTTAAATAGATATTTTTTTGCTTCACTTCAAAAAGTGGCTTTAAAAAGAGAAAAAAAAAAAACTTTAGTTCAGAACAAAGATTTCTCTTAATATTCCTGCTTTAATATGTATAATATGATATATTGGTTATATACAGTGCTGTGCAAAAGTCTTGAGCCCCCACATTTCTTCATAATTTGCTTCTTAAAAAGCCACCATTTTGGCATTGTAGTCTTGAGAAATAGTTCTCCAGGCTCCCTGAAGGACTTTTTTTTTTTAATTCTCATTTTTGCTTACATAGTGTATGAGTTTGGATAAGTCTTCCTGCTGTGTTTAAAACAGGGAGGATGAGGACCCACTGTATAAGAGCTACTTAACGACAAATGCATGCTTTGTGTGTGTGTTTGCGTTTCCTACACCTCTCTGTGATCGATTAGTTTAATAACGCACATCCAGTAATAACGAGTCATGAAAAAAACCAAACCCATCATGCTCTGCTCAGTCCTGATAATGCTGACGTGACATGCAAAACGCTTATTTCCAAACCTAGTTCGTTTGCATCTCGGCCCCAGTTTAGCGTGCTTTACAGTGTGATTGTCCGCATCTCTATAATATTTAAATAATCCAAAAAATAAATTAATTAATAAATAGCCAAACTGGAAAGCTTTGGACCAAAAAAAAAAAAAAACAACCTCTAAAGCTTTTGCCAGCATTTAGGTTTAAGTTTGACTGTAATAGCGTTATGTCCTTGGAGACGAGATGGGTGTGATTTCCTTGACTTTGCAGCTCTGGTAAGAAAAGTGATAGGAGGTCTGCTGCCGCATCCATTCATCCTTTTTCCACCCTTCTGCTTATGATACCCTCAGGAAACATAAGACACTTCTTTGGCGTTTATTACCATTGATCTTGGTCACTGGTTTAGAGGGCTTAGTGCTTTTTTTTCTTTCAATGACCCACATTTAATAACCTGTGATTGGCCATTTGAGAAGAGGACACTGAAGTTCAACAAAACTGTTTCCTGTGGACATTACTTAGTGGATGCAGAATATCCTTTTTATCGCCCCTTACATTTTCTCCTCAATTGGGCCAACATTTTTCCAGAAGTGTAGTGATAGACACTTGGAGAATGGCGCTGTCTGTCCTCTATGGCATACATTTCTCCAAGTGAAATTGAAACCTTGATCATTGTATTTCCTTCCTTCAATCAAACTTTGCTTTATTGGAATCTGGTCAGGCATAGTTTACATCATGGTATTTGCCAGACACTCTTATCTAGGTTTTTATCTCTTTGTACATCTGTGCCATTGAGGGTTAAGGGTCTTGCTCAAGGACCCAACAGTGACAATTTGTGGTGCTGGGGTTTGAACCTGGGACATTCAGAACCGTAGTCCAAGTCCAATGCCTTAACCACCAAGTTACCACTAACTCTGAGTTATAAGTGCTGTTGACCCTGACAAAAGGGAATTTTTTTGTTGTTGTTGTGCTTTGTAAGAGGTGCAGACTAAAAATACTGACACATGCTCACGATACATGACTGTAGTTTGTATAGTCTACTGTAGACTTTATTTCTAACTACAGTACTGTAGGGGCAGTCAAATTGAATGCAAATGAGAATTTGCCTGACTTTAGATCCCCTCTGGTGTCGGTAACCATGGGAAATGTTTTTCATGGGCGGAGCCTGGCAAAATAATAGTTCCCTGAACACATTCGGTAATGCTGACGGGTCAGTTCTGATGGCTTGTATTGTAACAATTTTTGAAGCAAATACTACCGTGGAACAATCTACTTAAAAAAGTGAAATACATACATATTTATGTTTTTATCACATTAAAAGAAACACATTTGCTAAATACAATTTCATGCCCTTTCATGTAGTGTCTGTAACTTTTTTTAAATTCAAATCTTTCAATGATCTCAATGTCATTCAGATGAAACTTGACCAATTTAGATTTCACATGAAAAGACATAAACCTGAAAAAGTGTATTATTCTAAATTATATTATTCTAACATGAATCTGTCATGGTTACGGACACTACAGATTTTTTTGCTTTTTAAGCTTTTGCCAAAAAACATATCTCAATATGTCTTAACAATAACTAGAAGGCAGATTACAAAAAGCTATTTAAAATGAATAATCTATAATTTTCTATATTTTATGGCCACATAACATCAGGTGTGCATCTAATTTGGAGCATTTAAACAAAACCACTGTTGTTAGTAATTCAGGTAGAAATCGTTCATTTTAAAGGGAATGCTTTAATTTAAGCAACAATTTTTACAGGTCATATGCTACTTTAGTATCAATACTCATATAAAGAAATAGGGATAATTTGCATTTTAAATGATTATTTACAGTGTAACGCTGAAAAATGCACACATAGAATCATCTCTCCAAAACGTCTGAAGTTAACAACTTGAAATTTTTAGGAAGGCAAAATTTATGCGACTTCCATGTTGCATAAACTCATGGCACACATAGTTTGGTTGACATCGGCCCTAAAAGTGTCTATAAAGCGAGTTTAATTTAATAGAAAGAGATTACTAAGTAAAGGACATGTTTTACTTTCTTCTGTGTTTTTTTTCACCAGTCTATAGGAAGCCCAAGACATTGAAAGCTAATAAGGAATTTCTCACTCAACATTCTCAGAGTGGACCATTTATAAATTCATTAGCAATCCCATCAGGCATGTCAACGGTCCAGTGGCTTTGCCCATTTTCCTCATAAATTGGTTGACCAGATAAAAGAAGCTAATGTAATATAATCTAACCTAATATAATAACACATGGGGAGCTATTTAGGTAGGTGCATTAATACTGACAAAGTGAAATGAAGGAGTATATGAAATCCCAGGCAGTCAGGCAATATACTTTTGCATATGAAAGCCTACATGTACATACCAAATGAAAATGTTTGTTTTGCGCCAGTCAATAGTGAGCACTGTTTTCATTCCCCTGGATGTTGCTTAAGAGGAAAAAAATGCGATAGCTACGACATCAGCAGTATGTTTTTTTTTCCCACTGCCCTTCAATAAAAACAGCTGCTGACCCAATCGACATCTAGAATGATTGACAGTTGTGCTAATGCCAAACTGTTGTTCAATGCCAAACTATGGACAAAGTAATCTTGCCTTGTGAAATAAAATCAGTGCATGCTTGTCCAGTCAACATCAGTTAACCTTATTTCATTAGGATGCCCCAAATACTCCTGTATGAAAAAGTGCTCCCACTGTTTGTGCGCATCTAAAAAATTTAATATTGTGAAAAAGTTCATTTTCTTTTCTAATTTAATTTAACAAGTAAAACTGTCACATATTCAAAACTCATAAAAAGTGAAATATTTAAAATGTCAAGTCTTATTTTTGTTTTAATGTTGATTATTGCCATTTAAAAAATCCAGTATCTCTGTAACCAGAAAAATATGTTCATTCATGCACTCAACTATCGGTTTGGGCTTCTTAAGCAAGAATTGTTGTATTAGTGATGCGTGGCATGGAGGCAATCAGCGGGTGGTACTGTTAAGGCATTATTGAAGGCCAGGTTGCTTTGATAGCAGCCTTTCGCTTGTCTGTATTGCTGCGTCTGGTGTTTTTCATCTTCCTCTTGACAATACCCCTTAGATTCTCTATGGGGTGTAGGTCAGCAACTTGGCTGGCCAATCAAGCACATTAATATCATGGTCAGGAAACCAACACGTGGTACAGTATAACTCATTTAAAGCCAAGTTCTGCTTTGATAACTGATAATGCCACTTGCACAACAGAGTTAAGGAGACCATGCCAAAATTCCTGATATGAGGCAAGTCACAAAACAGTCATGCACCTCAGGAAGTGCTACAGTACTATATAGCTGATTTAACTCATGTTGGGAGTAGAAGAAAATCCAGGAACAGGAACAGCTGGGTAAAAGGAAGGACAGTTGAATCTAAGAGCGGGAATAAAACAAGTTGTGATTGCTGCAAAAAAATTAGATACGAGAGGACCTAGCATAGATCCTTGAGGTACACCAGTCATAATGTGAAGTGATATGACCTATAGGAGTTTTTGCATCCAGCTTTTAGAGCTGTCTCTGTAGAAAGTATTTAAGTTTGGGCTATGTAGGTGATAGAGAGATGTGAGAATGCTTTGGAGGGATGGACATTCTCCTTTCAGGTTGCATAATGTGAATGGCGCTACTGTGTTTATTCATCTCTCTTTATCTCCTTGTTTGTTGTAGTGTTCTCTGTATGTGTATATTCTAGCTTATATAAAGAACTAGTTTCAGTATTACTCAGCTATATTTATTCTTTAAAACATGCTGTGTGTGTGCGTGTGTGTGTGTTTCCCAGGAGGCTGTAACTTAAAGAAACAGTCAAGTAAGGCTCTGGAGTACTGTGCCGAGCTGCTGGGTTTGGACGAAGAAGACCTCCGAGTCAGTCTCACCACTAGAGTCATGCTCACAACAGCAGGAGGCGCTAAAGACACTTCTATCAAGTGAGACCATGTCACATCTCCCTCTTTCTCTTTCTCACTGTCACCCATACAAAGCAGACACAGCTCTCTTCTTCTGTTAAATGGTTGCACATGTTTGTCATGAAAATGCCTATTGCATTCTGACTGTATACGATGATGGATCTGCCAATAAGTCCATTGTTAAAATCATAGTGAACCTAGTGAACTAGTTTTTTTATTAAGACATCTAGAAGTCGCTGTGGATAAGTGCTAGTATTTGAAATGCTGTAAATCCTGTAAGAGAAATAATGGAGTCTCCAGTTCGATTTAGCATGACTAACGCTGGATATCTGGAAAGACATAGGTGATGACACTTTAATGTTAATGGACATAATTCCAGTAGTTTCCTGTCCACAACATTAAACGTAACTTATATTGTCAGAAAGAAATGCCGAGGTACAAGAGGCTTCATTGTAATAACAGTATCTCTTCCCGTCCTGCTCATGACACCATCCCCTTTTGACTCCTTTGCAGGTGGTTTTCGTCTGTCCTTCCTTCCTTCCTTCCTTAAAACAAATTTCCTTTTTCAACAGCTGCAGCTATCATCTTGTGGATTTTTTTTCCCCCCACCGTTCCACTTCTAAGTCACCTCCAACCCGCTGTGAACATCCAAGAATCACTGAATGGCGTTTGTCAGTGCGGCTGCCGTTCTAGACGCCTGGCCCATAAAACTCATATCCGTGTGCTCGTTGACCTTTTTGCGAATGCTGCACCGGGTGATAAGACAGGAAGACAGGAACGGATGACAGAGCTGGGAAAAAGCTCACACACACACACACACACACACACACACACACACACACACACATATACACACACACACACACGCTGTTATTGGTCTGTTTTGGTGTGTGGTCTGTGTTTCTGTTCCAGTCAGATGGCTTCACTGAGATAGATTTTGGTTTTCAGTCGCTGAGCAATTGGAAGGGACCAGACACAAAATCGTGACTCTTTCTTTCATGCTCTCTTTCACTCTCTCTCTTTCAGTGCTGCATGACTTTTAAGTAATAAAGCTAAACATTACATGCTGTGAGAGAGAAAAAAAATCTATAACTTTTATTTGTGGTGTCCCGGTCCCTATTCCCAGAGAGTCTTATATCTTCATACTGTACAATACAATAATACATGTTATATTTATTAAAGAATGATATTTCTGTAATGTATTTAGCATTATATAATATGTCATTCTATCAAAATAGAAGCTTGTCAGTCACAGGGCTCTCCAGCGACACCTACTGCTAAAACATACTGTACAGTATATCCATCCATCCATCCATCCATCCATCCATCCATCCATCCATCCATCCATCCATCCATCCATCCATCCATCCATC
>JAQQZT010000012.1:31660765-31677071 GCA_030068275.1 Clarias platycephalus | reverse complement strand
CAACTTCAACCACTGAAGTTGAGTGAACTCAAAATTGCTTTGCAACCGGTTGCCTTAACTTTTTAAGTTAAGTCAACAATTTTTTTTTTTACAGTGTAAAAGACTATCGCTTTGCACGAGACATGTCATTTAAACAACCAACAGCACAGCAGATACTGATAAATTTTTTAGTACTTGTACTCGTTACCGCTTGAGAAAAAATCAGACAATAAAACATAAGTTATGTTGAATCAAATCGAAAAAAACACAATGCCCAAAATTCTAATTGTCTTGTGCCTTGAAAGGTAGTGCTGCTTAATACCGCTAGCATTTGAGGCGTTTTTCTTACTTTTACAGACTTGTCACAAATGTCCCTTCCTATTTGTTTTCCTGCTAGGATTCCCTGGTTAGTTTCTCTTGATGTTATTTCTTTCTTTTCCGCTGGGTCATTATCAATTTTGCTGGAGTACTCATTATCTCTTTTGTGATGAATAAATTAATTATTGAAAAATCCTCCGAAATGTATTGTTCTGTGGAACAGGTTGCCAGTTTGGTTCTAATTAAACATATACTCCTCATCAAAAACTTTTTTAATCCAAATATGCTGAACTTAATGGCGTAAATTTTCAAATGTCAGCAGACAAATGCAGACTGTTCCTATGATGAACAAAATCATTACTGTTGTAAGATACCCAGTACTGCAATGATTCAAGAAAGAGAGAAAGATTCAAGAAGATTATGAGGTGGATAATGTCTGTGGGAACTCCATCATTCAGTACAGTCCTGACCTCACTCCAAGCCATTTGCACATTAAAGGAGTTCGTGGGAGGCCAACGTCTCAGACATGAAACGGGCAGTCTGATCAAGGCCTTCAAGTTCAGTGACTTTTCAGTAAGCGATGCAGGACACACCAATTGCTTGGTAAAAACCACCAGATAGTAATTCTTAATAGAAGTTTGAAGTTAATGACGACATTGTCGTGCGCTTTTATTTTCGAATGTACTACGGCTTAAGCCCCTTGCTGCTCCAGTTCCTGTTTGGAGACACGTCTTGTTTTTAAACGCATGGGAGAAAAACACAAGGCTTAATGCGTCCTGTTTTCAGACTGATCCTCGTCTCGTCTTGCTGAATCACGTCTCTTTGTTTATTATCAGTCCTCCCACCTGGGGCTTGGCTTCTTTGCCTGCATTTCTTCCCTAGTCAAGGTTTTATCTCTTCATTTATTGTGGTGACGTGTGGGTGTGTGTGTGTGTGTGTGTGTATGTGTGTGTGCACGCATTTGTTCATGCATGTGCATATAAACGTATACATGTTGAAAGGCCAGTGTACAAACGAGCATATTATTTTGAATCGATTACGCAATTTATCTTTTCCTGATCGATTTAATTGATTAGTTTTCAGTTCCAAATTGCTGCAGACTTTTTGAACTTTAAATTATTAAATTCTCAAACATTGACGAATCCCTTAAAATTAGACTACAGTCAATGCAGCGTGCTTGCTTTTTAGCCTCCTTTTGCATTGGTATATATTACAATACCGCCATCTACTGGACTGGAGGAGTTTGTTAGTAACAAAAGCGCTTTTGTTCGAGACTTTTTGATTGTTGAAAAAAATCAAACAACAACAGATCAGTTCATTAGTTTTTGATTTGTAAAAAAATTAACTGCTTGAAATAAATTAGACGATAAACATTAGTGCAAACTGAATTAAATCGATAGTACCCACCTACCTCAAAGCGCTAAAATGTATTTATATACCTAACGTATATACAGCTGGAAAATGTGTGACATTAACGCAAGAGACGGTTTGTAAATGATAATGATAAATGAGACCAGTTTTGGTTCAGTTTAACCGTTGTTATTGAGCCGCGTATTAAAAACAGCACTTGATTCAGCGCATCCCATTATTTGGCTTTTTATTTATGAATCAGGAATCTAAAAAAACAATCTTGTTGATTGACATAAAATATAACACGTGCGTAACCCCTGCAAAACCTCTGCCTGAATACCGATCTGGGCTTTTTTTCATACGTAATGTAGAAGAGGAAATTCTGAGCATAGCCACGTGCGAGTGAGGGCAAGACACACAGTAAAAGGAAACGTGAGCGCATGCTTATCCATGAGCTTTTTACATCTAGGCAGTCATTTTAACTGTGGACGACCTCTCTCCCTCTCTCTCTCTCTCTCTCTCTCTCTCTCTCATCCCTTTTGCAGTTTATATCTTGCAATCTGAAGTTCTACTTCATAATACACCTCCTTCCCTATTTCCTCTTTCTCCCCTTTGCCCTGTAAAGGCTTTCAGGATTGTGAATAAAACATGAAAGGTTGAGGGAGCCAACAGCTTCGAGAATGGAGTGTGTGTGTGTGTGTGTGTGTGTGTGTGTGTGTGTGTGTGTGTGTGTGTGTGTGTGTCTGGAATGTATAGAATTTACAACAAGTACAGTTTTCTTTGAGATGTAAAAGGTTTCTTTCACACAGTTCTGTCTTTTTGCCCCAAAGTGGAACGTCTTATACGCTGCTGGAAGGAGACGGGGAAAGTTAACTTAAAGAAAGAAGGAAAAAAAAGCAGCCAGAGCGGTTAAGACTTGTAGGGACTTGTTGTATTGGCTGTTTTGGTAATATTAATAATTATTAATGAATAATTCTTTTAGATTATATAAGTTACTCACACTCTATTATTGACTACAATTCATTATCACCTTATTACTGTACCTTTCATCTGTTAGCTCATTTGAGTTAACCTTAAAACATTAGCCCTTAAGATTGTCTGTACGATCTCATGTCTCACGGCGTCCTTTATTTGTCGTTTAATAACCCACTAGCTAGTCATTATGGGCTTCAATCTGCTCACACGACCTTGAAGACCTTGATCGCGCTCTGGAGTGCCGCAGAGAGAGATTTTTACACGCTCCTGGGAAGTTCTCCATTCTTTCCATTTTCCATTAGGAGTTCCGTCAGGGTGACTTTGGGGTTCCTGGTGATCTGAAAGCACTTTGTTTTGGCTTCAGCTCCTGGGAAAGTCGCATTTGACTTTCGTCCGTTTAGAAATGATGGTGGTCTTCAGGACCTTCGAAGAAAATCCTTGAGAATGTAGAATGTTCAGCGCAAGCGTGATGTACCTCGCTTCTTATTGCAATAGGTGTGTGGAATAACACACTCGGTAGAGAGCGCTATCTGCCCTGTTCTGAATACATGACCGACAAGATGTCTCTGATTGGCTGATGCTCGTGATGTACACATGTCGTATACAAAAACATGAGGATTTATTTTTTCATTATGCTGGTGAAAATCATAATAAAACATCAACTACTTATCAAAGCTATTACATGGGCTGTTCAAGTCTAACCAGGACTTTTGATTGTGCAGAACACAGTTACAAGAGCAAAACCTCCATTTATTTCCCTGCTACACTAATGCACTTATCCCAGCGTTACACTAGGGCTTGGATACCATCAAGTTTTGTCAGTACACCAGAACCATAATCAGACTACACGCTTACCTCTCAGGAACTCCTTTAATGTGGAAATGGCTTGGAGTGAGTTCAGGGGATGTGGCAACCCCTCAACTGCCCCAGCCGGGTTATGTTATGTAATGTGCGTCTACTGCCAACAAGTTATCCATTGATTTTCAAGGACCAGGCGCTTGCTGAATGTTAACAGGAATAGGGATGTACTTCTGTAAAACGTTTGCACCATTCAAATTTTTTACTGCGGCTAAGAGTCTCATCGCCGTACTGTGCTTGAAGCCTCCTGTAAATGTTTATCGGTTTTGCGCCTTACTTCCCCAAAAATGTCATCACAAGTCCCGATTTAACTCGAATGCCTCTCACATTTTTCTGTCTCGCCCTCAGGGTTCCTCTAAAAGTGGAGCAGGCCAATAACGCGCGTGACGCTTTAGCGAAAGCAGTTTACAGCCGTCTCTTCGATCATGTTGTCACCCGAGTCAATCAGTGCTTCCCCTTCGACTCCTCGGCTAATTTCATCGGCGTGCTGGACATCGCCGGTTTCGGTGAGTATATATATGTGTGTGTGTGTGTGTGTGTGTGAACCTCAGGCGATATGATGTAAAACTATAAGGTTAAACCAGAGATATTGAATTGAGTGTTTCACAGTGCTGACATTGTGGGGACTTTTTTTGGTCCCCACAAGAAAAAACTGCTTAGCTTAAGGTGAGTGTTAGATTTATTTGTAGGCATTGTATTAATTGCCTGCGGTAATAATTATATTGATGAAAGGATATTAAAACAAGTGTGTGTGTGTGTGTGTGTGTGTGTGTGGTCATTTCCTCACCATGACTCAACGTGAGGTAAAAAAAAAGAAAAAAATAGTCTCGCAGTGTGTGACATGCTTTACATTCATGAGACTCACACCAAGCCTGAAACGCTTCTCCCCTCCCTTTCTCTTTCATTCTTGATTTCTCATCCTTCTTTTATCTCTTGTCCTTTCTCTCTGTTCTCTCTGTTCTCTGACCCCTTGCCAATTCGTTTGTCATTTCTTTTTTCACTTCATGCCACTCTCTCCTTCTCATTTCTCACCCTCCTTGTTACTCTCTGTCTCTCTCTGTCTCTCTGTTTCTCTCTCTCTCTCTCTGTTTCATTTTTCTCCCCCTCATTGTTTTCCTTAGAATATTTCGAGCACAACAGTTTTGAGCAGTTCTGCATCAACTACTGTAATGAGAAGCTGCAGCAGTTCTTCAATGAGCGCATCCTCAAGGAGGTAAGTGGACAGCACAATTCCTCCCTTCCTTCCCTCCATCCTTTATCCATCTCTCCCGGCAATGGAAAGTTTGTGCCAAGTCCCCTAAAAGAGCTGATCCTGGATCAGACTTTAGATCACATACTCTGTTAAATGAACCTATACAGAAAGATTGCGGCTGACCAGAATTCAGTTTTTTTCCCCTAATACAGGTAGTCCCCGAGTTCCACACATTCGTAAGTCAGATTTGTTCTTAAGTCTGACAAAGTGAGTCTTGTATGCCTTTGACACGAATATACAATGTAAAGCATAGCAATCCAATTGACTAAATCTCTGTCCCCTTTCTCCGCCATCATGTGGCCAAAAAAACTTAACTGTGCCTAAGGAAATGAATCTCGCACATGTCAAATGTAACAGCGTTGTCTCTGCGCCTTTAAATGGTGAGGGGAATCCCAGACGCCATTCTGTCACCGGTTACAATGAATCAGTCCGGGAGCATGATGATAGAAAATGGCTGTTCTGTAAAACTGTCCCGATGGTGAATAATCCTAATTTCCGAAAATCAACCGAAAGTTCACAGTCCAATACAGTGGAAAACAGCTCTGAGACAGAATGGCATCCTGGATTCCCCTTTAACGATGTGTAAAGTCTAACTGTTTTTAGGCGCTGGTTCCATGTATATGGAAATTTTAAAAAAAGTTCACTACTCAACATGGTATTGTTACAGTGTGAATGTACTAGCACACTGCTTACCCATTTTATTTGTTTGTTTGTTAGTTTTTTTTTTACTGCAAGGTTTCAAAGGTATATGAAAATACCTAAATCAGTTCTTTTCAAGCTGTGTTGATACCCAACCCATCCATCCCATGCATCGTTCCATCCTTAATTTATTTCTGCTGGATTCCCACCTCCCGATAAGCTTCGCATGAGGTCATAAGGTCACTCTGGATCGCATACATATGATCTCACAGGCATCACAATTGATTTAGTGTTGCTGTGATTGACAGTAAGAGAGTAGAATAGTGAGAGAGAGAGAGAGAGAGAGAGAGAGAGGATTTTCCATCTCTCTCACATACTGTACTGTAGTGTAGCGAGCACAGATATTCCTGCTGTCTTTAACTCCTGGTTACGGATGGATTCCAGTGGTATTGTCACACTTTGCTCGACCTTGTGATCTCAATATAATAGACTGAATCCTTCTCAAACTTGGAAGCACACTAATGTAATTTTCAAACAGTATGACTGATTGATGATTCACATGGCAGGGAGCGTGAAACGTCAAATCAGGAAATTAAGACAGCGTCACTCGCGTGCTCCTGTCAGCGGCACATGACAGGCACAGTGCTCAGTAACAATAGCAAGTTTTGAATGAAATAAGACACTTTTTTTTTTTTTTTTAACTTGACCTGGATTATATTACAGTTTCCATATGTACAGTATATCGTGTAATTCTATAGATAGAAAGTAGCTGATCCTGGATCAGTGTTTAGACAGGGTCGTCCTTCAGACTTTGCTTTGTAAACAGAACATAGCTGATCTGAGATCAGTTTTTCCGGTACAGTGCGATCTATTTTTTGTAGTTTGTAGTCATGAAGCAGCTGATCCTGGATCTAATTACCTGTGACGTTCAAGTTAAACCAGGACGTGTGATGGCATTTCTGGTAAATGAAGGCGTAAAAACGATTGACATTTACAGGAGACTTCAAGCACAGTACGGTGATGAGACATTTGAACGGTGCAAACCTTTTAAAGAAGGCTGTGAGTGACGATCCCAGGCCGAGGTGACTCAGAGCCCACTGCAGTCGTTTCTGTGAACGTTCAGCAAAATTGACTGATACTGTAACTTGTTGCCAACTCGGAAGAGACGCATCTGTCTGTTTGAACTGTACACACAATCATTCAGCAGCACCACTTGCGCATTGCAAGAACTCGGCTGGAAATTATTGCCACATCCCCCATACAGTCCTGACCAGTGTTGGGTGTAACGCGTTACAAAGTAAGTTAGACTACTCGGATTACTTTTTTGATGTAACGAGTAATCTAACGCATTAGGTCCACCATTTAAGTACTCAGTTATTTAGTTATTTTTTGAAAAATGTAATCCGTTATTCAGACAATTTATGTAATCCGTGAGCCAGACAGCAGCCATTCCGTTAGTGTGTGTGTGTGAAAGCCGTCCTACAAGCCCCGCCCCCGATAACCCGCCCCCCTCTCTTATTCCTGCTGTTATACCCCTATCTCACCTGACTCCCGAATGTGACCGCCCGATGTTCCGCGAAATTCTGCAAGGTCCGCGAGCTTCCGCATGGACCGACTCGCGGAAAGATGGAAACCTAATCATGGCGCCAAAACTCGCAGTGAATCATCGGTACTTACGATCACCACGCGAAACCGCGTAGGTGAGATAGGGGTATTAGTAGTTAACAGATTATGGGCCAAACTTCGCTAATTAAGTGATGATAGAATAATTATAAAGGTCTTGACTAAAACAACATGCATGAGGAATCACAAAGGAGTTTTCATTTTCTGTAATGGAAAAGTACTCGAACTAGTTACTTTTATTAACCCTGTAATGTAACTGATTACTTTTTAATGACCGTAATTTTGTAATGAAATTAAAATGTAACGTCCTCCAACACTGGTCCTGACCTTACTCCAAGTTATTTCTACATGTTTGGGCCATGTTCCTCGGGGTCCAGTGTTTCAGACATGAAGCAGACAGTCTGATCATGGCTTTGATGTCCAGTACTGAGAAAACGTTCTACCTTGATGGTGTCCAAGCACTAGTGAAACACTGGGATAAGTGCATTGGTGTAGCAGGATATTATATAGAGAAATAAAGAGAGTTTGTACTCTCTTAACTGTATTTTGTTATTCTGCACAATGAAACGTCCCAGTTTGACTCGAACGTCCCTCGTATATACAGATAATCAGTTTTTGGTCTCGGTAGATTATTTAATCTGATTAGAAGGACGCAAAATGTGCACTTTTATGCAGTTTGATGAAAAGGATGTTGACAGGAAGCGGCTGAGAGGAAAACCGCATATCGTCAAATTTTGTCATTTTCGAGGCTGTCCATGCTCGAGGTGCCACTCTTCATCCAGCCTTTTCTCAAGAATCAGCGCTGCTATTGTACGTGGCAGTGTTGCAGCACTTGCATCCTGTGTGTTTATTGAAAAAGCAGAATATTAAACATCAAATCTGGACTCGACAAGCTCGATTAAATTCCTAGAGCATAAAAGCACTGACCTTTTAACTTTTCCAGAGAAAAAAAAATATATGTAAATATTAATATGCTTTTAAAGCACTCGCTGATGTGTGTTTAATCTGTTCGCGTTCCAGGAGCAGGAGCTGTATCAGAAAGAGGGCCTGGGAGTGAACGAGGTGAAATACGTCGACAATCAGGACTGCATAGGTGTGTACTGTACAGTATCTTTGGCACACACACACACACACACACACACATACCTGCTTAATATTGGTAATAATTAATGCTATTGATTAGTCATTGATTTGACATTATTTTTATTAATATGTTTAGTTTTGAGGAATTTCTTTAACCTACATACAAGTAGAAAAACCACCATATACTTTGCGCTGCTGATTTCGCCGCACGGTAGGTGGTGTCTAAACCCCCCGAAGTGCTGTTATCAGTATTACTCCCAGACACATGACTAAATGCTTAGCAAAGAACACACAAATAAATGCTACACACGCTGCACTCGGGGGAATATCGCATTACATATTAACGATATATTAATATTGATGTGTCTGGGTTCGAAATAAAGCGAGCAAAAGGGCGGAGGAGAGAAAATGATTCAGGCATAAAGGCTGTCTAGGAAACAGAAATAGAGTGTGATTTATTTGTCTGCCTGCCAAGACTCTGTGCTTTGCTTATTACTTTACTGGGGGTTAGTGTGAGCACTGACCCCCAATCAGTACATACTGTATATGCAGAGTATACTGTACGTATACATGGCAATTCATTTCAAAGGCGATCTGATCACCTGTCTGTTTGTGGAAGATGCCAGGGTCAGAGCTGCCTTGGGTCGTGAGTTCAGATTAGTGGTGGTGGTGGTGGTGGAGTAACGATGTGGGGAATTTTTTCTTTCTTTCGATCCTTAATACCAGTCTGTCCTCCTCCATCCGTCATCGTGTATGCACCTAGTGAACCCTTTTAAGTCTTGATTATACTATACAGTATGTTGTTCTGTACACTGTTGTTAAATGGACAGAAAGTCACTGATCCTAGATCAGTTTTTACACTGGGTTGTTGTTTAAATGTGGATGCAGCTGATCAGAGATCAGGTTTCTGAGTACAAAGTGATCCATATGAATTCGGACACTGATCCTAGATCAGATTTTGTCAGAATAATCAGTTTTAGTGTCGATAGTTTTTGTACTCTTTAGACAGCGTTTTCTTCTCTGATTGTTTTTCTTTACATTTTTATGGAGAAAAATGTTGCCGTCCAGACTACTGACAGTTTAAGACAGACAGGCATGTGATCTCGTGTGCTTTGTTTCTTAACGAGGTTTATGACTGATTAAGCGTTTTATACAAGGACGACAAATCCAGCAGTTACATATAATTCAAATGCTAAACACTGCCGTGGTTATGTAGCGCAGAAACGTAGTGAAGTAGAAAGTACAGATATTATTGGTAGGATGTAGTGGAGTTAAGGTAAAAAGTGTTATCTTTTGTGATAAAAGTACAAAAGTAAAGTAAATATACAAGATCATCTTACTTAAGTACAGCAGCCAAGTAAATTTGATCACCGTTGTTGAAAACGCTATACAGATAAAATTGAATTGAATGGTTTTTCAGATCTGGTAGAGGCAAAGCTAGTGGGCATCTTGGACATTTTGGATGAAGAAAACCGTCTACCTCAGTCAAGCGATCAGCACTTTACCGAAATGGTCCACAGCAAGCACAAAAACCACTTCCGCTTATGTGTAAGTGATTGCCGTGCACACACACATTATACACGTACATTGGAAGTAGATACTGCTAATAGGACATTTTCAAATTGTTTGATTTTGACCACAGAAATGTGATATAAACCGTATAGCCCAGTGCATGTCCAGTACGTCTACCCGAGTGCTGGGATTGAAGTCACTGGTTTCTCTTTGCGCTCACAGGTTCCCAGGAAGTCGAAGCTCACAGTGCACAGGAACGTGCGGGATGACGAAGGGTTCATTATCAGACATTTTGCCGGAGCAGTGTGTTATGAGACGGTACATGGACACACACACACACACAACCACATGCACACACACTTGCACTCCACATACTACAAATCTTACCAAGGCCATTTTATTATATGAAAGTAATACAATGAGTGATACAATGAGTCTGTCATTTAGAATTTATTATACAGCGAAATAGTTCGTTTTAAAATCTTCTATTAAAAAAAAACATTATTAAGAAAAATAAATTATTATATGAAATTATATTAAAAAGTATTATTCCAGTATTAAACAGCATTCTCGGATGTATATATTTATATATATTTATATACACTCACCGGCCACTTCATTAGGTACACCTTGGCTTGGACCCCATTTCGGCTTCAGTACTGCCTTAATGCTTCATGGTATAGATTCAACAAGGTGCAGGAAACATTCCTTACAGATGTTGGTTCATATTAACATCACAGTTGCTGCAGGTTTGCCAGGCTGCACATCCATGATCTGGACCTCCCGTTCCATCACGTCCCAAAGATGCTCTATCGGATTGGGATCTTGTGACGGTGGAGGTTGTTTGAGTACAGTGACCTCATTTTCATATTCAAAAAAGCTATTTGAGATGATTTAACTTTGTGACCTGGCTTTTAAAGCATGTCCAATTGGTACTAAGGGGCCCAAAGTGTGCCAGGAAAATCTCCTCCACACCATTACACCACTGAACCGCTGATACAAGGCAGGATGGATCCATGCTTTCAAGTTGTTTACACCAAAGTTCTGACCCTACCCATCCGAATGTCGCAGCAGAAATCGAGACTCATCAGACCGGGGAATGTTTTTCCACTCGTTTACTCTGCAAAATTCCTGTGTTGTATGTTCAGAGATGCTCTTCAGCAAACCTCAGTTGTAATAACGACTTGTTATTTGCCATCCTGTCAGCTCGAACCGTTCTGGCCATTTTCCTCTGACCTCTGGCATCAACAAGGCATTTTCACTCTACACTGGATATGTTCCTTTTTTTCAGACCATTCGCTGTAAACCCCAGAGATTCAGGGTTGTGAGTGAAAATCCCAGTAGATCAACAGTTTTCGAAACTAAAAACCATGATACATTCAAAGTCACTTTGATTTTTCTTCTTTTCTCTTTGTGCAATGCATCCAGTTTTGGCTGATTATTTCATATTTGCGTTAACAGTGTTACAGGTGTACCTAGTGAAGTGACCAGTGAGTGTACTGTATTTACACCATCAGTGCATGAGGTCACAACCCTAAGTCCTAGGATTCTGCTTTCACGTTCCTCCATTCTTCTTTTCCGAGATATAACCGGTTTGTAAGGAAATTCAGGGAGACCGCCGGATGTCAACTTCTCTTGCTTCGTCTCTCAGATAAAGTTCGTGGAGAAGAACAACGACGCCCTGCACATGTCCTTGGGGAGTCTCATTAGCGAGTCGAAGGATGCGTTTATACGCCAGCTCTTCGAGAACTCCAACAGCTCCAAAGACGTCAAGCAGAAAGCCGGCAAGCTCAGCTTCATCAGCGTGGCCAACAAATTCAAGGTTAGTTCATGAAAATAAAAATATCCATGGACAGACGGATGGGAATTCAACATGATTAAATTAGGGATAAATTCAGAGGAGGAATTGTTTGTATATAAAATGTTGATGTCCATGAAGAAATATGGTTAATATAGATATGAAGTTCGCAGGACAAAGGAAGGTATGAAGGTAATGTGACTTACACATCGAACCTGAGCGAAAAGTGAACGTTAATATTGCATTATGTGTGTTTGTGTGTGTGTGTGTGTGTGTGTGTGTGTGTGTGTGTGTGTGTGTGTGTGTGTGTGTGGATATACATTTAACTGGATCTTTCTGTGTGCCTAGTCGCTCGAAATAAGGTGGAGATCTGTCTTTTGTGTGTGTGTGTGTGTGTGTGTGTGTGTGTGTGTATATATGTGTGTGTGTGTGTGTTTCTCTGCCCTTTCTTCTTCTATCCGTTCTCCTGTCTTCTTTCTCCCACTCGCTCTACTTTTCCATTCCATGCCTCTCTTGGGATGTATGGTGCAAGAAAAGGTGGATAGACAGCGGCAAAGAACAAAAGCAGGAATAAGACACCCAGCGAGAGACGGAGGGACCGATAGAGGCTTTGAAACAGGATTGGCCATTTCGGGCCAATTTTTTTTTTATCTTATTTTTTTTTTTCTTTAAGGTGTATAGAACTTTTTTTTTTCCATCCATAAATTCGACTCTTTTTTTTTGTTGTTGTTTTGAGTTTTTCCCCGATTTTCTCCCTAATTTAGTCGTGTCCAATTCCTCCCCGTCACTAGGGGGCTCCACATTAAGGCTACTACTACCACTCAGCCGGGAGGCCCGAAAACTATCACGTGTTTCCTCCGAACCACGTGACGCCACCGATCACCGATATGTTTTCGTACTGCTCACTCACGCACCGTTGTGGGCGGAGTAACACACTCAGCACTATCCGCTCCTTCCCCTCATCCCTCCCCTCTGAGAGAGCTCGGCCAATCGGCTCTCTCTAGACCTCTGATTGCGAGAGTTTACAGCATCACCCGGGAATCGAACCAGCGATCTCCGGATGATAGGGCGAGCACTTTACTGCGTCTCAGAAATCACCAAGCGGTTTGGTTGCTCGTGCACGTTTAGGTTGTTAACGTCTTGTTGTGTTTATGATGCGCAGACCTGTTAGATTTAGCCTGTTTTTAAATCAGAGTTTCTGTACGAGCCTGACGTCGGCCAGATTTATTGCGCCGCTCGGAACATCTGCTCGTTTGACCTTTTAACAGATTACTCCTGCAGCGCCATAGATTTTAAAAATCCGACAGTTTACGCAACACCGGCAGGGATAACGGATGAATACTGATGGACGTCCTGAGCACTGAACAGAGCGCTCCATCATACTGTATAGGAAGTATAGGAAGGCAGGCCATTTATTTAGTCGTTGTTGTTGCCAGATTTACGTATGTAGCATTTCGAGGACTGAAGAACAGAGGTTATGCTGAAAAAATAGAGTTTGCTAGACTGATTAATATTTCTAAGTAGGGCGTTCAAATCAAACTGAGACTTGTGATGAAATTTCTTATGAACGAAGGTGTAAAACCAATCGACTTCAAGCACAGTATGGAAAGGCGGCTTTTTTATTATTATTATTCGAAATACAAGGGGTGTTCAAATCAAACCACTGTGCAGAATAACAGAACACAGTTATGAGAGTTAAAAACTCTCTTTACTTCTCTATATACAGTAATCCCCTGCTACACTAATGCACTTATCCCAGTGTTTCACTAGTGCTTGGACACCATTTAGGTAGAAAGTTTTTTCTGGATGCCGGAGCCATGATCAGACTGTCTGATTCACCCTCTGGCCTCCCAGGAACTCCTTCAACAGTACGAACAAGTGCAAATGGCTGGAGCTTGGCCGGGATTGTCATTCACCGACCTACAGCTTTTTTTAAATGTTGCACTATTAAAATTTTTACTGCAACTAAGCAGTCTCATCACCGTCCTGTGTTTAAATCTTCTGTAACATAAATGTCTTTATTTTTATGAGAAATTTCAGCAAGTCCCGGTTTGACAACCTTTCTCTTGTACTGTATGTATGTGTTTGTATAAAAAAAAATTTTTTTTATACATGGTTCAGGAAAAGAAAAAAATTGTATAATGTATAATATATTAATATAATCCTAATAATAGTAACTAGTTAGAGTTATTATATATTCTATATAATCAATATAATTATATAATCAATATATAATAGTTATATTGATAGTATCAATATATAACAAATAGCAATAAATTTAATATTAAAATATTTATACAAGTGTGTGTGTATGTGTGTGTGTACAGTATATATATATATATATATATATATATATATATATATATATGTGTGTGTCTGGGTTCCGGGACTGAATGCGTTTCTCTACAGCCAGAGAAAGACAGATGTGTCAGAATGACAGCTTCAGCAGACTATTTTACTGGAATTGGTAAAATATTAAGGAATCTCTGTCTCCCTTTTCCTGCTATCAAATTTTGACACCGGAGTGCGGAGCTTAGGGACCGGCGCTTTTTGTCAGACGATAAGTAAAACTCTTTTAGCCGTGACATATTATCCAGATCAGCGAAGGATCTCTTTGTCCTCCTGCACACAATAGTCACGTCTTGTCTCACAGCCAGAACTAGAGAAAGAAAACGAGAGTTTAAAAAAAAAAAAAAAAAAAAAGAGAGAGAGAAAGTCTGGACTTTTTCTTTTTTTCTTTTTTTTTATATCTTGTGTAGTCTCCTTGGATGCGGTATCCGTGGAGATGGCAGACTAAAAGCATTACTCTGTCAGGTATCCATGAGCGCCCTGGTCACATGCTCTGTGCATCTCTGCTAGGCTTCCTGCATGGTGTTAACCTGACGTGATACACCAAAGCCCCAGTTCTGCTTTCTTCTCACTTGCACTTTGTGTGTGTGTGTGTGTGTGTGTGTGTGTGTGTGTGTGTGTGTGTGTGTGTGTGTGTGTGTGTGTCTTGTCTTTCACATCTGATCTCTGTTGACAATTCTGTCTTTTTGGCTTAAAGCATCAAGACTTTTTTTTTTTTTTCATCCCTAACCCTTTTCCTGCTGGAAGAGTAAAATCCGAATGGCTTTAGGCTTGGAGACGCGAAAGCAAAGCACGTTGGCGCGCGGCGTTGACTCGTACCTTGTTTTTGCTAATTCTGTTCTCCATCTTTGATCCGAACAGACCCAGCTGAACATCCTGCTAGACAAGCTGCGCAGTACGGTAATTACCAAATCAAGAACACTCCAATTACACCCAAACGAGCATGATCTGTTATTAACGTCCACCATCTGTGAGCCTTCTGCTCTGGTTAACTCTCTAATACATCTGACCTAAGTGGTCTCCAAGGAGGCCGGTGTGATTTTTAAAAAATGTATTTATTTTAGGGTTTTTAATATTAATTTACGATTTCAGGGCTCCGGGTTTATCCGCTGCGTGAAGCCCAACTTGAAGATGGTGAGCCACCAGTTTGAAGGCTCGCAGATCCTGTCGCAGCTCCAGTGCTCAGGTTAGTTTGTCGCAGACGAGGATAAAGTTTTTCCTGGATCTCGCTTTTGTGCATCATCCTGCATGAACACAGGTTCAGGCCTCTTACTTTTAACCGTAATGATGAACGGTGTGATGGTCAGGTGTCCACATCCATGTACCCTTAAGCTCCTAACAGATCTGATCTGAGATTGGGACGGACTCAACAGCTTCCCACACACACAGCGAGTGTACCTCAATGTTTCTAAAAGACACATCTCACATCTTTCACAGGACACATCTCAGACATTAAGAAGTGAAAGTGTTTTAACTTTTTTTGGCTGCTTTCTAGTTTAATATTTTAGGAAATTTCCGCTGAATTTTCTGCAACATTATATTAGGGGTCATCGCTTTCCCACCGTCACTTCATCAACGTTTTTCCTGACATCATTTCATGAAAATAAATTCTAAATTCTCTATATAAACTTTTTCTTTCTTTCTTTCTTTCTTTCTTTCTTTCTTGAGTACACACTTGTCATTTGTCTGTCTTTCTATCTTTCTTTCTTTGTTTGCACACCTTTCTTTCTTTCTTTCTTATGTACACATTTGCCTATTTTTTTCTTTCTTTCTTTCTTTCTTTTTCTTTCTTTCTTTTCTTCTCTCTATGCACACTTTCTTTCTAGTGCACACACTTGCCCTTTCTTTGTTTCTTTCTTTCTTTTTCTCTCTGTGCACTTTTTTCTTTCGAGTACATAATTGTCATTTGTCCTTCTTTCTTTCTTTCTTTCTTTCTTTCTTTCTTTCTTTCTTTCTTTCTTTCTTTCTTTCTTTCTTTCTTCCTTGTGTACACACTTTACTTTTTTCTTTCTTTCTTTTCTTCTTTCTCTGTCTGCGTACTTTCTTTCTTTCTTTCTTGAGTACACACTTGTAATTTTTCTTTTTTTTCTATCTTTTTTCTGTCTTTCTTTCTCTGTATGCACACTTTCTTTCTAGTGCACACACTTTTTCTTTCTTTCCTCCTTTCTTTCTTTTCTTATTTCTCTGTCTGTGCACTTTTTTCTTGAGTACACATGTAATTTGTTTTTCTTTCTTTCTTTCTTTCTTTCTTTCTTTCTTTCTTTCTTGTGTCACACTTACCCTTTCTTTTTTCTTTTTGTGTACACATGTCTCTCTCTTTCTTTCTTTCTTTTTTTTTTTTTTATAGATCTGCACACTTTCTTCTTCTTCTTTGTCTTTTTTCCACACTCTGCCTTTTTTCTTTTTTTCCTTTTCTTTCTTCCTTTTTTCTTGTAGGTTAAAAAATATATTTAATAAAACTAGAGAAAGCACCGTTTCAGCACTTTCACTTTTTTTTTCCAACACACACACACACACACACACACACACACACACACACACACACACACACACACACACACACACACACA
>JAQQZT010000012.1:31618112-31631313 GCA_030068275.1 Clarias platycephalus | reverse complement strand
ATTTCATTTGCAAACTATACCAACCTTTTCCGGTTTGACTGAATTGCCGTTGTGTTCTCTCATTTGGTATTTTGTTTTCGGTTTTGTTGTTTTGTTTTTGGTTGTGTTATTTAGTTTTTTAATTTATTTTGTTTTTCATTTTGTTTTTTTTATTTGTTATTTTGTTTTTTTTATTTGTTATTTTGTTTTTTTATTTGTTATTTTGTTTTTCATTTTGTTATTTAGTTTTTTTTATTTGTTATTTTGTTTTCAGTTTTGTTATTTTGTTATTTAGTTTTTAAATTTATTTTGTTTTTCATTTTATTTTGTTTTTTTAATTTATTTTGTTTTTTTATTTGTTATTTTGTTTTCAGTTTTATTTTGTTTTTCATTTTGTTATTTAGTTTTTTTATTTGTTATTTAGTTTTTTTTATTTGTTATTTTGTTATTTAGTTTTTTAATTTATTTTGTTTTTCATTTTGTTATTTTGTTTTTTTTATTTGTTATTTAGTTTTTTTTATTTGTTATTTTATTTAGTTTTTTTATTTATTTAGTTTTTCATTTTGTTATTTAGTTTTTTTTATTTGTTATTTTGTTTTTTTTATTTGTTATTTTGTTTTCAGTTTTATTTTGTTTTTCATTTTGTTATTTTTTTTTTGTTTTTTTGTTATTTTTTTGTTTTTATTTGTTATTTTGTTTTCAGTTTTGTTATTTTGTTATTTAGTTTTTTTTATTTGTTATTGTTTTCAGTTTTGTTATTTTGTTTTGCACTTCTCGGCCACCATAGGAATCTGATCTATGTTTAATAGTGAAGTTTAGAGCATTTCTGTACTCACACAATTGAGGATTGTGAATAAACAGCTTTGTGTTCATAAGAAAACCACTTGATAGAGGGAGCAAAAATATTGAACTTTGGAGCAACGGAGAGCAACAAATATTAGAGCAACAAATATTAAGCCTGTGATCTGAGAAGTCCAGACACACCCCCTTCCAGAGTCATGATAAAAAGGGAAGCAGATGAAGCGATGCACCCATCATGCAAAGTGTCCGCTATCCAAGTCTCTGGAGACAGTGTTATGATCTGTGGTCGCTTCAGTTGGTCAGGTCCAGACTCAGAAACGTTATGTGGCAATGAAATGAAGTCAGCTGACGACCTGAATGTACTGAATGAGTTACTAGTTTATCACATCTACAGTATGGAGTTTTTATGGAACGACACGGTCATACTGTATTCTTGGCTAAGCACATTATCCTAATAATGAACATTATTATCATATCCTAATTACTTCAGTACTACCTAATGTTGACTTCATTATCATTGTAATTATAGTCCTTTGTGTGTTGTGGATTATGGTCCGTGTTGCCTTTAATCAGCAAGAGCAAATGTTGCTGGAGTTATTCGTGAGCTGTGACAGTCTTGTTTAAGCAATATCATCTGGCAAATTTGTATTAGAGTCTCATAGCTGGTGGAATAAAAACAGCTCTTATGAGTGGACAGGGTTTTATGAGCCTCTAGCTGTGCTTCTGTGCTGGGAGTCGCCATGGTGATGATGCATGGTGAGGATGAAGGGGCTGAACTTTTTTTTTTTTTTCCAACACAGCAGTTATGTTTATGCGTGCTCAGCACACACAATAGGGGCAGTTTTATGGCTGTTATTATCACATCTATGTTTAAAAAAAAAAAACAGAGGAAGGCGGACAGAGACAGCTAGACAGATAATCATGGACTTTAGAGACATAGTATTTCTGAATACAATGCTACTTTCAGATATCCACAAGTATGTATGTATGTATTTTTAAGGGGAAAAAAACCCAGTAGCAGCAACAGGTAACCTTGGGCGATGCGGTCATACTGTATATCTTCTGCAAAAGGTCCATCTGTAATTCAACACCATGGTGAGAATCACCTTTCTTTGATTTCTCAAGCACATTTAACTTTGTAGAACCCCTCCTACTGAGACAAAAGATGGACAAAATGCAAGAGGACACGTCCATGATCTCCCGGGTCACTGGCTTCCTTTTGGACAGACCCCGGTTTGAGCAGCACCACAGGGAGCTGCGATCTCCCCCTTCATCTTTACCCTGTACACTTCCATCGTCATCACTTCCTGGTGACTTTGTGATTGTCGGGAGCATCAGGGATGGACGAGAAGAATAGTAAGACATGGACCTGGTCAGCAATTGTATCGAGTGAAGTAGTGTTGGCGATACCATCTGCTTCTTAATGTGGCCAAGACCAATGAGATGAGAAGTGGACTACAACCAACCGTGAGCTGGTTGACGCCTGTCTTGATATCCCTCTTGACAAGGTCAACTCAGAGGAGTTTTTTTTTTTTTTTTTTAAATAAATCATTAATTTGTCTCATCGAGTTAAATAAATTCATTGATGTGTTCATCTTCAGTTCATCCTGGTCAAGATGGATCCCGAGTCCTTGAGCCCCATTTCCTCATTTTATCAAATTAAATTAAATGAAAAGATGTAAATGACCGTATTCAGCATCGCCAGTATCCTGATCACCGGCCTGATTATCTGACTCACTTTCTCGCATCTAACACTTCTTTATTAGACTTGCATGTTTAAGAATGTTGGAGGAAACTCATACAGATCCAGTACAAGCAACATGAGCGTAAAATGAAATCTAGAACCGTGGGATGACAAACGCTTACCTCTACAAAATAATACATTTGTTTATTAAATTAAGTATGAACTTAATAGCGTTGCATTTTCTATTTTTAAGTTTTTAAATAGAAATAAGGTGACATTACAGTAGGTCCATTTTTCTGAGCTCTTTGTACCTTCTTACTAGACACTACACTCTGGTTAGTGTCTCTCGTGCTGCTGATGTTAAAACACTCACAGAGATGATGAGATGAAAATGCATAACGTGTGCCTCTTTCGTTTATACTGTAGGTGGTGCACGCCATGTGATAAACGTGTGTAAGTGGATCCTTGGTGGTAGTTTAACAATTCTAACAGCTGGCTTCTTCTTCTCCATAACCACACTGAACCAGTTTGTGCTCTTGTGATTTGCGTTCATTGTTTTTTCCGCTGGCTTTTTTGCTTTAAACAAAGCTGGTGGACACTTCACGACTTGTTTTTCAGTGCAACAGATAAAAAAAGATGAAAAAACCAGACGAGTAAGGTAGAGTAGTTATGCAAATGGCCATGCGACATGAATCAGTCGTTAGAGTTTGTGCATGGAGAATCTGGTTAGCCTCGCACCTTCAGGGTCCGGGCTCGATTCCTGCATGTTTGGAGTTTGCATGTTCTCCCCGTGGGTTTCCTCCAGGTACTCTTGTCTCCTTCCGCACGCCAAAGACATGCAGATTAGGTTAATTGGCGTTCCTAGATTGCCCCGTAGTGTGTGAATGAATGTGTGTGTGTGTGCCCTGTGATGGATTGGCACCCTGTCCAGAGTGTACCCCGCCTCGTGCCCTAAGCCTCCAGGGATAAGCTCCAGGTCCCCGCGACCCTGTATACAGGATAAAGCGCTATAGATGATGAGACAGCGATGCATTTTAATCCTAAAACTGTTTAAACAGGAGACATGTACTGTGCGCTACATAATGTTTACAATAATTATATTTTTGCTATATGTTGGAGATTTCTTCATTTCTTTTCACTCACAGAACATATTTTATTATATAAAAGACATGCCATTAGACTTACACATTGTTTTGGACAATATACAGTATATTAGATTTTAATAATAAATATAA
Source organism: Clarias platycephalus (assembly GCA_030068275.1). Classification (NCBI taxonomy): domain Eukaryota; kingdom Metazoa; phylum Chordata; class Actinopteri; order Siluriformes; family Clariidae; genus Clarias; species Clarias platycephalus. The sequence continues at coordinate 31,627,614 of JAQQZT010000012.1, read as the reverse complement.
TATAGTTTAAAAAAAAAAGTTTTCTATGTATTTTGGTCCCCTGGAGACCCCAGTTTGAGAACCCTGGTGCTAACATGACGAAAAACTTCCTCGAAAAATGACATGGTTCTCCGGCTTAAGATGTGGACTAACCTTAAAGCAGCGTGCCATCCAAACTCCAAACTTGTTTTGCTGTTGTTGTTGGAAGTCTCTGCTCTTTTCAGAACTGTGTTTATGAATATGCTAATGTGGCATTTTTATCCTTCTTGTCTGGTGAACAAACAAACGTAGAGCTTGTGCTGCTCGGTCCATGCTGAAGTGACCGATGCTGCACTTTCCCCCACTTCATCGGAACTGATCTTTATTACTGACTCAAATCAAATCAGTAATGGAGTGACGGTATGGCACTTGACACTTCAATGCAGAGAGGAAATAGAAGCTGGGACGAGGCTTTGATAAACGGCTGACTCAATGCACCGACAAAAGTTAATATCAAAGTTTGCCAAGCTTTCCGCAAACGCTTTATTTGCCACGCGGTGCGCATAACAATGCGACTGTTCTTTTCTTTTCAGCATATATTGTGTTATATTATGCTATGTAACCCCAAATGAGAAAGTAACCGTAGCATTTATAATAGCATTATTTCAATTCTCTAATAAGATTCGCACTTTAACTGTTCAGATCACTAACGACTTGATTATCTGGCATATCATAACACCAAACAGTACTCGTGTGCATAGGGATAACAAACCGCCGAAGTTCGAAGACTTGCAGTAACTTTCCCACTGTCTCGGTTCCTACAGCCCAGACCCACGCGGCTCCTCCAATCCCGGCCCGGCAACATGAGACGCAGCCGAACCAGCCGCAGCGCTACTTCCGCATCCCCTTCGTCCGCCCCGGCGAGCAGTACAAAGATCCACAGAATAAGAAGAAGGGTTGGTGGTACGCACACTTCGATGGGTCGTGGATCGCCAGGCAGATGGAGCTGCACCCTGATAAAAATCCCATTGTGCTTGTGGCTGGTGAGTACAACTCGTTTTTAAAGGGTTTGCATTTGCAGCTCAGTCCTCAGACGGTATTTCTCCAAATCCTCACATTAAATCTAATTAAAGAAATGGGACCATATGTTTACTGTGACATGCTGCAGAAGATATGATTGGTCGTTTATGTAACAACCTCATCAGCAGCAAGCTCATTTCCCCTCTCGTCTGTTCCAACCACCCCGCTAAAGATATTGTAGGTTTTGAACAGTACTGTATAAAGACGACTTCTTCACTCTTGTTTCCTCTGCACGTCTTTGTAGGCAAGGACGACATGGAGATGTGTGAGCTGAATTTAGAGGAGACCGGTCTGACCCGTAAGCGCGGAGCGGAAATCCTCTCCCGGCAGTTCGAGGAGATCTGGGAGCGCTGCGGAGGGGTCCAGTATCTTCGGAACGCCATCGAGAGCCGACAGGCGCGGCCCACCTTCGCCACTGCCATGATGCAGAACCCGTTCATGTAGACACGTTCAACCACACACTCGGTCGGTCAAGCGCTAAAACCGCAGCCACGGGGTAGACACGCACACGCATTAGGTCTTCACTGTTAAAACCCTGACCGTACTGCGGAAAATGCACAACACACATAACAAGCTTTTTAAGTTGAAGCTAAGAATACAGTTTCTCTTATAGTTAGTATTTAGATAGTTAATTCACTTTAGACTTGTTTTTATTCAGATGTGATCTTTCGCCCTCTTAATTAGTTCCCTTTCGCTTGGTTTTTGTTCCTTAAATCTGTCGCATTGATTTTCTGTGGTGCATTAGGATGCTTTTCACCCCCCCCCCCCGCCCCCCAACATTTTTCTTCAGGAAAATCCATAACTCCACAACTTTGAGGCCTTAATAACTGCAATCCTTTCAATATGAATCTCAGTGTACCATTTTGTATATTGTCATAAATATTGATAAGCAAGTGTTAATAATTCTGTAGAGATTCTGTTTTCGCGACTGTATAGTTCTCACAGCTTTCCTGAAAGACTTCTTTATATTTAAATAAAATTTAAATAGATTAGATGAAGAATTTCATTAACTCGGGTGGGAAAGAAAACTTTCCTCTTTAACTTAAACATTGCACATAAGTACAGTAAAAGTTGTAATAATGATAACACTAGGTTTATATTGTCTGTTAATCATTTACATGGTAATGATAGCGTTTAGATGGTCGGTTACTGTTTACACTCGAGTACAAAACCCGTGTCTAAATGATGCACTATATTTTCCTGATATTTTCTAGCATTCCTATATATAAATATATAAATATATAAAACCTCTATCTTTAAGCTGTACCTGATGATCTTCCAGCTCCAACTGAATGTACAGAGATTTTTACACAACATCCTTTAAGATGTAGAATTGAGGACTAAATTGTGTTTCACTGAATAATTTTTAAATCATATTTCTTTTGTTGAAATTGTTCCTGAAGGATTAACATTTGTTTTGGAGATGAAAAATACAACTATAATGGTGTGTCTACAGTAAATTATACATGTTTTATTTTGTCGTTGTTGTTGTCAGTAAATGAAGTGTAACGAAATTTATGCAATACTTTAACTTTTTCGGTTGTGTTTGCCCTGGTTTTTGGTTGGACCAAATATGTATTCCACCAACAGCAAAAACAAAACTAATGATTTTAGGGATTTTGTACGAAGCTAAACAGTGTGCATGGCCTCACAAACTGGAATAAACTTCTTTTCATTGTCCACATCTTGTTACGGTCTATTATATAATTACATAACATATATTAAAACTACAGCGCTGATTCAAATACAAATAAAAAAATATTTGTCAATTAAACAACCATACACAGTATGATATTAACTGAAATGCTGATATAACTGTTCGTGGCCTTGAAGTAAGAAGGCAAAATGCTAATAGGAACGAATAATAATAATAATAATAATAATAATAATAATATCTATCAAACAAAAATCTGTTTGTTTCTGAGGACACAGGAGTTTGTAGTATATATAGATACCGATCAGCCACAACATTAAAACTACCTACTGTAGGTTTTAGACTCCACTTCTGCCACCTTGGAGTGTGGCTCCATGAGCCGTCTGTGGGTTTGCTGTGGTGTCTGGCACCAGAACATTGGCAGCGGCTCCTGTGGGTGCTGTGGGTTGAGAGGTGGGGCCTCCGTGGATCGGACTGCTTTGTCTGGCGCATCCCATGAGTGCTCGATTGGATTGGGATATGGAGAAAAGGGAGGGCGGGTCGGCAGCCTTGGACTCTGGTCTTGCTCGGCTATCATGGCTAGAATTGGCGCTTTTTTGGCAATTTGTATTACCTTGGCTATTTTTTTTTAGGATTTGAGACAGTGGGACTCGCAGGCATACTGTAGATTAGTCTTGGGTGCCAGTTTGCTGGATGCCCTAATCTTTCAGGAGTCAGGGGTAGCTCAGTGATTGAGGCATTGGACTACGGTTCGGAAGGTTCCAGGTTCCCACCAAGTTGTCCCTGTTGGGACCTGAGCAAGGCGCTGCTCAGATGTATAATGAGATAAAAATGTAAGTCGCTCTGGATAAGGGCATCTGCCAAATGCCTAAATGTATAAATGATAATTGATTCTATTCAGTTCACCTGGTGCTGGTGTTACTGTAATGTCATGGCTGATTGGATGTATATAAGGTCTCTCTTACAAACATTATAGCACAATTATACATGTACGGTCCAAAGGTGTAAGGCCACATTGAAATTCTAAAACTTAATTGCTATAAACAGATTTTTTTTTTTTTTTCATTTTAAAGTATTTTATATTCAAGCATCTGCATTATTTCTGATATTGACTACAGTATGTTAATTGCTTTATACCTAAGGTCGGACAAACTCAAAAATTTATGTAAATCGTTCCTACTTTTTTTTCCCCTCAAGTTTCTTTCTAATCAGTAATATAATTTGAAATAAAAACTGTTGTATAAAATTAGAAAATGATGCAAAATAGAAGGCTTTTCTGCTGTAAAGCCTCAGAGCTTAATGAACTCATTAGGCCATAACAGACTCATTAGAACTTGTTAGGCAGGTCCAGAAGTGTCATTAAGAATAAGAACTCGAGAGCATAATAAATTCTCTGACTCTTCAAACGCTCAACACTCATGGGCTACTCTATGCAGCTGAATGATTATCTGAAAAATGAAGATAATTGATGCCTCAAAGCAGAGGAAGGAATTAAAAAAAGAAAAAAAAGTGTTTCCTGATCACTGTTTCTGCTCTTCAAAATGTCACCAGGAAATGACATTTAAGGTAAGATCTGGAGGATCATGTGAGACCACGAGTAGAACTCTATTGCAAGTATGGATTTCCTGTTATACTCCTGTATTTTGTCCGTACAGCACACAATTACCGGAGGGATTTATTTATGGTCATACTGTCTGGTGTCACCCAAATGAGGATCGATTCTCTATAGTCTAGTGCGATAGTATTAAGTACGATACGACTGTTCGTGACTTTGAAAAAGAAAAAAGAAGTTTCAAAGTTTCTTCGTGTCATCTCCGGGACTTTTTCTTTGCTACCTTCGCCTCCAGCTTGCCTGTTAAGAAGTAATTGACATCATAAATAAAACATTTATTTATTATAGCTTCTTTTATTATCTATATCCGGAATTTCTGTAAAGCTGCTTTGTGACAATGTTCATTGTTAAAAAGCTCCATACAAATAGAATTAGATTGCATTGAAGTGCCAAAAAAGGCAAAGCTATTTAAAAAATTAAAGAAAAAAGAAAAGTAAAAAAAAAAAAAGTAGGGATGCTCTTGACATTTTTTTTATATCGGCATGGTCGTCTTGCACCTCCAGGGTATGTTTTCGATTCCCTCTTCGGGGTCTGTGTGCATGGAGTTCGCATGTTCTCCCCGTGCTGGTTGGGTTTCCTCCGTGTTATCTGGTTTCCTCCCACAAACCCTCGAAATTCAGGCTAATTAGCGCTCTCAAATGTGTGTGAATGTTGACCGGAGGTTATGAAAATGGGAATAAATACAATTGGCCTCCACGGTCCCTAGTCGGACTATAGAGGTTCCTCGATGGATGAATGAAATATCAAGCATAGTGCATACAGTACGTTGACGTCTTCTTTTCTTTGTGTAGCAAAAGCAAGTAGTGTTTGTGTATACTGCCATCTGCTGTACTGGAGAGTGTACATGCACAAGTGTACTCGGGTATGGAACAATATTATTAATGTGAAAGATGGCCAGCAGGGAAGCAAATATGGGGTTGCAGTTGTTCATAACCAGAATATGAGTCAATGAAAGCTCACTAAGTGTCAGCCCGAGGATGATCCTGAACTATACTGTAGCTCCCAGCATGTTGATGGGGCTTATCATATGTTTTTTATTTTATTTTATTAATCATTTTGAAAAGCATTATTGTTTCACAGAAGTTCTCTAAATGTGCTTGAGACTCATGTGTATATATATATATATATATATATATATATATATATATAAAAAACATAGATTATATAATTGCACCCTGATTTCGAATAATAATAGACCAGAGTTATTACTCTGCAGTCCGTGGTACATATCATCCGTCACCTCGGCGAATGCCTCCCTTATTGAGACCGGAGGAAATGAAAGGCTGAAAGCTGTATAAATGCTTTTGATGGTTTCTTTCGGAATACGCTCCGTCCTCTAGCTGCTGCCCTGCCTCATATAATTAATTCCGTGACCCTGACCGCACCGTGGACGTTTTCTTTTCTTTTTCCAACAATGACCTCTAAGTGAATCATTCGAATTGCTTCCTGTGTGCGTGCGTGTGTATACATACTGTAGAGACGTAATTTTTTTTTCTGGGCTGAGGTTATATGGCATATATAAGTCCCGCTCTCTTGTATCATCCATTTCCATATTTCTGAAATGATGTCACTATGCAGATTGAAGCTTTTGAAGCACAACAGTCTTCCAGTGGTGTATTAAGAATTAGCAGCGGAAGTCATTAAGCGCAACAATGGAAGGCGCTGAGCTTCGAGCATTTTCCTGACTACAGCTAAAATCAATGCGCTGAGATTTATTCATGTTACTGGGTACGTTTCTTTTCCCACGGATCCTGTTTTGGCTGAATTGACGATATTTACCCACTACACTGGAGCAATGCTTAGACTGATTCGGCCAGAGACGTACATCCTGTTCAAAACATGTTGTTTGAGAATGTTGATGGGTATAAATACATCAGCTTTATACTCTTGTTTTGGACAGACATAACAATGATGCACTCACAGTGAGGAAAAGCCTAAACACATGTTTTTCTCTTTCTGAACAGCCCTTAATGTCTCTATCTCATGTTCCATTTTGCTGGTAAGTAGTTTGTGACATTATGTATAGTCACGTGAACATATGAATGAAACCCCATAAGAAAAAATGAACCGCAGATGCAGATAACAGCCCAGAGACCTGAAATACCAGTGCAGAATAAAACTGATTATTCTTATCATCTAGCATCCTTTTGAGTCTTCTGTTGGTGAATAGGGGGGAAAAAAAAACATCTATTACATCAATCCATACAGTATATGCATTATCTGTACCGCTTATCCTGTGTAGGGTCATAGGGGCCTGGAGCACATCCCAGGTAGCTTAGGGCACAAGGCAGGGTAGACCCTATATGGTGTGCTCACCCATCGCAGGGCACAAGCACACACACTCGCATCCAATCATACATTACAGGACAATTGTGAAACACAAATCAGCCTACTAAATTTCTCTTTGGATGCTTTAAAATTAGGCACTGATTCACACCCGAGCATGCACACTCATGCATCAACACCTCAGACGTGATTCAGAAATATATTGTCACCTTGGAACATCCTGATGTGTTGGGGCTAATTTACGGCAGGGTTTGTTATTATTTGCAGGGACTGCATTGAAATTATGGCATTTCCAAGCCTCATTCAGAGCTGTAGCACAACTGACTCTCAAAACCTGGCGGTGCACTAGCGTTAGTGTAGCGGTGACAAAAATAAAAATACATGAAATAATAGGGGAAATATAGTAACTACAGTAGGAAAGTGTATGTGTGGGTGTGTGTGTGGGGGCAGTCAATTATACACGACAGTAAATACAAAATGCATTTTATAAAGGATGATTTCATGTATTAATGGAAAAAAGCTGTCCAAATCTACCTCGCCCTACGTATCTCACATTTGCCAAAAAAATATCTTGATTTTCCCCAGGACATTTAAGTAAATATTCTGTTGTTTTGATGAGACAAAAGATGAACTTTTTAGTGTGTATTATAGTGTGGAAGTGTGCATCCTGTTACATCTGGCGTTTCACAAAAGAACATCATAAAAACAGTAAAACATGGTGGTGGTAGCGTGAAGGTCTGCGGTCTTCGCAGCTTCAGGACCTGGACGAATTGATGGACCCAAAAATTCTGCACTCTACCAGAAAATCCTGAAGGACAATGTTTCGCCATCAGTTTGTGATCTCAAGCGCAAGTGGGGTTTGCAGCAGGACGGTGATCCGAAACACACCAGCAAGTCCAGTGGCCTAGTCAAAGTGTGATTGAGATGCTGTGGCATGACCTTAAACAGGCCGTTCATACTCAAAGCCATCCAATATGGCTGAAAAAACAAATCCGCAAGGACGAATGGGTCAAAATTCTTACACAGCGATGTGAAAGACTTATTGCAAGTAGACACAAACACTTGATTGCAGTTGTTGCTGCCAAGGGAGGTTCAAGCAGTTATTAGGTTTAGGGGCAGGTTTAGGTTTTTTGACAGCTTTTTTCTCCTAATAAATGAAATCATCATGTAAATACTGCATTTTGTATTTACTCAGGTTATCGTTAAGCATTGGTGGCTCAGTGGTAGGTCTCTTGCCTGCCATGTGGAAGGCTCGGGTTCAATTCCCGGCCACTGGATGCATGTGTCGGTCCCGGATAAAATGCGAGGGTGGCGTCAGGAAGGGCATCCGGCATAAAACCTGTGCCAAGTTGTGTGCGGATCAGTTGGGCCGCCGTGGTGACCCCTTAACGGGAGCACTCTAAAGATTAACAACATCATTGTGTACAGTACGGTATTAATATTTTTAATAAATTACATAATTTTTTGATGATCTGAACCATACAGTATACTGTACAGTATATACTGTTTTGTTATGTAAGTTTTTATTTTCCTGAAGTGTGTATACATTTTTAGCTGACTTTATGTGTGTGTGTGTGTGTGTGTGTGTGTGTGTGTGTGTGTGTGTGTGTGTGTCCTTTCGATGTTCATGGTTAACTGTAATAATTGTGCACTGATTTGCACAAGTGTTCTACATTGCAACAATATGCCTGTAATTAACTATAATTATAAACATCAATCCTTTTTACAGCTACTCCAACTACATTACATTATCGACATCAGATTAAGCCTTTAATATATGCTCATGGATTCTGTGCTGGAATGTTCTCCAAAACAATGGATACAAAGACCCTCACATTGAAATTTTTTTTTTGCATATATGCATTTTTATTATTGTAGTAAATAATATCAAGAAGTGGAAATGTGTTGTAAGATTAATTAATTTAAGCATTCATTAGCAGTGCATGTTGTCCTTGATTGTAGTAGAGATTTCATTTTACTTAGATTTATTCTCTGCGTTCTTCAATTTCCTCCAACCACTAACAAGATGTGATGAGTGATGGACTAGCTACGCTAATAGTGTGTGATGCAATAGATGGTTATCCTGTCAAATGTGTATTCCTGAGATACTACTGCTAGGAATAATAGCACTGACAATAATAATAATACAGCATTCACAATCTTTATATATTACAGTACATGCAATATAACAACTATAAATGAACTGCTGTAGGGAGTATATAATTAATAATACTTCTGTATAATAGTAATTATTTAAACGTTAGTACCCCCTCTTTTAATTCTATGTATTTTTGTGTAAAAACATAATGAAAAGCACCTGATTGTAGCAGGTCTCAGTATTAGGCAAATATAAACATGAACAACAACATGCCATTATTTATTAAACTAACAAGTATATTTATAAAAAAAAAAGAAAAAAAAAAGTGGTCAATACTAAGCGCCCGCCATGATTGAATAACTGAGGCAGATCCACCTTTAGCACCTATTCTTTTTTACAACAGTGCGGTTTTTGTGAATTCATATATGCACCGCTCTCTTAAGGTCCCACTACAGCATTTCAGCTGGGTTGAGGTCTGCACTTTGACTAGGCCATTCCAATACCCTTCTTTTACGTTTATTTTTCAGCTATTCTAATATAGAGTTTTACTGGTGTGCTTCAGATCAATGTCCTGTTGCATGACCCAAGTTTGACCAAGTTTTAACTGTCAGACAGATGACTTCACACTTGCCTCTAGAATACTCTGAATATACAGAGGAGTTCATGGGCAACTCAATGATGGAATCACAGCTGTAAAGTAAAAAAAAACACACAAATTAACCTGCACTCTACCATTGAAAAGAATCGCGACAGAGCAGTGTTTCTGTGTAAGGCAGAGTGTGTGTGTGTGTGTGTGTGTGTGTGTGTGTGTGTG
>JAQQZT010000012.1:31585431-31596241 GCA_030068275.1 Clarias platycephalus | reverse complement strand
GTCAATTAACCTAACCTACATGTCTTTGGACTGTGGGAGGAAACCGGAGTACCCGGAGGAAACCCACCAAGCACGGGATCAGTGAACGTGACACACCAAATCATGGACTTTTATGGGCCTTTGTGGAACACCACGATATTTTACCTCAGCTTTGCCTTCATTACTGTACGTTGTAGATAATGATGTCAGAGCATGTTGATGCAATGGCAACCCCTAAATCTGAAACCATGAACTGGAGTAAAGTATCTGAGGTTAAGGGAAATGCCAAAGCTCACCCCAATTTTTTTTTTTCTCAACATAAACTTTTTCTTAACATGCATTTTAGAATAGGAGGAAAGGTAGCTTAGTGGTTAGTCTTGCACCCCCAGGGTGTGGGTTTGATAGGGTTCGTTGTCACTCCTTCACACGTTGACTATGCTGCTTTATCCTGTATACAGGGGGCCTGGAGCCTCTCCCCAGGAGACGTAGAGCATGAGACGGGGTAAACCCTGGGCAGGGTGCCAATCCTTTACAGGGCACACACACTCATTCACACACTACGGGCAATTTGCCACAGAAATGTTGTACATGCTTTGGCAAGGTTACGGCGATTCTGAAATGAGTAATTTGAGATGTTTTGATTGGGACATGCTTCAGAACTGGAAGAACGTCACTGGAAGACGACGAGCACTGTGTTGCTGCCAAGTCCGTCTCCAGGCTGCTGACCCAGGAGCAGAAGTCTGCCAAGAACTCTGTCAGCGTGCCGCGAATGACCCGTCCTTCATGTCAAAGATCATTACTGGTGATGAAACTTGGGTGTACGACCCTGGGACGACGCAATAGTCTACACAGTGGAAGAGCCAATCATCTACATGACTGGAAAAGGCGAGGCAGGTCCGCAGCTCAACCAAGTGTATGCCTTTTTCGACATTTGCGGCATTGTGCATCAAAAATGTATCCACAGGGGCCAAAACGTCAATAGCAAATTCTACGGCCAGGTTTTAAGGTGCCTGAGGGAGGACGTAAGGTGAAAGCATCTGGATCTGTGGCGCATGAAACTCAAAAGTATTTTTTTTTACTTTATCCAATCCAAAAATAGCAAAAGAAGGAACCTTTTTCCTGACATTTTTTGTTTGTAAATGCACATTAAAGACATCCTAACGTCCTAATAGGTCCCCTTTAAACGCTGATATTGGCTTCCCATTCTGAGTTTGGTTGTCAGTTTTGTAAATGTCATCTTTCCAACATTTTCTATGTACAGTATATTCCACATAGTCACAGGGTGAAGGGCTTGGCTCACATTTGGGGTTGTGTTTGGTTGATCGGGGAGTGAAGACAGCACTTGTGATTAGTTTTTTCTTCTTCACCTTTTTACCCCCCTAAGTCAAACTAATTCCATTATCGCCCCCAGCCCTAGACTGGAACATAACAGTGCAGCTGCAGATATTTGCAGCAGTAAACAGCTCCAGGTACAGATTGTGTTACACCGTTGTGAGACACAAAGGAATTCAGAGATGTTGTTGTAGCTCCCACAGAGAGGAGGAACAGAGAAGAAGAACGCATCCATCACTCTCTTCACCTTTCTAGCATTAGTAATTACACCCTAGATAATAGTATGGCAATGCTTCAGATTAGCAGTTACAAAGGAAACTAAGACCAGAAGTCTGTTTTAATGTTGTTAGTGCATTCAGTTCAATTCTTAGCACTGCCAGATAGCTGATGGTTCCTCCCCTGGAATGGTACTAAAGGCATGGTGTAATTTGTTCTATTTAAACATCACTTGGTAACATTTAAAGGGTTAGGTTTTTTTTTTTATATTATTATTTACTTTTAAATATTGTTATTTAGAGATGCTATTAACTTGCCCCATGTCTTCCTTATGTAGATGTTTCTTCTGTTTCATTTTTAAAGAATGTATGTATACATATTCCTTATAAAGAGGCGACATGAGAAATTTTATATTGGTGTCCACTATAGTTTCCTATAGTTCATACCATACAGTATTATACCATAGTAGAACTGTGATACTTCAAACATTACCATGGTAAGCACCATAGGATTTTATCGAGTATCAGCGTAGGTACTATGGCACGTCAGTGGGTACCATGATACAGTAGTTCTATGGTATGTGCCACCATACTTTGTTGGATACCATGGTAGGTCCTGTGGCACTTCAGTTGGAACCATGTCAGTGGTAAAATACGTGAAACATTGTGTACGTATCTACTGTATGTTTGTGCATACTGTACCATTTTAGATATGTTAGTACATTCAACTGGTATAGTATATCATGTGCCAATGCGGTACCTAATAAGTGCCATGGCATTCAACAACATATTATGTATTAACTTACATAAGGTAACATAAGAGGGTAAACTGGCACTGCAGAGGTTACTTTGTTTAGTTTCACTGTGTACTGAACTGTATATGGTTGGAATGACAATAAAAGCCTACTTGACTTGACTTGACTACTCTAGTAGGGCTGGTGTAAGGACCATGGCAATTGGAAACATACTGGTTAAGTTCTGGGGAGTAAAAAAAGTTTCCGTGGCAGAATATTACCATTATGGTACACACACAGTGTATTTTTGACAGTATGCTGGTATGGTAGGACCATATACTGTACCATACTATAGTACATGTATGATTATACTAAAGCATGTAGAATAATGTACCATAGTGTGGAAAAATGTACTGTACATACTGTAATCAGTAAATGAATGGCATGGAACTGGCAAAAATATCTTGCTGCTAATCTCTATATTTATTAGGTTTTTGTTAAATAAATAAATAAATAAATAAATAAAAACATTTTACCACAATTTAGGTCTGATGGTACTTGAACCATGGTAAAATGGGCAGTTTTTGCAAAATCCTACTAAATATAGAGGTTAACAGCAAAAATTTAAATGCTGCTACATACAGTACATTTAGTATTTTATTTATTTATTTAGTGCGTATTTGACAGCAACCAACATACAGTATTTATTTTTATTTTTTTTGACATATTTGTATTGCTAGAGTTCTTGGCATGCAAGCTAACCTGTAAAAGTTTGGGAGTTAAGCTGTTGTTAGCAAGCTGTAGCCAATACTTTCTGGTGTTCATTGTTAATGTATAACTTGAGGCTTGTAAGTGAGAAGTTAAGGCTGTACTTTAATTTTAAAAAAAAAAAAAAAAAAAAAAAAATCCAGTTAGCTAAGTTACTTTGCTCTTACTTCAGTAAAGACCTTGGGTGAGAACCACTTGACCACCTCTACTGATAAACAACTCCTTGTTTGACCAGTAGCTAATCCATCACATAAATAGAATCGGATAACTCAATCAATTCACAGCACCGAGTCAAGATGTCAAGATGTTCTGAGAAAGAGGTGCTAAGAGACATTATGAGAACGGATAAGACTGAATGAAGAACTTCGATCAGGTGGCCTGCGTGTCGCTTCGACAACGGGGTGAAATATCACCGCGTCTGTGCTGGGGTTAATAGGTTGCCTGGGCAAAGTTCACAGCCGAATCAATGCAAAGTTCACAGGCGAATCAATTTTAGACAGCGAGTCAACACAATTCTTATACCGTCAACAGTGGAATTACCTTTTAGAGCCCTCAGCGATTAACCGATTATTAGCATAAAGGGATTAGCATAAAGTACTTGCACCCAAATTGCTTTTCATACTGTGTAGTAATATGTGAAAGCCATACATAAAATATATGATCAAGCTAAGGTAATCTAAGCAAAGCAACGTTTTCATGTGCTAGTTTTAACGTTTATAGTGAATGGGACTGATATTTCAGTTTAGGCTAAAAGGTGTTTCCATCATGCCCTCAAGTCTCCTAAGATAGGTCCCAGGTTCCCTGCCACCCTGTATACAGGATATAAGTGGTATAGAAAATGAGAGAGTGAGAGTGTTTTAGATCTGTACGTATAATGACATGTAAACAGCCCTAATTAATGATGTGATTCAGGTTTTTGTTCATTGAAGCTAATGAACACAAACTTACTTACACAAAATGAAGCCGAAGTTCAGCAGTTTTCTATCAAATTAGTGTCCGGTTCTGTTGTGAACTACTTATTCTTTACAGTTTTTCAGTTAATGTTGCTCATTTTCATGTCTAAGCTATCTCGATATGCCGTGTGATGGATTGGCACCCGGTCCATCGTGTACCCTGCCTTGTGCCCTAAGCCTCCTGGGATACTGTAGGTTCCTGGTCCTGTATACAGGATCAAGCGGTATAGAAGATGAGTGAGTGATTGAGAGCTATCTCGATATACTGATATCATTGCTAGCAAAACAACAAACAGGAATGAAGTATGACCATAAAACATGGCAGATAAAGACTAAATCTAAATTTAATTCTAACATAATATTGCCTGTATAACCGTAGCATATCTTTGACATATCTTCTGAGTTAGTGCGTTACTCCTTTTTAAAAGAACTGAGGGGAGGGTTGTGCGATTTATTGGAGTTTGATGAAAACCATGCAGATTGTTGCTTCACTTTCTTTGCAACATGGAAACTCCCATTTTTACTCAAATAAACACTTAAAAATGTCCAAATTGCATAAATCGTCCTCAAACTTTCTAAATGTCCAAATTAGCCGATGTATATCTAGGAAACTGTAACACATTAACAGCAATAATCAAATTCTTTATCTATTAAGATATCTGCATAAATAGATGAATTTGTTAATTTTGCATGTCTGTATATGTTTATTTATTTATTATTTTTGGGGGTATTTCCAATTTTCTCCCCAATTTAGTCGTGTCCAATTCCACCCTGTCACTAGGGGGCTCCCTCATTAAGGCTACTACTACCACTCAGCCGGGAGGGCCGAAGACTATCACGTGTTTCCTCTGAACTGCGTGACGCCAACCGACCGCATCTTTTCGAACTGCTTGCTCACGCACCATTAGGGGCGGAGTAACACACTCGGAGGAAAGCGCTATCCACTCCTTCCGCATGCGCGAGCTCCCAGACGCCCCTGATTGGCTGTAGAGCCGTGATTAATGTGGGAGCACGAAGTACTTCTCATCCCTCCCCCGCTGAGAGAGCTCGGCCAATCAGCTCTCTCTATGCCTCCGGCTGTGAGAGGAAAACAGCGATCTCCGGATGATAGGGCGAGCGCGTTACCACTGCGCCACTCGGAGGCACGTCTGTTTGTGTTTACACGGCAGACTGGAGATTATCACATTTTTGATGATGCGTATTAGTCCAGTAAGTCTTTTACTTTTGGTGAAAATTGAAAAAGTAGAAATCTGTACGTTGGAGAGGGGGAAAAAACAAAACAACAACTGTAAAATTTCTACTAAATCAGGTGTTGGCCATTAGAGTGATCTGGACAAGCTTCTAGACACTGAATCAGATACTGTAGGTCTGAATGTGTCATTGGATCAGGGCAGTGTAAAATTACAGGATGTGAAAAGTTTAGAGCGCAAAGGAAGTGCTCTTAGTGCACTTAGTGTAGGAGTGGCTGTGTCAAAGTGTGACAAGCAGTAACTTAAAAAAAAAAAGGAGTTACCTGTTTATCTGCTTCTCAGAAATATATCACCTTTATCACCCATGTCATCTCCTTATAGTGAACCTCTGCAAATGTACAGTCTCAGCTCTATTAGCACTCCCTTTCACTGTGCGTTCGAACATCTACCATCTAACCAAGGCTGCTGCTGTGAAAGCTTTGGACCGCAAACCGCTGATTGAATTCCATGGCTCGTGTCCTGCAGTCTGCAAAGATGTACAGTATATGCTTTTGTTCTCTCTACAGGGTTTTAGAGAGTGAGCTTTGGTGAAGCAGAATTTTCATTCTTCATGCATATTTCAAATAAATCCTTTCAAGTGAAGCTCCAACATCTTGCACGGTCGTGCACTTTGGCTGCTCTGAAGTGCAATTAATTAGGCTAAAAAGTGGCAACCCACATACAGTAATTCAACTCGAAAATGTTATTTCATTAATATAGACTTTAGAAAATAAACGACTACCTGATTATCTGGTGAATCTTTTCCTCAGAGCCGGATGCATCACGTTTGTGCCCTTCAACAAAAAGCCAGAAAGGCTTTGGATGACATTTAAGCTGTAAGCTGATGTCTTTTTCTCATCGTACATAAAAGCATTATTAGAAACGTCACGCGTCAAACGAGAGGGGAGTTTTGCGTGTTTTAGCAGCAAGAGTTAAACGTTTATAGATTGACTGTATAAGGTGAGCCCTTTCCAGCATGAAGCAATTTGTCCCTGTCATTCTTTGCTCTTGCCATACAGTATGTGTGGGTGGCTTTATGAAATTATACGGAAAAGTCTCCCAGCCCCATGCCACAGAAGATCAGCCCGCAGTCAGCCCGTGCAAGCCGAAGCCTAGTGCTACTGTACGTCCCACCGCTTTTATTTAACCAGGGGAGATACTGAAAACATGGATGAATCATCCTGGCTCAGTTTGATGCATTTTCTTTTGTCAGCATAGTCGGCTTAGGCATTTATCTCTATCAAGCCCTCAGAAGTGCCGTTTTCATGCAATGAAATATCTCCAGGACGAGATTCAGAGACCCTCGGTTTATCTTACTTTTGCGCCTGCTGCCCAATTCTCAAAGGTGTCGTATCATATGGAAATTAATCCTTTAGCCTAAAGGATATGATCATGATCATTTTTTTTTTTTTTTAATTCCAGCAATTTGCTCTTCAATCCAGAGTGAGATACTGTAAAGTTGCTGAAAGAAGCAAGAAGAGCGAACGATTACAGGCTTTGAATAAAAACTAAACGAATGTGGCAGTAGATGTAAGGAAGGTGGAAATCTGTCATGAAGCTGATTTATGAAAAGGAAAAAAAAAAAAAAAAAAATTGTCTTAAGCAATTTGAATTCACCTTTAATCACCATTAAAAGCCAGCTTAGAAATGATGCCTTTACCTTCCTTTCGGGGTGAATTGAAGAAGTCTTACAAGATTATTGAAAGTAATCATTTGTTAATTATATATTTTTTTCTATTAATTATTAATATCACTTAATTATTATTATTATTATAATTATTAGATATAATTTTATTATAGTAATTACAGTATTTGAATGGTGGCTTAGTGGTTAGCACTGCCGCCTTGCACCTCCAGGGTTCGGGTTTGATTCCCATCTCTGTGCGCATGGAGTTTGCATGTTCTTCCCGGGCTTCGTAGGTTTCCTCCGTGTACTCCGGTTTCTTCCCACAGGCATAGTGGGGGGAACAATCCAGTAAACAATAACCTAAACAAGAAATCAAACCGAACGCAAACTGATTACATAAGGATGCAGCCGACTACAAGGAGGGCCTTGATATCAGGCTGGGCATACTGGCAGGAGGAACTCTGCGGCTTATGGACATAACACATGCCTATGATGGGATAGAGTGTGACCAAGCTGGATTTTTCCTTCAGTGCCAGTTTTACAGGGACAGCTTGGCAGATCCTAAGCCAGGGGAGCGGCATTGGCTTCAGTTCATGCTCTCCAGGCCTGCCAGTCATATCACAGCAGCATTCCACTCTAGCAAATCTACCGCAGTGGAGATATACAGTATAACTGATGAAAAGTATGGCAGTCGTAAAAAGGTATGAGTTTCCCCAAGGAATTTTTTGGGAAGAGGCTAGACCCAGAGCAACAACCTGTGAGTGGGCAGGAGCGATAGAGTGTGAAGGATCTCAGAATGGGGCTGACGGGGTGAAGCCTAGCACTGCACTCCCAGGAGAACCTGACAGCTACTGTAAGAGCTCCAGGAGGAAGCTACAGTAAGAGCTCAGATATCTAGGAGGAGGCTCTAAGCCACGTTGCCTGCTCAGCACCATATGGAGGTCAAATCATCTCCTGTTATGCTATGAGATGCCTAAATCATTTTCTTTGTGTTATTTAATGTTTAAACTCCAGTTTAAACATTAAACTCCTCCTTATGTGACAAATACAGTACATTACGCCTAATATTGTGTACGTTCCACCAAAACAGCTTGTGCCACCAAAACAGTTCTGCCCCCTCGAGGCATTGCTTCACGGGACATCTGGAGGTGGGCTGTGATATCAGGCACCAGGACATTTGAAGCAGATCCTTTACGTTGCATTGCACAAGGCGTCCATGGACCAGACTCGTCTGTCCAGCTCATTCTTTGACTGCTAAGCTTCATAAACAGCAAGTTGGGATGCACTAAGTGTCTACTGTCTGATACCTTCTATCAATTTGTGGTCCATTGGCTTTTCTATGGGATTGGACCATTTATGACCACAGGCATGTCCCCATGATCCTGTTAAAGGTTTATTGGGGTACACCCTCCAGCCACTTCATTAGGTACACACGTTTAACTTCTCTGTAACGCAAATATCTAATTAGTCAATCACATGACAGAAAGTCAATGCATTTAGGCATGTAGGCGATTTCAAGACAATCTGCTGAAGCTCAAACCCGAGCATCAGAATGGGGGAGAAAGGTTATTTAAGTGGATTTGCACATGACATGGCCCTTGGTGTCAGGCAGGCTGTCTTATATTTCCGAAGCTGCTGATTTACTTGGATTTTCACGAAACACATCTCTAGAGTTTACAGAGAATGGTCTGAAAAAATGAAAATATCTAGTGAGTGACAGTTACTGTATGTGTGCAAAAATGCCTTGTTAATGCCAGAGGTCAGAGGCGAATGGCCAAAAAGGGTCGAGCTGACAGAAATACAACAGTAACTCATGAATGAATTTTATGTTCATTCATTTAGGACAGCAGGATAACGAGACATGTCACAAAGCTAAAATCATATCAGACTGGTTTCTCGAACATGACAGTAAGGTCACCGTACTCAAATGGTCTGCACAGTGACCAGATCTCAATCCAATAGAGCACCTTTGGGACTTGGTGGAACAGGAGATTCACATCATGGATGTGCAGCCGACAAATCTGCTGTGACTGTGATGTAATCACGTCAATATGGACCAACATCTCTAAGGAATGTTTTCAGGACCTTGTTGAATCTATGGCCTGAAGAATTAGTATTCTGTTCAGAGTACTAGAAAGGTGTGCCTAATGAAGTGGCCGGTGAATATGCAACTGAATCCATATAAATGTTATATGCTATTTCTAAACCTTCTTTTAGTTTTCACCATTGCCCGGGATATTTCTTTATTTCATTAATCAGACAAAAGTGAAATAAATCTCTGTAAAAGGAAATTCTCTTCTCAGGGAGTTTTTCCTTGGCACCATCGCCGTCGGCTTGCTCATCAGGGACGGTCTTATCCTTTTGATTCATGCACATTCACATTTCATACAAATTTCCATAATTCTTTTGATTATGTAAAGCTGCTTTGCGACAATGACAAATGTTAAAAGCGCGATACAAATTAAATAAAATTGAATTGAATTAAGCTGTACAATCCTGTTTTGGATTCACGTCTGTATCAGCTGACACCCTCCGGCCATCGGGACACTTTTTGACTGTTTTTTGTGCTGAAGACTGAATTCGAGCTATGAATCATTTTGCTTTTTTTTTTCTAAACAGAAGCCGACACTGCTTTTGCAGCAGATCCTCTTTCTAGCTTAACAAGTCAGATGAATTACATTAATTACAGTAGTTAGCAGAAGATAACTCATCAGACTTATAGAGCTAGAGATATCAGGCAGAAAAAGTCGCCCTAGATACAGTATCCAAATTTTTTTTAAAGTTTTTTTTTTTTTTTTTAACTTTTGCTTTATAACACTCAGGTTAATTTAATATGACAAAAAAAAAAAATTGCATGATTCGTTACAGAGACCTTATGGGACATCTGAAATCAAACATGCCCGCTTTGAGCACCTTTGTTCTGTCACCTGAATTCACATACTGTAGCTCTTTTATTGGGTTTATTTATTAGTTTCCACAATGCTTTCCTGTGTTTGTGACATTTCTAAAAAGCCTGCAAAGAAATGATGCCTGTTATTTGTTTTTGTTCCAAAGTGCGTTTAAGTTTCCATGCCAAAGGCTAGCCCTGTGGTGGCCCTGCTTTAACTAAGAAGAGACATATCGAAAGTGAATATCTGAACGGGATCCTTTCTGGTACTGTAAGTGAAGTGTAGTGGGTGTGGAGCACCATGCATTGTTCCTTCTCCATCTATTGTGGCCTTTCTTTAATGCTGTGTAATTACACCGTCCTTTATCTTTAATTGTGCTCCTCTGAACGTTCCTATCTTCCCTATCTTCCGATTAGACAAAAGTGAGCCGAAGTTTGTTTTGATAGTGAGAGTGAAATAGATGCTTATTCGGTAGTACTGACAACAATGATGCTAAATCCCGCTAAACAATTTGACAAGATGAGTAAAGATCACTGTGTTTGAGTTTTGAGGTTTCTCCTGGAGAAGTGTCCCGAATCGAACTCGACCAAGTGTTCGTGTGGAGAAAACCAGGATACTATATTAAGCGTGGAGATGTTTGCCCTACAGTGGTGTTGCTGAGCAGAACTTAGTGACGAAATTATTCAAGTGACAGAAGTGGATTTTTCATCTGAATAATAATAGTCCAAAACAAACCAGAGCGCTGACCTAAAACCCATAGAGCCTGTATGGGATGCAGTGGAGGAGAAATGAGCAGATTGGCATTTCTCCAGTGTGGATGAAGCGAACATTTTGTTGGTTAAAATTTGGAGAAAACTTTTTACAACTTTGAGCTTTTCCAGAAACCAATTCATTCTGAGCCTAGACGTTTGAACAAATGATGGGAAACTAAATACTAAACCGCTATAACTGTAATCTTTAATGAAGCCAAAAGTGTTGAAATGTGTGCAATAATACTGTACTTGTATTACACTCAAAAAAATTACTCGTTGAATGAACATAATTAAATTATGGAAAGAATTTCCACCTGATTTAATGGCTTTCGT
>JAQQZT010000012.1:31557794-31579249 GCA_030068275.1 Clarias platycephalus | reverse complement strand
GTGTGTGTGTGTGTGTGTGTGTGTGTGTGTGTGTGTGTGTGTGTGTGTGTGTGAAAATGACTGTAATTCCTGAATGGTTAATGCCACACTTTTGTCAAACCACTAAAAGTTAAAGGTGCCTTGACTTCTCTTACGTGCATTTCAAGTTTAATGTGATCTTTCTGGACCTGACTGTATAATTCTATTACACATCATATCAGGAAGCAAATATAAACATACATTTCCACACTAGTCTTTCTTTTTCTTTTTATGCAAAACCTTCCATTCAGACTTTGGAAAAGTTCAAGAAAAAACTTAAAGCCTTGATATTACAAAAATGATATTTACAACAATAACAACAACAACAACAATAATAATAGTAATAATAAGTATAGCAACTACAACAATATTAATAATAATAATAATAATAATTAAAACAATTAAAGACAGCTGTGTGTATTTCCTTGTTGAAATAATTGTTGTTGTTGTTGTTATTATTATTATTATTATGATTATTATGACTATTATTATTATTATTATTAATAATAATAATAATAATAATAATAATTAAAGACAACTGTGTGTATTTCCTTGTTGTTACCATAGAGACAATCCCATGGTGGATTTTTTTTTAATGAATCTATGATGATAATTAAAGTCAATAGAAAACTAATCAATACCTTCTGACAAATCAGTCACAAATTCTTTGCTCCTTTGCTATAAATAATTTAGGTATCTACACAGTTTTTACACAGTTTATGCAGTTATTGATTCATATTTATAGTTTATATTCATTTTAGAGAAATAAATAAAATAAAAAATTATGTTTTTAAATACTGTACATTAATATTTTTTTATTTATATTGACATTAAATCAAAACAGACCAATAGCTCATCCGTTGCTAAGAAATGCGCAGGACGTGAGATGTAATCTTTTGATCTGGGTTGAATAGTGATGAATAGTGAATAGAGCTCTATAACACAAACTGTCATATTATTGCTGTCAACTGCAGACTTTCAGCTCAGTGTCCTTGGATGTGTATACCCAGTAAGAGCCTTGAGGAGAGGCTTGAATGGATTGTAAATTAACATCCGGAGAATCCAGTTTCATGTCTGAGCCCTCGATCAGAACCGTTTAAATGTTTGTAATGAATTATTTAACAACCCCTATGCAACCCAACCTCTCTTCTAGACTTTTGAACTCTTTATGGACTTTTCAGGGACGTAAACAGAACTGGAGCAATAACCTGCAGCTCTATGCATTAAATCATCACTTGACACAAAATTACTTCATATGTATGCTAAATACATGGAAAGTAAATGCTTGACAGTATAACATAAACCTACTGATATTTCACTTTTAACAGACTTTATAACAGCCAATGTGCTTCAGATAGATATTACAGTTATTAATTATTAGTTATTATTTTTCTTGTTGTGTGGATTTAAAGGACTTTAGCACATTGAGCATTTAAGAATGCAGTTTGTGTAGGGAGAGATTTTGTGTTACGTTCCAATTCGTTTATCCAGGTGAGGGTACAAGCAGATCTAATGGCCATGTCTGTTTTAGAAAGTGAGACATGTTTCTATTGTCTAATAAGCTGAGTGTTTTTTTTTTTTTTTGTTTGTTGAGAAATCAAATAACTGCTTGGGCGTGATAAGAATAGATTTACAACCTTCTCTGAGTTAATCGTCCTGACTCATCTAAATTCCACTGAGAAATTGCATTGAACCAGGAGTCATGGTGAAACTTGGCGCTAACTGTATATCCGTCAGACGTTGTTTCTGTTGCTGTAGCTAATCTGCTGTTCTACAAGTAATTCAAGCAGGCAGTAAGGACTAATACAGTGACTAGTGTGTGTGGAGTTGCTCATTGTCACAATGTCACAATTCATCCAATCTAGTATTGAGTGTTCAGGCTTATTATTGGGTTTAAGATTGGAAGAAAAAAAAAAAAAAAGAGGAAGAAAATTCACATAATCTAATATTTCATTGAACCACCTTTTGCTTTTATTATGGCCGTGGCATTGTTTGGATTAGTGTATTCAAAATCACAACCTTCCATCCAGAGTCGCATTAATTTGTCTCCAAGGTCTTGTATTGATGGTGGGAGAGACGGAGCGATGCGTAGAACCTTCTCCAGCACATCCCAAAGATTCTCAATGGGGATAACGTCTGGACTCTGTGGT
Organism: Clarias platycephalus; assembly: GCA_030068275.1. NCBI lineage: Eukaryota > Metazoa > Chordata > Actinopteri > Siluriformes > Clariidae > Clarias > Clarias platycephalus. The sequence continues at coordinate 31,577,081 of JAQQZT010000012.1, read as the reverse complement.
GGCGGATCCAAGTGTGAAAATTATGCCTTTATTTTCACTATTAAACATAGCCAGAGGTGAGTTATATTTACTCCATTACATTTAATTCAGTAACTTTTCAACAACAAAAAAAGTACTTCTATGAGTAGTTTTACTGCAGCAAACTTTTTACTTTCATGAAGAAACGCTACTCTTACTCTTACTCTTACCCCGCTACGTTTGCCATACTTGTTATTTTTCTAACCAGTTATTCTACACACGCCGCCGGTATGACTGTTTCACCAATCAGACACAACAACAATAATCACATGACTCCGTTTGACCAATCGGCTCGCAGGAACAATAACCACATGTCCAGTAGTCACATGACCACACCCCAAACGGCAGTAGAGTGGGAAAAAATCTTCAGCCGGCATCCCTGGCATCATATACAATGTTTGTTTCGCTTGCAAAAGAACAGCTTCATACTACTCAATTATTATAATTATATCTCTAAAAAAATTAATTTGACATTACGATTGAAACAGTTACTTCATACTTGAGTCGAGTCTTTTCACTGAATACTTTTTTACTCTTACTTGATTAATATTATTTTGAAGTACAGCTACTCTTACTTGAGTCAATTTTTTTGGCTACTGTATCCACCGCTGAGCATAGAGTTCTACTTTTTTTATGATTTGATTTTAAAAGTGTTTAAGTAATCTCCCATCGGGCTCATTCAGGATGTTTTCCCGAACACACTTGTTCCTTGAAGATGATGATTCAGCACTATCCTCCCAGATTTTAATATACGTAGCATTATAAAAAAAAAAAAAATCTTGATGCAGAACATTAATTTGACCCATCTGAAATAAAGTAACATCTTTTAACATCTGCTGACATGGATATTTCAAAAACGAGAAGGTACTCACTGCATTAATTAGGCTTAAATAGCTTCATATTAATCATAATAATCACTGCAGTAATTAACCAATGGAAGACGCTTAACTATTTTTTTTTATTTAAACAAGGTGGTGCCCTTTAAAAAAAAAAAAAAAAAAAAGTCAGTATATTTTATATTTCAGTCTGTATTTATTATTATTTTTTTTTACTCTTTTACTGACCCAAACATGTGGACATGGCTTGGAGCGAGGTCTGCACAGGGGATGTAGCAGTAGCTCCCAGCCAAATTCCTGTAATGTGCTAGTGGTGCGGTGGGTCATATATAAGGTCATGCATTGTCCTGCAAAGACAGAATGCCTTTGGTGATCGCCATTGTTTTCATTAAGGGAAAGGGCCATTGAGAGTTCCTGTGAGTCCAGAATTTTAAAGGTGAAGCAGGCAGTCTGATCATGTCTCCAGCGTACTGTGAATTCTTTCTACCTTGATAGCATCCAAGCACTAGTGAAATGCTGAGATAAGTGCATTAGTGTAGTAGTGGATTATAGAGGAATAAAGGGAGGTTTTACTTTTAGAACTGTGTTCTGTTATTCTGCGCAATCAAAAATACGATTTGATGGAGGAACAGCTTACTGGTGGTATTTAATGGTTGGCATTTATTCTAAAATAATAAATGCCAACCATAAAAAAAAAAGCCTTGGACAGATTTGTTCTGTTTTATATTAAAACCTAGTGTTAATTGATGTGTAAAGAGTTTGTAGAAATAGTCGAAGGGTTAAAGTTAAGGCACATAACTGCTTATAATTTTCCTTCTACTTTTGAACATTTTGATTTCATTCATGGCACAAGGTTCAGTTTTTATAGTGTATGATGAGCCAGGATGAGTCGTGCCTGTATATTGAGGATTTCGGCGGCTTGTAGGTGCATTGCATTTGTTTTTGTGTATACAAGGTAGACTAATGGGTTGATTGGCTCTGTTGAGTGATGCGTATAGCCACGCCCAACTCGAGGGAAAAAGTGCTATTTTCGTCCAAAAATCGCAAGATGCTGTGACATACAGTAATCTGGTACATAACTGCTCATAACATCTCTTCTTCTCAACATTTAGATTTCTTTTATGGTGCAGGTTCAACTTCAGGCAAATACATAACTACTGGTGAAGTTCATTTTTGTTCAGTCATTTTTGTGTGATGCTGTGACAAAATTTGGATGGACAGACATACAGACATACAGACATACGGACAGACGTTTTTTGAGACTTATTTTGCGTCCTCCAATGTATGAAACCTAAAGATATCATTGAAACAGTGAGTTCTGACCAATGTACAGACAAAACCTTTCTTTTATTTACTGTATATAGATGACTACAGTCCATTTGATTTTGCTTACATGAAATATGAGATGTAACTACAGTATACTCTTATCGTCATTATATAGTGCTTTAGAAAATGTACATACAGTGACATGGTTTGCGACCAGCAAAAACTATTGTCTTTATGTGAAAAATGATTGCGCTTCAACTAGACAATTTTAGTAAAAAAAAAAAAAAAAGAAAAAATTCTGAGAAACAGCTATTCATCAGTGCTTCTGCTAAAGTCCCACTAAACCACAATGCCATATGCTGACACAAGAACAAAAGAACACACTGAGTTGAGGTACAAAAACAGACTGTCTGTCTGAGTGTGACAAATATTTCAGAAATGACAATCCAACCCAGAAAGCCTGCTAGTTCCATTTAAGATTGAAGCATCAGGATATGACATATCAGACAGCATGCGCCTCAAAAAAAAAAAAAAAAAAAAAAAAAGCCAACTGAATCAAACCCAGCTGCTCTAAATGTAAAGTGAGGTTAGAGGATTTCCAGGGCAACTCACAGCAGCTCAGGAATATTACATTTTATAGGGCATTTTAAACTTATTTACACACCATAACTTTTAAATTGGTTCTTATAAAGGTAGAAATAAAGCAATCCACAAGCTCTAGGAAAGCATTTAATATACGTATAAAACACAGACATGGATATTATACAGCTTTTTTTTTTTTTTTACTTGTTCTGTATCAGGTATCAAGAGTGAGAATGATTTACGCCTTATTTTCTGAGTGGAACATGATGCTGCTATAACTGTTAACGATTTTATGATATTAGTTCAAGACAATATACTGTATTTTCCACCATTCTGGAGCACATCCTAGGGAAGATTCCTGGGAGACAAAAGAAAATCCTAACAAAAAAAATCTAACAGGCCAAGATTTCATTTTGACGAACTTTAGGTTTGATTACAGCACACGATGTGGTGTCCAGTTCATGTGTTAAAATGATTCCTCATGCTCCCAGGCCCACTCTTACACTGTATGAGTCCTAGATTATGCCTGGGCCATCACAGAAGAAAACCTCCAGTGATGTGGTTCCCTGGTCATTCAGGTCGTCAGATGATTTAATTTTTCCCAGATCATAACATTACCTCTGGAGGCTTGTACAGTGGGCACTATGCATGATGGGTGCATCACTTTATGCGCTTCCCTTCTTCACCTGACACACCCATCCCTCTGGAATACGGCCAGTCTGGGCTCATCAGACCTTTTTCCATTGCTTCAAAATCCATTCTTTATGCCCCCGAGCATTTTTGGTGTTGTTTTCTTACAGTATGTCAAATTTTATGTGGAAATGGTCTAACATTCACTATTAAAATTAATAATTTTTTTTAAAGTGATTATCTGATTATTATCATACATGATTTCTTGTAAAGCCACATTTCCTTCATGAATATATCCAATTCCACAAATTTTGATCCAACCAAACATACATTCTTTTTCATGTCATCTTAACTTTACCGACATGTTCATATAATCAGCATCAGCACTGCCTAAGCATTTCCCCCCCTCTCTGTACATTTTTACAGAATAGGAGAATCAATAAGCAATACCATGCTTGCTTGCCATTATGTCCATTATTATTTACAGCAGGCAGATGCTACTTTGTCAGTGATGGATGCATGAAGGCGTCTAAGCACATTCACAGATAGCGGTCTGATTTTCAGCTATGCATTAAAAAAATGCGCCAATCACACGTTTTGCTTTATCTTGTACATGATACAGCAGGGCTTTTTATAACGCACTGGATTATAATAAATGTATTTTTTTTTTTAGTTTATCACAATATCACTTCATTAATTCATGGCACGCTACATTTTAGCCCGGCATACCATTATTTGTGCAACGTGAAATGCGATATCTAAATTTAACGAGACACATGCTCATTAAACTGGAATGAAAGGCACCTGCTCGACTGGAGGTATTGACGTATGAGACGCCCTGCTCCATGGTGAGTATAGCATTGTGATGATTTCATTAGGCGGAATTGATCTCCCTCGTTTCTCAAATGAGGAATATAAGACTGGGCTTATAAGAGAGCTTATACTCGATCCCACTGTTAACAACCATCACCATCACAACCTGACATTTCTGACATCTTATACAAAAGTAATGGATGCCAACCTTGATAAAAGATGATAGTCCTATAAATAAAAGGATAGATGGGATGTGTGTGTGTGTGTGTGTGTGTTTTTTTTTTAATGTTGTCAACCAGAGACACAAGACCAGAGATGTAGCTATCGTGCTAAAAGAGAAGGTCAAAGCAAAGATGAAGTGCAATTGTCATTATTGTTCAATGCAATCAGACAGCTCTTCATCGTCACACTAGGCTGGAATTAACTCCATTGAGGAAATCAAATAAAGCTCTTCAATGTTGAGGCGTTGAAAGATAAATGCTAAATAAGTGGAAAGCGAGGTTTAACCAGTCAACCATTTGTAGGCATTTTCTTAGAATGCTTCAAGTCTTGGATTCTTTGACCAACGATATTTGTTCAACAATGAAGAACTCACCCCCTAGCTGATATTGTCACCGATGCACCTCACAAAAAAACCCATGACGTGGATGCCTTAGGGGACGTGAAAGCAAGACCATCCCAAGTGGTGTCTTAATAATTTTGTTAATTACTTAAAAGTTGGGTTCGAATTCCTGCATTACATCTATGTGAGAGTGGAGTTTGCATCTTCTCGCCATGCTTGGTGGGTTTCACCAGGGTACTCAGATGTCCTCATGCAGATTAGGTTAACTAGCGTTCCAATATCACTTGGTTCTTCTGTGTGCGTGTGTGTGTCTGTGCGTGCATGCACGGCAATGGATGGTACCCCGATGGCCTGACGGTTCCTAGTCTCCTGGGATAGCCTTCAGGCCGCCACGACCCTGTACACCGGATAAAACGCTATAAAAGATGAATGAGTGAGTTAATTCATTTAAAAGCAAAAAAAAAAAAAAAAAAAGAAACACAGGAAATAGCCATCATAAGGTCAGTGTGGTCTTTATTGTTAATTTATATTAGTTTTAAGTGCAAGTCTGGCTTTTTAGGGCATGATGAAATCCATCTCACTTGGGAAAGTGCTGCTCTCATTACTCGCAGCAAATCCCACAGTCTCACAACAGGCCTAGTTGTGGAAGCGTTAGAAGGGAAAGATTATGAAGAATCATACGTGTCACCCCGAAAAGGATGCTATATAAATACAATTTAAACGAATTACATTATGCTTACTCGACTATAACAGAATTACGTACATTACCTGACTATGACGGGGTGTGATATTAACACTGAAACCTGATGCTATTATACAATAACATAGAAGCAGTATGTCCAGTAATACAAACGTGTGATATGAATAACCGCTTGTTTTATTGTCAAAGCTGATGTTCGGAAAAATTTTTCCGACCAATCAGATTTAAGAACCTAATAGAAGAACCTAATCTGATGTGTCCGACAAATAAATATATGCCTCGTGTTCGGTTAATAGGCATATAAATATCACTGATAAATTAAAACTCACACCTTTTCGGTGCAAACCTGCTATAGACGGACAGCTCTGCTGTCAGCTTTCTGAAATAACTCCGCTGATCCGAAAGACCCGGAGTGCAGCTTGAGATCTGTCTGCAGCCTCCTCACGTATCAGAAGAACGCAGCACCTCTTTCTTTAAACATTTCCATGCCATTACAAAGTCAAAAGGCCATCTAAGGGCTGAGAAGTGGAGCAGTAAGACTTCTTAAAAAAAAAAGGATTCCAAGCAATAGAGCAAGGCTTCTATTGACTGCTGTTTTAAAGGAAGTAATTCTGTCTCACTTTCCTGGAAACTTTTTCTCTGGATGTATGGAGCCAACTATCTGAAATGTCATATAAGAACATACTGAAGTTTATATTTCGGTTTATAAGAGTTAGTTACCAGAGATGTACAGACACCATCCATTACCTGAGCACCTCGTTTCACCCTTTGCTTTCCTTACTTGCTTCATGAAGGTGATGACTTCCACCTCTGATTTCACTTGTACTGGTGCCTCACTTTTACAAAAGAAAGTTCAGGACCCCTGTGAAGAATAGTTTTTTTTTTTTTTTTTTTTTGCATTTAGGTTGGAAACTGTCTCGAATGTGTTATGTTCAACTTTTTTTCTCCTACACTCATGCGTTTTTACTTGGCAGCATGTTCATCATTCATAGCCCATGCTGTCCAGGAAGGTGAAGGTAACTACTGTAAGTACAGTACATTTACTTTATTACTTACTGTTCATACAATTTTATGTTTATGTACTGTACTTCAGCAGTTATTTTAGTGCATCCCTTTTACTTCACTACATCCTACGATAAATATCTGTACTATCTGTACTTCTACTTCACTTCATGTTTGCATGGCATTATGGTAAAGTATATAACTCACTGTTGTGTGAAGCAGGAATATCCTCACCTCCTGACTATTATCCATTTTATATCGCGTGATTCGTCTTCACTCCATAAAATTCTCTCCGATCAAGGAAGTACCTACTGTAAAACTGCAGCTGTGATCATCACATCAGTCCGGGGTTCATCTCAGGACCTTTTATTCTGGAAATCCATATTAAACATCGGCATCTAGTATTTTAGCATATACTCTATATAAGAATCTCAGTGGAGTCCGAGATGTATTTGGGATTAACCCATGAAAATCTTTGGAGAAAAACAAATAAATAAATAAATCTTCAAACCTTATATTAAGGATGTCCATTTGCAGAGATGAGAGCTCTTGCTCATGGCCCAAATGTGCTGACATGATTTGTAGGTATAGCTGTGGGGCAGATTTCGACCACCCTCCCATTAATCTAAAAGGGTCGGTTTATTGTCCTTTCCTGACACCCTAGTTGGTTGTGTCCCTGTCACTGCGTGGCTATTACTCATCTTAAGACTCATAAGTGGACGCAGAGATCTCCAGGGAAGAGTCTGTAGAAGAATCTTCACCTACGATCCTTACAGTTGCTTCTTCCGACAGGTTGCGCAAGACCTTGAAATGCAACAGAGTGTCCTAGTTAACGAAGGACGCTTCACTGGTCAACAAACAACAAACTTCCAGAATCAAGTAAAGATCTAAATTATAGCACCAGTTTAGAGATTTTTTTCTTTCACAAAGTTTATTTCTACACACCTGGATGTAAGATCCATACACACACATTGTCGCAGTTATCTCTAACAGGTGTGTTATATTAGAGGGTTTTAAAGATTTCGTTTGGAGGAATGTAATCGATCACACCTGGCTTTATTATGCAGATGATCCTGTTGGACTGTACTAATTGTGTTAGATTAGGGGTGTCCAAACTTATCATCAGAAGCCGGTCCTCCTGTTTAATTCTATTTCAACCATAACACACCTGCCAGCTGATTCGTACCGTCAGTTCTAGAGAACCCATGTTGTCCACAGATTAAAGTTTGCCATGCTCTCATGCTGCTCATGACGAATCCCTTTTTGAAAGCATAAGGTGATAATAAAACATTATTATTAGTAGTAGTAGTAATAACAATAATCATAATAATTATAATAATAATAATAATAATGCATAGTATTATTATTAGTAGTAGTAATAGGACAGCTGTTCATTAAAATTATTAACTGCATCAGATAAAATGAACACAGCATGATGCTCTATATTAACAAACCTTATTCCTAAGTAATATTTCTAAAAACAAAAACGAATAAATAAAATCTAGCACAGTTTACTTATAAATTATTCATCTTCTACAAACATTTACTATAATGTTAATGTTTAACAGTACAAAGTGTGTTAAAAGGATGTTCAGTATGACCAGAGTGTAAATAAGAGTCCTGGGATGAGCGAAGAACAGTCTTTATACAGACTACAGCAGCACTTTATTAGTACAATATCGAATTAGTGATATTCTCCTGAAACTTACGCTTATGCTGATTTATGTTCAGATTATCAAAGTGGAACTATGAACAGCAGGAAAGAGATGAGTCACGAGTACAGAAAACATCTGTGTGCTGTGTTGAAGATCATACACCTGGTGCATTCAACAACTGATGTGTCCTAAACAAAAACATTCTGATTTTCTTAGAATATGTTTTAAGCAATAAACTGAAAGAACCAACAGTGTGAGTGTGAGCTGATTTAAAAAATAAGTATATATTTTAAAGCCATTGATTTTAAAAATCAAACTTGTAAATCTGATTAGGAGTCAATGGAGTAATCCAAGATTTTTCCTAATAAGTGCCTTTGCTTCCGGATTTTAAATAAGCTCAAGCTGATGTAAATGAATTAGTTTTTTTTTATCCATATTACAGTAATTATCAGAACATGTATTAGTCCAGATTTTTTTTTCAGCACCTGGAGAGGACGAGTTCTGGTTATAAGTTGTGGATACTGTTCTGTTGAAATACTTGCCTGTGCTGGGTTTGACTCAAGAATTGTCTTAATTCTTTATAGTATGGATTCAACAAGATTCTGGAAAGATTATTTAGATATTTTGGTTGACATGATAGCATCACATAGTTGCTGCAGAATTGTCAGCTGCATATTCATGATGTGAATCACCCTTCCCACCACATCCCAAAGGAACTCTATTGGACTGAGATTTGGTGACTGTGGAGGCCACTTGAGTAGAGTAAACTCTTTGCCATGTTCAAGAATCCAGTCTCATACGATTTTAGTTTTGTGGCCTAAAGGGTGCCAAGAAGATCTCCCCCACGCCATTACATCACCAGCAGCCTGAACCATTGATACAGTACAAGGGCAGGATGGATCCATACTTGCATGCTGTTTAGGCCAAATTCTGTCCATACCATCCAAATCAAGACTCATCAGACCAGGCAACATTTTTCCAGTCTTCCGTTGTCCAGTTTTGGAGAGCCATGCAAACTCTATCCTATGGCACCAATAACCATGCCATGTTCAAAGACACTTAAATTACATTCCTTCCACATTCTGAGTGTGAGCTTCAGCAGATAGTATTGAACATGTCTAGGTGCCTAAAAGCACTGAGTTGCTGCCATATTTGTGATATTGAGCAGTTGAACATCTCTACCCAATGTACTGGCCGGTGAGTGTATATACTTGCAGAATCAATATTGATTTGAAATGTTTTGTATAGAATGTATAATAACACCTACTGTAGTTGTCTAATGTGTTCGGTGAAAGAGTCCAAATGTCTGATTACACTATACAGTTAGGGGGATGGTGAAGTTGGTCAGGTAGAGGATCCAAAAGGGGAGTTTTCAGATGAAGTAAATGAAAAGAAAAAGTCCTAGCTGGTGCTCCCAGGTGTTGCCTGTGAAAGATGGGGTTAAGGCTGGGTTCCTGATTAAATTTGGCAGGTACCCAACACCTCTCCTCCAGGCTGTAGCCATTCCAATCCACAAGATATTGCAGACCTAACCTCAGCAATGTGTATTTAGAGGTTTATGAACCATAAATAGATCACCTCTGTCTAAGAGCTAAGGAGGAGATATGGACAAGAGGGAGGGGGAAATGGACAAGAAACTAGATGTCTGAGTTAGGTGACATGAAAGGTAGGATTGATGTGGTGCATGGTTGAAGGTGTCCGAGAGACTGTCCTTACAGGCATGTCCATTGGTGAGAGGATGACGCTCTGGCCGATAGGACAAACGGGTGCTGCTGAGTGGCATGAATCAGCTTGAAACCACTTGAAAGCACTTGTCTTACACTCTCTTTCCTTCCTCCTCAACCTCCACAACCAGGTCCTTTTACAGTGACACAGAAAAATCTGTACAGATGGGATAGTGGCCTCTTCCACCTAAAGGTGAAACAGGGGGTTGATAACCCAAGTAGCACTGGAAGTGGGGCATCTCCATGGAAGAGGTTGGGAATGAGTTGTGAGTATATTCAAGCTAGTATGTAAGCTGTAAGCTATGGGTTGCACTGCTAAGCTTACAGAGGACTTACAGAATTGTTCTGAAAACTGGTGTCCGAGATCCGATATGGAGCCAAAACACACACAGGATGAGCAGAGAGAGAGAGAGAGGAGAACTTGGACACATTTGGAGAAAGTGACAAAATCAAGCGCAACAGTATGTGCAACCATGGATGATGAGGAACTTGAATTGATCTGAGGAGGCCAGCTTGTGGTTAGTTGCTGGAATTGTGCCTAGTGCAGATACGCATGCTGCCACAAACCCAAGAGCATTCTCTTTCTTGGTTGGCCTCCATAACCATTGTTGGTGGTTGAGGGGAACATTGCTCGGTCCTCCTGGTTCCTCCTGAAATGCATGCTTTACTCGGGTATTTACCTTGAGAAGGGAAGTTGCCAGACAAAAAAGTGAACAAGTGAAGATCAGAGGTAATTAATCCACTCACGCTTCCACATTATACAGTAAGCCTGAAGCGAAAGGCAATTGTGAAACTCAGAAATATAGAGCGAGGGCTGAGAGGCTGAAAAATCCTTTGAGGGCAAGGTCAAATCATGAGAGACCAATTTAGGGTCAAAGAATGAGAGCAGAGAATCACAGCAAGGAAGAATGAGAAACGACTGGGCATTAAAAGGAACACAATTGTCCGTTGGTGAGTACGAGCAGACAGAATGATTATACAGTATATAGATAGATGCTAAATTAACAGCGTCGGAAAAGAGGAATAGAATCAAAAATACAGTGTGCTTGTAAGTGTGCTAATTAATTAATTGGTTAATTAGTGCCCTCCCAAGAACCAATTAAAAAGAGCATGCACCTTTCGACTGTGTAATGATTATTAGATCAGAAAATGAACTCTATAAGGCAACAGGTTTACTGTATGCCAACTCTGTGCATCCCGACATACGCAATCTTTACTGTTATTGTTATTAATGTGTTCAATTTCTTTGATGCAGTTTTATGTTCCCATCGTAAATTAGTGGCATTTACATCTGAATACACCATACACAGTGAAGCATGGAAATACTCGGTGGAAACACTCAACGTTAGGAAACAATGTAATCCCCCGTTGCCTCTCAAGCTGCATCTGCATTTGGAGGCAAGCCAGAGATCAAAAGCCCAGTAAATCTCACACTTTCTCTTTCCTTCCTCCTCAGTAGGAAGAATCAATACGTTGTGGAAAGGCTGGAGCGCTTGCGCCTTTCGAGATCTGTATTGTTTCGTCTGGAGTGACCTTTTTGAGCTTCAAAAGGACGTTGCAATTATAAAGGATTAAGCAAAACTCGATGGTTGTCAGGTTCCCAGCAAGACCATGTAAAGCTTTTTTTTTTTTTTGCTTTCATTTTCAAATGTGCCCATGGTTACAGAACAATGGCTTTTTATGTGATGAATGTGTAGCCTTATATGTACATCCAGTCATTACTAAAAACTACTAATTATTACTGGGTACTGACTACTCTGTAAGTAATAATGAACACCTAAGTCATTACTTTATTATGAGAAAGTCCCTCTAAGGTCATTCAATCTGAACAAAAACAATTAAGAATATATGAGGGGTGTTCAAGTCAAAACGAGCTTTTGATTGTGTGGAACATTAGAACACAATTACGAGAGTTAAAACTCCCTTTATTTCTCTATTCAATCCCCTGCTACACTAATGCACTTATGCCAGTGTTTTAGTGATGGATACCATCAAGGTAGAAAGTTTTCTCAATATGCCAGAGCCATGTGGAAATGGCTTGGAGCAAGATCAAGACTAGACGGAGGATGTGGCAATAAGTTCCAGCAGAGTTCCTGTAATGTGCAAGTGGTGTTCATGAATGATTGTGTGTACAGTTCCCACAGACAGATGCGTCTCTTCCGCAAATTCGAGTCACCTCAGCCAGGATTGTCATTCATGCACGTACAGCCGTCTTTAAAATGTTTAAAATACATATGTGTTTGTAGATATGTATGTATGTATGTGAATGGGATAAATCCAAGGGATAACTGCAATGAGAACAAGGTTTCAACTTTTATGTAAAGTCTTATAGAATAACTCAGTAAAGCCCGCGGCAAGGTTTACTTGAAGATCTTTCACTAGCGAGACATGAGGCAAGGTTTTACGGGAAAAGGGTCAAGAAGGAAGAAAAAAAGGGCAGGAAAGTAGTAAGAGTGTGCACATGCTGGTCCGGAGGCAGTGCCCAGGTGGCATGTGGGCACAAGGCGGGCGAGCATTGATGGCGGCGGGCAGAGTGGAGGAATGGGCTCGTCTGGGTTGCGGCTCATCTCGGCCAACCGGCCTCTCCCAGCTTTCCTTGGGTGTGGCTGCAGAAAGGATTCCAAAGTGACATCCAGCAGCTGGGCGGCTTTCCCCGGTGGGAACGAGGACCTTGACGTTGGACGCAGCTGTCTTTATTCTCTTTGGTGGCAGGGTGAAAGTGCAGTTGAAACTTGTGCAGTACTTTTGTGGCTGTTCTTGAAGCAGTAATCAATTGGCAACATTCTGTCCTTTTGCCGTTGAAGACTCTGGGGCACATGACATCACCATACTCGCACACCACTCTCGAATTTTTAGAATTCACCGCACAATTCTAGGCATTAAGCCTCCTTGTTTTTTGGGAAAACATGTCAAGGATGGTGTGTAGTTCTGATTTTTAATATGTACAGTATATGCTGTATGTAATTTATGGATATCAGACATATACAGTACAACATTATATACTTACACAGAACGGACCAGAAGTATTGATCCATAGCAAAAAAAAGTATGAATTAGAGCAAGTAAGGCATGTCAGTGGTTAGCACTGTGGCCTCACACCTCCAAGGTCAAGGGTCATGGTACAAAAGATAAATAAATGGATTTAAAAATCAGAGTAAATGCTTTGAGCAATTTGGCAGCCTCTAGGTTGGGAGAAGTTATGAATACGAGAACGTTCAACATTTCCTCATGTGTAAGAACTGATGATGCTCCATGCAGAGATGATTTCCTCCTTCAGTGCAGTTAATATGCAGCTGATTCCGATAGACTACAGACTTCAGATGAGTCCAAAGAAATAAACATTAGAGTTGTGTTAGGGCTTATATATAAACACTGTATACACCACAGGTTAGTTTATTACCTTAATACTAATAGAAGGTAAACATTTTGGTTTTAGTTGAGTAGCCTAATTGAGATCTAAAATAATGGTAAAAGTCAAAATTGTGCAATGTACAAAGAAACCTTTTTAACATCCATTCCATACATCTAGAATTTTCTCGGTCACTATGTTACGATGAATCTGCATCATGTACAAAAATATAGAAGGCGAAAATATCTAAATGTGCCCTGATCTCATCTTCATAGAGCAGATTTTACAGACAGGAAAATGCTGACAAGAAATTGATTGCTGATTTAAAGCCTTAAAATCAAAGGAGTGTAGATGAACTTACTCATATACTCATATATAAGTTGTAATCCTTGATCCATTTTAGCGAATCTATCTACTGTATCTATCCATCTAGGAACCTCCGTAGTCCAACTAGGGACAGTGGAGGCCAATGGTAATTATTGTATTTATTCCCATTTTTTAAAACTGTTCAAGGACCTCCAGTCAATATTTACATGCACATTTATTTACATGCACACTATGGCCAATTTGACAATGCCAGTTAACCTAATCTGCATGTCGTTGGACTGTGAGATGAAACCGTACATGTACCAGGAGGAAACCCTTGGAGGTAATATATAGAGGCTGATGAATAAGTGTTTGGTTCAGCATCAAAGCCATAGTCTGGATAAAAGAACTTGACAAACCCTCTGTGATATTACCAATAGATTGCAAAAGGGTGGTTTTGAAGCTCACCTAGGGGAGCTCATCACCATCTTGGCTGGACCTTACTCCGCCTCAATCCTGATTTATCTCTGCATGGTCAAATGGGTGAAATGAACAGAGCCTGGATGTTGGGTAGAACACAGCTACTTACCTAAGTTACCACAAGCTAGCTAGCTTAGCATTAGCTTAACTACAATGCTAAGGTGACTAACATCCAATCCAACCCGTACATGTCATCCCGTTTCAACTCCTACATTTCTTTTGGTAAATTAAACTTTAAGATTCCAATTAGCTGGTTAGCTAAAGTGATGCATAGCAGACTGCTTGCAGTTTGAAGCATGCAATGTAGGTGTCACTCAAATCAGCTGTGTCACTAGTGATGCATAATTTTGTGGCTTAATATAATTTTGATGAGTTACATATAAAATTCACCCCAATACGGTTATCATGAATGGGAAATTTAGCTATAAAGACCAAAACATAAGGGTCTATTGGGATTGACTCACTTTTGTAGTCAACCTAGTGGTCATTTGAGGAACTGCATGTTTTGGCATATTTGCATTTGACATATTTTTTTAGAAACTGATCTTGATCCCCTGTGTATTCAAAGCACCCTAAAAATCACCTCTTAAAGGCCATCCTGTAATTGAAAAATAATTAGATTAGCCTGCTTACAGTTCCTAAATTAGCACTGCCCTTTATGTTTCATGTTTTATTCCTTACATGTTCGCTAAACTATTTAAGATGAACAATTGAAATGTGTAATTCGAAGAACACCATCTCATTAAAAGAATTCCTTGTTCTATCACTTGATATCCAGCTCATGAGCATAGTGTCCATGTATAATCAGATGTAATTAGTGTACTTGTCCCAGAGGCACTTGCCTTTGTCGTTTACTTGGTAATTAATAATGTCTTGTAAGAAATACAGAAACAAAGAAGTGACATCCTCTGAAGGATGTTTTACCGAAAATGTTGCTACCGATTCTATTAATAGCTTCCTAATTTAGTTACAGTTTATTGCAAACTTTAATATGCCGATTTTAGCCAAGTAACTCCAAGAAGTATATAAAGTATAGAGTTTTTTTTGTTTGTTTGTTTGTTTTCGTCCCATAAGTTGTCACTTGCCAATTCAGCTACTAACTAGGGAATGTGAAGTCTAAAGCATGGTTCCTTTGAGACTTCAACTCTTGCTTATGAGTCATGAGTTTTTTTCTGCTCTTAGAATCATGTGGTGTTTGAATGTGATATATTTTTGGTTACAAGAGTACAGTACCTCCATGTCAGGATAGGTTGCCAGTGTCGGAAGGAGCTGTAGGCAGGGCTGATGGATTTCATTAAACTAGTGTTCCACATATGATTAGGGAAGTCAGAATGATTGGGTAATAAAAGGCTATAGCAGAACATAGTCATCTAGCATAGGAGAACTATAATTATCATTTTTATTAATACAAGAACGGCCTTGTAGTGTGCTCGTACAGGGCTTAGCCCAATGGAAAACATATTGAAAACTGTGATATCTTTATAGATTACACTGGTTTAATACTTGCCATTGTGAACCTGTTTTGGTCAGTCAAGCTACAACAGATTACTTTAGTTAATAATAATGTTATTGCTTTTTTTATTGCTTTCAAACAGGATATATTGATCTAGTGAGGTGATGTTGGTGATGGGAAGGATATGTCTAGCAATTGCTGCAATTGCGTTACTCTGCTACATGCTACAGGGAAATAAATAGCACTGTTTTATCAATTCCAAAGTACAGAACATTTTGTTTTTTCACATTTTGTCAGTGTGGAAAAACTATACTGTACATTCATCACTACATTTCTGCCCCAGATTTTAGGAGAAATTACGTGATGTATGTATACAACATAACCTATAATAATAATACCAGTATAAGAGGTGATAAGTAATTAAATACTGTTAATTTACTTTGTTACTGTACTTAAATACAGTTTCACATATATGTCCTTTACTTGAGTGGTTCTATTAGTTTTATATATATATTTTTTATTTTTTATTTTACTCCACTACATCCTATAAAAAAAAAATTCTGTACTTTCTATCTCACTACAGTACATTTCTGCATGGCATTGTGTTACATAACCACAAGCATGTAATATAGTCACCTGCTGATTATTATATCTACAGTAATTGTGATTTGCCTCTTCTCCACATTTCCCCACCACTGAGCAGTATAAATGTTTCCTTATCTTGAAGTATTGTAAAACGTACCTACAGTACATGAACACAGAATTCCTGAAACAGTACATGGCAATTTAGCATTTTAATTTACAGGCTGAACCACTTGTACAAAGTGCTCCTGCTCTCTGGTGAAACAGAAACGTGTTGGCCCAAGATCACGAGTTCAATAACTCTGGAAATGCTACAGCCACCCACAGCAAGGAACCTAAAGATTAGATTGACCATGCTTTGATTTCTGGGGGAGGGATGGCATACTTGCACTCTCACTTGAGACACTAGCCAATCACGGCGGTCTGTGAGGGACGGATAGCGCTTTCCTCCAAGTGTGTTATGTCGCTCCGTAAAATTGTGTGAGCAGCAGTCTGAAAAGTTGCAGTCAGCTGGCCTCACGTGTGTGATAGTGTTGATGGCCTCCCTGGTTGGTAGTTGTTGCCTTGATAAGAGAGAGAGAAAGAGAAAGAGAGAGAGAGAGAGAGAGAGAGAGAGAGAGAGAGAGAGAGAGATGTGTGGGAATGGGATACGACTACATTAGGAAGAAGATTTTTTTTTTTTAAGTTTAAGGGGGTGCCAACTGTTATTATTATTATTAGTAGTAGTAGTAGTATTAGTAGTAGTAGTATTAAAAAGTACACTTTCCTAATGAATTAGAACACATAAAATGGCACTTTCCTGAAAACAGTGCCCAGGAGTTAAGCTGGATGGGGGTTTTGCAAATTGAAAATTAGAATAGCATGTTCAAGAACATTAAGGGACAAAAAAAAAAGAAAAGAAAAGAAAAGTAAGGTATTTTACTGTATAAATTAATTATTTCCATAACAGAACAAGCCAAGTCAGGGATTGCATTTACAAGAAAATAATCAATGACAGGATTAGATGTGGTAAGCATTCTTATTTTCACCTCACCACAACAATTTCTTAATGATTATATTTTTCAACTTTATTTATACTTATATTTAATACTCTGGAGTATCCAATGCAATCCACATGTTAGATCCTCTTATAATTTTTTTAAATCATATATCATAGAACTGATAAACAACACAAGTCTCTCTCAGAATGTATTGTTCCAAAATCTTTCTTTTTGAGCACCTATTTTCCCCCCCAGTTTGATTCAAAGGAGCAGAAAGCCAAATCCATCTTTTAAACACCAGGAGAATAAGACAAATTCCTAAAGCCTGAACGTTAACACACACAGATTCTGCTTAGATCAGCTGGATTTTTGAGGATGCAACCCGGTCAGAAAATATATCCAACTACAATTCAACAACTGTCAAGAAGCAGTTAAAGCTGACATTCGAGTTCTTTCAGGCGAACCGGCCTGACTTTCACAGGCTGCCAAATGCATTAAAGTCTTCACCGTGCTGATAGATGATTGCTCATCGACGCTCATTTGTATGCCGAACTCTGAGTGTCAATTTGAAATTTCGGTGCGTCTCCCTGTTTATCCTAATCACCGAGTTCATAATAAGGGTGAGTGGAACGAGCGTTCGCAAAGTGGTTATGGATTGTTTTAGAAGCCTTGTTGCCTTGTATGCGAGCTCTTCCGTCATTCCCTACAGAATTAGTCTCCCTGATTTGCATGATTCAATTTTCATGTTTAGCTCATCCCATTGTATACCAGATAGCAATGAGAGTATATTGTGTGAATTGCCTGCATAATCGGATATAATCAGGCATAGTGATGCCAAAGCTAAAGGTCAGTCTATGATTCCAGGGTTCGAAAGAGGCCCTTAACCTTTCTATCAATCATGTTTTTGCAATTGTTATCATAATTATCATTACTTATAATATAATCAATCAGCAGATAAAAACCTATTTATTGTTCGTGAAATCTGTGTTGCGCTTGGGAAAGCTCTGTACATGACACCTGTCTTTTGGTTTAGTTTAAACAACTACTGATGGTTTTTTATCTCAATGCAAATTCCTGAGAATTTATATGATCCCACACATTTAAAAAAGTTGTCAGTGATTCCTTTTTTAGGCTCAGCTGATCACTGGTACTTGATTATATTAAACTGGCTTTTCCCCCGTCTTGTATACAACCTGATCATCTGTCAATTCTCATTCACCAGCTAGCTACAGTATACAGTGCCAGCCAACTGGCATCTTTGCAATCTACTGCACATGCCACGTCACAGAGCAGTGTAACACTTTCCATCTCAGTGCTATCCACCCACTTCCACATACTTGATCATACATAAGCTGGTGTCTCTGTGATTAATAGGTGATTCATCTGTCCCATCCAGGTGTGCGAATTCTTTATGTATCCTGCATGGTGGCTCTCACAGACCAAAGACATGCAGCGTAGGTTAAATGACCATTCCAAATTAGCTGTAATGTATGATTGGGTGTATGAGTGTGTTGCCACACCATCCAGGGGGTTCACTTATTTGTGCCCCATGGATAGGTTTCACCCTGCAACCCTACACAGATTTAGACAGTTTTATGGATTAAGCAATGTGGATGTATGAAGATCAGTTTTTCTCATAAGTATACGTCTCAGTCCAACAAAGAGTGAATTCTGTACAAAGCTTTAGAGATGAGAATGTAGAGATGAATTTGAAGATGAACCAGGTGGAGTTTGTTCTCAAACACCATCTAACACACCAAATACCAGGCAAAATGCAATACATGTAAGCTCACTACAGGACATTGTTTTTTTCCCCCTTCGTTAGTCATGGAGGGTGAAGTCAATATAAATAGATCCAATCAACACTCACAATTTTATTTCTTGCACCTTTTCCTCACAGGGTTTTTCCTCCCACATTTATCTTTTCACTTAGTGGATCATACACAGGAAATAGTGTTCTTTATTTATGTTCTACTGGTGATTTGAATGAAGAATTGAATGGAATCTTGATCTTCAGACCAAAACTATCAGCCTTGTATTTGTTTAACTTCATTTAATTTAGCCACAAAGTCCCGCTCTCCAGATGTTTTTTGTAGATTTTTAGGCACATGGTTAAGATTTGTTCACCTTTCTACCAGTGGCGGCTGCTCTAAGACTACAAGGGAAGCTCCGCTTCCTCAACTATGTCAGAAAATAAATACTCATATACAGTATGCACTGTTGTATTTATATTGGTTTTAATAAAAGTGCGCTAGAACGCGTCCAACTTCTCGACTAGCTCGTTCAGAATCAGGTATTTATTGTAGATTGTTTGACGCGATTTTCTTGTCATACATTTCCGTGCAGCAC
>JAQQZT010000012.1:31533716-31546780 GCA_030068275.1 Clarias platycephalus | reverse complement strand
TTGGTGGGTTTCCTCCGGGTACTCCAGTTTCCTCCCACAGTCCAAAGACATGCAGGTTAGGCTAATTGGCGTTCCCAAATTTACTGTAGTGTGTGTGTGCCTCGTGATGGATTGGCACCCTGTCCAGGGTGTACCCCACCTCGTGCCCTAAGCCTTCTGGGATAGGCTCCAGGTCCCTGTGACCTTGAATACAAGATAAAGCGGTACAGACGATGAGTGAGTGAGTGTTTGCTCCTCTTTTTCGTCCAGTAATGGATTTTGACATGTATTTTAGAATTTCGGTTTTTGTTTTTATTGGTGATGTCATTTCTGTAATAAAACCCTGACTTTGATTTCTACCTTCATGCATTTTCTGACACATTCATGCCCACAAATGATTACCACAGGGTAATAAGCAAGTCACTCGGCCACGGAAGGAGCGTTTGTTTTATTCGGCCACCGAAAGCAATGAGAGATTTTAATGGAAGACCCGGGACAGAATGACATTTTGGCTCATTTTTTACAGTGAGTAGTGTTTGTGGGTTAGTAGGTACTGAGAATTCATTACTGTTGTTAATATGCACTTGTTAACTTAGCCATGGCTTTGGCCTTTGAGAGAATCCTTATCTCCATCTTCATATGGTGAGTGATTACTTTCAAGTGAACAAGTGGAATTCAGAAATGAAAAAGGAAATGACACACATTTGTTTTAATACATATGAAATTTTAGAATATGGAAAGTTACTATAATTTTACCTAGGGTTAGCACATGTCAACTCTTTCTTTTCGTCCGTTATTATTTTTTCTGTTAATTAGTTTATAAGGGATTTTATTTCCTCCAACTACAGTTTTAAATAATAAGAAAACATGCAGTAACTGTATTGCTCATTTATCGTCTTATTTCTGCATGCCCCATTCTGTAGACGATTTTCTCCCTAATTTAGTCGTGTTCAATTCCTCCCCGTCACTAGGCGACTCCCACATTAAGGCTACTACTACCACTCAGCCGCGAGGGCCGAAGACTATCACGTGTTTTCCTCCGAACCACGTGACGCCAGCCAACTGCATCTTTTTGAACTGCTCGCTCACGCACCGTTAGGGGCGGCGCAACACACACGGAGGACAGCGCTATCCGCTCCCTCTGCGAGCGTGAGCTCACAGACGATCCTGATTGGCTGTAGAGGCGTGATTAATATGGGAGCACGAAGTACCTCTCATCCCTCCCCTCTGAGAGAGCTCGGCCAATCAGCTCTCTCTAGACCTCCGGCTGCGAGAGGTTACAGCATCACCCGGGAATCAAACTCGCGATCTCCGGATGATAGGGCGAGGACTTTACTACTGCGCCACTCGGAGGCCAAGCTCAACATTTTAAAATGTATTCCCAAAAGATATAGCATATTAGCAATTATATTATTTAAAACTGTGATGTATCAGTTGTAAACTTGTACCACTTCATCATATATGTAGGATCATAGAATCCAAGTGATTACTGACCATGATTCGTGTTGACGCTTTTAACCATCGATACTAAAGCACTCATAAAAACTACAGCACTCATATACTGTAGGTGCTGCAGTGATTCTGCTAAAATGGCTAGAGTTAACTATGCACTTAATTACTAACTAGTACGGTCTAGCAGATACTAAATTCAAATGCTCTAAAAGATACTAAATCTACAGCAAAATCCAACCCTGTGCTAAACTACTGAATAGTATATGCTAATATACAGTATATAAATAAAAGAAGGGTTATGTCCAAATTATTAACTAGAATGGTCTAGCAGATACACAATTTATGACAACATCTGACCCTGCATTAAACCTCTATATAATAGTGTATGCTCTATAGGAACTAAATCCACAGCTAAAGCCAACCCTGCACTAACTTCTAAATAGTACAGTACGTTCCAGATAGTTAAGATAGTTAGTTAGATAGATAGTTAATCCACAGTTTGCACTAAACTACTCATACTACACTCTGATAGATACTAAATCCACAGCTAAATCTGACCCTGCGCTTAACTACTACATAGTATACTCTAATCGTATACTGTAAATGAAAGAAAGGTTTTGTCTGTAAATTGGTCAGAACCTGCTCTTCCAATGATATCTTTACATTTTGTACACTGGAGGACCCGAAACCATCTCAGAAAATTTTCTGTATGTCTGTATGTCTGTCCAGCCAGATTTTGTCACAGCATCACTCAAAACTGGCTGGTCAGAATTTAATGAAACGTGTGCAGTACTTCGACTTCAGTTTCTGCCTGAAGTTTAACCTTTATCATACAGTAAGTGAAAAAAAAAATGTTAAAAAGCAATGATATGAATAACTACAGTATGTGCAGTATTAAATACTTTAACATAAGCTACCAATAAGCTACTTGCTCAATGTAAACAAACACTTGCACCGATAGATATTAATTAGAAAAACTAAACTGAATATTTTTTACTGGGATTAGTTCATATTTGTATCACGGAAATAACTGCGCTGAAGTAGTGTAAATTAATTTTAACGCGCTGGAGACGTTTTAAGGCAGAGAGTTCTGCCGCACAGAAAGACAGGTGGACAATTTTACGCGGGCTATAACTTAAAATAATAATATCACTGATTACATTAAAGCTGATCAGATTATTTCAAGCTTTCACCTTTTAAACAACAGGCTAAAGCGGATCCTCACACTAAACTATTGGATAGTACACTCGAATAGATACTAAATCCACAGCTAAATCCAACCAGTTCACAAGTAATTATACTGTAGGTGATGTGTAATGATGAGCAAAGATATGACAAACCGAACACAATTTGAGAAACACAGATTTACACCACGTCCACAAAGACGTCCCTCACTACCAGATCTTAAATGCACTACCCGCAGTGTAATTGCTATTATTTCCTACCTATTGTAGCGTCCTTTTGTATGAACTAGAGTATTCAGGATTTGGCCCTTTAACATAACTGGTTCATTAGAATACTGTGGTTTTGCCGTCCTTGTCCTTCGAGGCAAAAGTAATGATGGCAGTGTGTGGTAAATAAGGCAGAAGAAATAGATAACTCAAGCTCTCGCTCCAAAAAGACAGCTAGCTTGCCGAGTCACTCATGAATCACCCCTAGGGAGAGATATTTATTCCTGCCAATTACACAGGAAATGAGTACATCTATCTATCTAGCCATCTCTCTCTTTCTCTCTCACTGACCCCCCCCCCCGACTCCCCCCACCCTCCTTGCACACACATACGAACTCAGTCACATGCACAAACAGTTAGGCACACATCCTTTTGATAAACTCTAACATGCAACACTCAAACCAAGAAGAAATGGAAAATGTGCAAGACACAATGTGTCAAAGCAAACTCATAAATATATGAAACATTTACTGACATGATACAGTCCAAGGTGTTGTCCATGGCATCCAGTTGAGACAAGAAGCTTATTTTCCTCTTGTTTTGTGTCGTAAGTGATATACTCTGACCGCCTTCTTTACGTGGAATGACACTTAGTGTTAAATGCTTTGCCAAAGAGCACTGTAAGCTATTTAACTGAAGTCTTTTAAGCCACAGCAAAGCACTACCATCTTTTTGATTTAGCTCAAATTCTTAGACACAGTATTTGGCACAGTGTGTAAGCATCCATTGTTTCATCTCAAAATGGAATATTTTCTAAGATCAATTAAAAAAAAGGATTTACTATACAGAAATGTCCATGTATTTTCATTTGTGCACTCCATACTTGGCTGGGGCTCCATTAGCATGGCATGGTGGCTTTCAGCCTGAGGCACTGCTGATTCCTTATTGAAGACAAGGTTGCTTTGCTAGCAGCCTTTAGCTCATCTGTACCATTGGTTTGGGTAATTCTCATCTTCCTCTTGACAATACCCCAGAACAGTAATATCATGGTCAGCAAACCAGTTAGTTGTAGTTCTGGCACTGTGGGCATCCCTATAAGCTTGTCAGCAGATAGAAACATGAAGTACTCTAAAATCTCCGGTAGATGGCCGACTTCGTACTTGATAAAACACAGTGGATCAGCACCAACAGATGTCGTGGCACCGCAAATCATCACCAACTATGGAAATTTCACACTGGACTTCAAGCAACTTGGATTCTGTACCTCTCGACTCTTCCTCCAGACTCTGGGACCTTGATTTCAAAATGTAATGGAACATTTACATTAATCTGAAAAGAGGAATTTGGACCACTGAGAAACCATCCAGTTTTTTTTTTTTTCTCATTCCCAGGTAAGACGTTACTGACATTGTCTCTGGTTCAGGAGTGGCTGGATACTAGGAATGCAACAGTTTTAGCCCATTTCATGGGTTTAAATTAAGATGTCATTGCATGGTGCATGGCTCTTGATGCACTGATTCAAGCCTCACTTCACTCCTTATGAATCTCTCCCAATTTCTTGAATCAGCTTTGTTTAACAATCTTTTTAAGGCTGCAGTCATCCCTGTTGCTCATGCACCTTATCCCACCAGCCTTTTACCTTACAGTTCACTTTAAATAAGTACACTTCAGTACAGCAATCTGGAACAGCCAGCCCATTCAGCGATGACCTTTTGTGGCTTGCTGTCCTTGCAGATGGTGTCGATGATCGTCTTCTGGACAACTGCCAGGCCAGCAGTCTTTCCAATGTGTGTAAAGACTGAGAGATACACTGTATTTGTTATGGATGAATATTCAATTACTGATGATGAAATTAAATGAAATATTCAATTTTGAGATTCCGAAGCTTTGATTTACACATGCGTTTAGCCATCATTATTAGCATTAAAACAAAAAAGGCTTAAAATATTTCACTTTACATGTAAAGAAACATCCATTTTCCCAGGCTATCTCCAGAACCATTTAGGAAAATAAATGAGCTCTGATGACTTTGCACACACCAATTCCCAATCATGCATCAATAATATATGCAAATTATTATGAACATTTCGTACATTCATGAGCAAGACTTTAGAACTTCAACAATTGATGCCTTACATGAATAAAAAAAATCTGGCTGCATTTGAAAACTCAGTTGGCCAAAGGGACTCTGTGTCAATACAAATATTCAAAATATATTAAGCTGAACATTTTCAAAGGAATCCATTACTGTGTGTGTGTAATGCTATGTGTCAGGAGGAAGTTGAGAATCCATTTAACAACCCTGACAAAAAAAAAAAAAATTCAAACTGAAAAACAGGACATACAAAATTCTCATTTCTCAGATTCAAGGTAAAATAAAGCGACATTTTATCGATATGCTGGTGTGTTCAAGCGATCAAACGTACCTCTCTTGCATAATAATGCAAACAGCTGAGGAACTTAACACTTTAAAGCTCCCTTTAGAATGGACAGCTTAACCTTTTAAAGCTCTGCAGTGATTTTTAGGAAAAGCTTAGCCTTAAGGCTCTGCAGTGATGGTTTTAGGGATAGCTTCGCCTTTAAGGCTCTCTAGTGATTTTATATATTGTACTACATCCATCAGGTAGCTACTGCTGGCCCTGAAATGTCCACCTCTATTCTGGACATGTATTTTGCCTCAGGCATGCAACCGTTGAGTTATCTCCATATACACTGGGGAAACTTTTGAGCACTTGCTCATACAGTAGGTGGATTGGTTGCTCTAAACTGGTCTTAGATGAGCCAAAATTGGGTTTTTCACATTAAACCAGGGCAATCATGGAACAAATCTAGCAGTAGTTTTAGCAGCAATTGAGCCAAGGCATAGTATACTGTAACTGAATATGGTTTGTCTATTACACCAAAACGCCATGGTGGCTTAGTGGTTAGCACTGTCGCCTTGCACCTCCAATTCCTGGGTTTGATTTCTGCATCGGGTTTGTGTGCATGGAGTTTGCATGTTCTCCCCGTGCTTGGTGGGTTTTCTCCGGGTACTCCGGTTTCGTCCCACAATCCAAACACATGCAGATTAGACTAATTGGCGTTCCCAAATTGGCCGTAGCATGTGAATGTTGACTGGAGGTTCTACCACGGTTGTACAAAATGGGAATAAATACAATGGCCACCATTGGCCTCCACGATCCCTGGTTGGACTACAGAGGGTCCTAGATGGATTACAACAAACACAGTTCGCTTTTCATCAGGTCTTGCCACAATTTGATAACATACATTTAGTTAATATGATAAATCTATAAAAAAAAAATATTTAACTCAAACAAAAAGACCTAAGACCTGTTACTGCTTGGGTTTCATCCTTCAATGAATGTTGTCCATGCTTCTTCTCATTTCAAAAGGTAGATCTGCAGGGTGGATTATGAAGGTCAGCTGGTTTCCAATTTCAGTAAGAATCCGGCTCATAATATAGTAGCAGGCAGCTATATGGGATGGCAAAAAGTTCTGATCTTGACGTGGTTAAGCTGAACATACCAAATAATCACTTATTCTCCAAAAGGCCACATTTGCAGCTTTCTTTAAATATAGCACTGTGCAAAAGTCTTAAGCAAGCCTCTTTTATGTTAAATTCTCTCACTCACCATCTATACCGCTTTATCCTGTATGCAGGGTTGCAGGAAGCCAGGAGCCTATCCCAGGAGACCTAAGGCATGAGGCAGGGTACTCTCTGGACAGGGTGCCAATCCATCACATGGAACACACACACTACGGGCAATTTGGGAACACCAATTAGCCCAAGCTGCAGGTTTTTGGACTGTGGGAGGAAACCAGAGTACCCGGAGGAAACCCACCAAACACGGGGAGAACATGCAAACTCCATGCACACAGAGACAGGAATCGAACCGGGACCCTGGAGGTGTAAGGCGACAGTGCTAACCATTACACCACCGTGCCGCTATATTAAATTTAAACATATTAAATAATGTTGATTAAATAAAAGAAATAGGAACAAATGTTCTACTGCGACAGGTTGCAAAGTGCTTCAAGATACAATTTAAAAACCGGTTCTTTATGTAACAACCTCAGAAGCAACCTCCTTTCGTCTGTTCCAACCTCTCAGCATTCGGCACCACCAGTATACTAAACCCTGCCCTGATCATCTGTCATCATCCGTCCCTGTTTCTCACTGGATCATGCCTTAAGATGATGCCTTTTTATGCTTGAATGATTCTGAGGTCACTTTGTGGCTTAACAAAGAAAAACATTCCTCTGAAACTGCTCAGGTACAGGGACTGGACTGAAAATTAAAGCCAAAGATGTTTCAAAAATTGAGAGACAAAGAAAGTCATTCAGGAAGACTGGAGAGCTATTCCTCAACACTACATTAAGAATATATAAAAGGTTCGCTCTATGGAAGCAAAAAAGCAAGACTTTTTGCACAGTAGTGTACAGTCACATTTTTTGGTGAAGAAGTATTCCAGGTTTGAAATATCACGCTGTCAGCTCGGCTGTTTAGACATACAGTACATGTAAAATATTCACAGCACAAAGCTCTACATGCCGTTATTTTTTCAAAATTGTCACATCATGAGTGTGTCATAGATTGTCTCCCAATAAACAACCAGTCTCCATTGATACTCTTGCATTAGTACCGGATGACACTGGCTTTGTAACTCTGCATTAACGTCTCATTATGGTTACAAATTTGTGCTTTGGTGCAGGCAGCCTGTGCATGTAGAGTGAATGATTCTGTTCAGGCAAAACCATGCAGCGGTTCTCTTTGTGGTGAGGAACCATGCTGTGTCTCTTTCTCCCTCTTCATTAGCAACCTATTGTTCCAGTACAGTAAAGGGTACAAAAATAGACAGTGCTCGATGCAGAACTAGAGTGGAATGGAAACAAAAAAAGATGTGGGCACAGCTGGCATTATTTTATGAACATTGATTATATTCTATTAAGCAATAACATATTAATATTTATACAGGTTTCACATGTATCTGTTTAAATTTTTTATTTCTTTTTCATTGTCTCATGGTTGTGGTTGGCAAAAAAAATAAACATCATGTGGGTGGCTGTTGTGTTGGAAAAAATGAGAAGGCAGGCCACGGTAACTCAAATAACTACTCTTACCAACCATGGTGTGCAGAATAGCATGTCTTAATGCACAATACATCAAACCTTAAGGTAGGCTTTACTGTGAATCATCATTGAGACCCAAATTTGTAAACCAAGAACAGGAATCTGAGGCCACATTGTGCAAAATTCAACAAAACTGCAAAAAAAAGTTGACTTGTCTTTTTTCCCCCCTAATGATGAACTGTCCCGCTGACTCAGATTGCTGTTGGAGATTGGAGATCTTCTGCTGCTCCTGCAAATAAATAAAAAATAAAAGCATAAAACATTCTATAGAATTTCTTCAAGGGGTGTTCAAGTCAAACTGGACTTGTTGAAGATGAAGGTGTACAATCGATTGACCTTTACAGAAGACTTCAAGCACAGTACGGTGATGAGACTGTTAGCGTAAACATTTGAATGGTGCCATCGTAGTTCCTAATGAACATTCAGAGAGTGTAACTGCGGATCCTTTAAAACCATTGGATAACCAATGATATTGGAGATTATATAGAGACATAAAGGTACTTTTCACTCTCATAGTCATATAACACTTATGGAAATCCTATAGAAATGTAATAACCAAATTCTACAGAAAATGGTTCTATAGAAGCGTAGAGAGTGTTAGTACCCAAATTTTGTAGGGAAAAAAACGTATGGATTAGTGGAAAAAATCCTTAAGACCAGATTCCACTGGACCTTAACTGATATCAGAAGAGCTCAATAGTAAAATTTTAATTAAGTGAACATTTCAGCCATAGAATGGGAAACGTGGTCTGATTTTTTTTTATAGCTAACCCATTCAGTGCTGACAAAGAAGAAGTGAAAACTGAGTAAAAGAGACAAGACTCTGAGACAATGTCACGAACTCACACCGGCTTCATTTGCATGCATAAAAACCTCATTAACGCATAATCAGGCCATTTCTTTGCTGCCGTAAGTACGGTCGAACGGATGTTGGTATTAATGCTGACAGAAACTCACATCTTGTCCGAGAACACAATAGAATAGAGGACCCTGGAGCTGCATCGGCGAGCTAGTGAGCTGGGGAGCTGTCCGTGACGCTGAGAAATGATTTCGGAGATCATTGATCCGCCCCGTTCCACAACAAACGGCTCTCTGCTGAGAAACGCTCAGTCAAAATGCCAGGCAGCAGGATGATGTGCATAAAGCACGGCCATGACTCACATCATAATCTCGCCCCAAAGGTTGCACTACACTTTGAATAAACACCCCTAAGTTTTTAAAAAGACAGCCTTCCCTGAGGAATTAGAAATGTTTGAAGGGACACGGTGCCAAAACGACAGCTCATTACTTATCAAACTTTTCACAGCCTTTAAGCTTGCTCTCTTTCATTTTTTGAAGAGGGATGAATTAGAAGATGCTTAGATGAGTACTGATTAAGGGTTATAGTTAAATTTGCATTAAGAAATGCCGTTTCCGATATCGCTCTCATCATAACAGTATTAAGCAATTGTTCTCTTACTTTATCTTTAAGCTAAAGAATCTAAAGAAAAAATAAACCCACAGAGATATTCATGTTAGGAAGACCTTGAAGACTTTCTTTTGGAGGACAGACTATACCTTTGACTGTATGGTGGATGATCTACATAATACAAGCCTTTGCAACAACAGATCGTCATTGCATGACAGATTACTTCACCATCTTCATGGACGCACCACAGAAGAAGTAGTCAGCAAATTGGGAACAGCCCTAGAGAACCAAAGTTGGTGTACAGGAGCTTGAACAAATCAGCTGACAACAGTCTCACTATGTCTCAGCTTCAAGCTTCTGCAACGCCATCATCTGCACCAGCAGCTCCCCCCTTGCCCCCTGGCACATCCATTGACGTCTTGCAGAGACTTTTACATGCACTTGTTTTCACAATACATCGCAAGCCAAAAGATGGTCAGTAAGCAGACCAAGAGCACAGAAATGCATTGAATTCCTCATGAGGGCTCTCAGGTGGGCTATGGACGTCTTGAACCTTACCTCCCACAATCACTTCCTGGAGAAATTCCGGCATACATTAAACCACTCCCCTGAAGGGAAAGAAGTGGGCGAACGCTTACTCATCGTGGAACCGAAGTGCTGCAGAAAACATGTTGTGTTTCCACAACTTGGCATCCAGGTGGAGACGAAGTGAGCCAGCGCTCAAGGTGACATTCCGTCAGGGGATCAACGCGGATCGACTGACAGCTGGTCTGCAGAGATGACAAGGTATCATCGGATGACATGATTGACATGTCCATCTGGCATGTTCCATGTCTGACCAGGAAGTGCTCCTACCTTTGGCTGAATCTCTAGTAAAGTTTGGTCAACCTGCATCTGTGTTCATTCATCATTGAGTGAAAGGTTTCTTATACAGTATATTAAACTACAGTGTTGGTGAAGGTCAAATGACAAATAAGGTGTATCCGGGTGCAAAGTAATGCCTTGTAAATACAAATGTGCATTCCAGATCGTGCCGCAACTGGCCTTTCTCAGCCATGTCACACTTACCTCCTGAGGTCAAGGCTTAAATCATTGCTTTCTAGTACATATTTTCTATTATTAGTAAAAAAAAAATACAATTGACTGTTGCACCTTTAAGCTCTCTTTGCTCTTGTAGCATATTATTTACCTTAATAGTTTCAGGAATGTAATATCTTTTCACACCTTCTTACAAAATATCGCCTCGACCATGATGCTTCACGACTTATTATGCTGCCCGCGTCCTGGCATTAACAATAATTTGCATGGTTTAAAACAGCAGAGGCAGATGAAAAACTCACTTAATATCAGGTCACATGTGAGATGCACGGTTAGAAGTTCCTCACTAACTCAAATAGAAAGGAGAGTCAGCCATCAAGCTGGCACTTAATTTTTTTTTTTTTTTTTCCCTTTAACGGACGCAGCCATGGTAACAGTCGCATCATGTGGGAGTGTGGAAATTTCTCGCATGTGTCTGAGGCATATCTGCATCATAGAGGCAGGATATTAATTTCTGTTTCGCGCATACGAGGCTTCTTCTCGTGTTTTATGAATTTGGACTAAAATGACTATGTAAGCTCTTATGACTGTGTGTTTATTTTTAGTCTGTTCTAACACAGCGAAGACATCTCGGTCTACATTTTACATTGTGTTGGAAATGACCCCAGTGTGTACTGTGCACATTGAATCACTCCAAATAAGCACATTGCTCGAGGTTAAACATTTTGGACATTATTCAGTCATTTCAGAAAAATGTATATATTATATCTACAGTTATGTCTAAATGTTAGTCTTGCGCAATAAACATAAAAAATAAATCACCTGATTGTTGCTGGTCTTAGTAATCCATCTAGGAACCTCTGTTGTCCAACTAGGGACCATGTAGGCCAATAGTGACCATTTTTGCAACCATGGTAGGACCTCCAGTCAACATTTACACACTACAGGCAACTATAATGTAATTTCCAACAAGTACATACAGTTTGGCTGTGATGGTTAAGGGTGCACAAACTTTTGCTCATAAAGCCTATTTGTTCCTTCAAATCTTTGCAGCACGATGATTATAACCTAATCTATGTAAGGTCATGTTTCAGAAGTGTTCCAATCAAGTCAGGTACCCTCAAGTACAACTCAAAGGTTCGATTCAGCAAGTCAAGGTCAAGTCAATTCACCTTCACGTTCAGGTCAAGCTGCCGCACAAGCAAAGTGCATGAGCGCTCATGGCAATGTTGTCATGCATTGTGTGTTCTGCAGTCCTAAAGGATTTCTAGCTAGCAACCAAATTTGATCAGAAAACCAGTTGTACAGTCAATATCTAAAATTCTCAAGGGTTCCTCCAGAGTAACGGTTCTAGATTTATTGAATTTAAGTTTAAGTGTGGTCACAAGCAATGAAAAATCACTAAAGTAAGTCTACATGATCCACTTCTACAATTTGCAATTCCTTGGTGCATGCACACACTATATATATTTTTTTCTCAAAAACTTCCCAATTTTGAATTCATGCATTTTTTAAATGGTGTAAGGTTTTCATACAAATCCAGCCACATTTCCTTTAAAGAGAACTTTACTGTGAAATTCACTGAAGGGCCTTGCTCAAGGGCCCGACAGTAGCAGCTACAGTATGTGGTGCAGGAGTGGACCTGTCATCAGTATAGTCCAATGCCTTGCCCTCTGAGCTACCCCCCTTCCCCCCACCCGCCTAATTTACTTACATACACAATGAGTTTGAGGTATAAAAGAAAATGCATTGTCTAAGGGATATTTCAGTAGGACACAGACATTGGGGGAGCTCTGAGATCTGTGCTAGTTTCATAAAATAGTAGTAAAATAGGGAACCTCAAAGAAACGAGTGTGTACAAAGCAGCACAGAACCAATTTTGTTAATGCATTAATATAGTGAATTTAGGATGTACAGATTTTATATTTGTCATTGTTAATAATCTGGCACAATATATAGTCAGTATAATATATTTACTATATACACTTTATATTATATAAACAGCTTTGGAAAAAAAACAAGAGACCACTGCAATTTAGAAAACATCTGGAATGTCATCAAGAGGAAGATGGAGGGTCACAAACCATCAAGCAAAGCTAAGCTGTTTGCTTTTTTATTTATTTATTTTTTACAAAGAGAGTGGTGTAAAGTTACCTAACAGCAATGTGAAAAACTGGTGGAGAGACAAAACTCAAGAAAGCTTTAATTGCAAATCGGGGTTATTCCAACAAATACTAATTTCTTAATGTTATTTAGCCAAAGCATTAACACAATTTGCTTACAAATTATTTGCATTTTGTTTTATTTGAGTTATTAAAGCTCTGCAAATAATTTATGATCTTGGGTTATTTTAATGTGTTGTGATGTTCTCAATAACTTTAAATATACGCACTACGCACAATAATTATATTTTGAATTTAGGAGAAATATATTCAGCAGTTCACACAAAATTGATTGAAGAAACTATATATATATATATATATATATATATGCACTCACCTAAAGGATTATTAGGAACACCATACTAATACGGTGTTTGACTCCCTTTTGCCTTCAGAACTGCCTTAATTCTACGTGGCATTGATTCACCAAGGTGCTGAAAGCATTCTTTAGAAATGTTGGCCCATATTGATAGGATAGCATCTTGCAGTTGATGGAGATTTGTG
>JAQQZT010000012.1:31450042-31460324 GCA_030068275.1 Clarias platycephalus | reverse complement strand
CCCTGGTCATATTTAAGCGACCACTTTGATTTCAAGCACAACAAAGGGAACAGATTTATTATGCAAGGGTGTTCCATTCCCCATCCATCGAGTAAATTTTTAAAGAGCTACTTTTTACTTTTACTTGAGTAGATTTTTATAAGGGTAACTTTACTTGTACTTCAATAAACGTTCGCTAAAGTAACAGTACTTTTACTTAAGTACAAAATTTTATTACTCTTTCCACCTCAGATTTTATTACATATTTATATAATGCACCTTTGTGTGAAAATAATTCCTCATGCTTCGAGAACCACAGTTTCACAATTTAAATCCTGAAATATGTCTGTGCCATCAGGAAAGAAAAAGTCCATAGATGTAATAACATGGTCATTCAGTTCCTTCAGGTCATCAGCTGACTTCATTTTATTGCCACATACTGTTGCTGAGCCTAGACCTGACCAACTGAAACAACACCAGATCATAACACTGCCTCTGGAGGCATGATGGGTGGATTGCTTCATGCGCTTCCCTTCTTACCTTGATGCACCCATCGCACAGTAGCAGAGTCAGTCTGAACTCATCAGATCACATGATCTTTTTCCATTGCTTTAAAGTTCAGTTTTTATGCGCTCTAGCAAATTGAAACTTTTTCTGATTAGCCTCAGTAACAAGTGGTTTTCTAATGACCATATAGATGTTTTTTTTTTATAGATCTTTTCTGGTTTTGATAATGTGTTAAGAGTTCTTAACCAGTTTCTAGTCATTTCAAACATCCTTAGTTGTTTTGAAGCTGCCAAATAATTTGACTCTTCTAAAATGGTGACTATTTTTTCAAGTGGTGTATCTACAGAGTAAATCATACCAAAGCCTACTGTAATTGGATAACAGTGAACAGGGAGGGTGTGTTACTGTTACCACTTCAAATTGTTTAACAGTACAATTTAAATTGCCACAGCAATTTACCACTGATGTTGCCTAGATTTTTTCCCCAGAAAAAGATGAATTTTTTATAACCTCTATATGAAATTGTCGTGTTCCATAATTTCCCATTCCTGGTGGTCATGATTGTTTCATAAATCTATTTTTGCTTCACGAGCCCATTATGTTTCATGAACACTCCTTCCTTCCTCCCAGTTCTCCCACTCTTGAGTTCCCAAGCCCCTCATAAATAGCCCCATCAGTGACCCTGTGATGCTGGCGCACTGACATGCTGGGATATTTGTGCAAGCAATAAAGACGAACGCATTCGATAGGCCATCGTGAATTATGCTGCTTGAAGCTCCGTGTGCCGCTCGCACGACTCTATGTTGCTGCAGATAACTATCGGCTATGTATTGTCTCAACACCCGCCGCTCCTCCTGCCATCTCTGCATCTCTCATATCCTGTCGCCGGCATCCTGGGGATGAACTACAAGAAAACAACAACCTCTAGGATGAGTGGGGGGTAGTAGAGGTGGCTCTTGTGTGCTCAATATGTCAGAAAGATGCATGAACAATACCCCTTAGGGTGTTTACATGTTGACTGAGGAGCAGGAAAAGCAGCAGCACAGATGTTGAGACAAGCAGATTTCATGTTAGCTTTAGTGCACTTCGTGATGCCTCACGGCTTGCTACGCTACACAATTGTTTTTTTTTTTAGCAATTTTGCTGATGGAAGCATGATACCCACTAATGTGCATGAATAATAGAACCAGGAACATAAAGGCCAATATTCTCTAAGTGAGAGAGAATATGCTAGCGCGGCTTAAATGATACGCCGATCAGATATAACACTAATAACGAGCGTCGGCATCTAAAGCTTATTTATGCCTGTGGGGACCAAAGGCTATCCCTTCCTGTCCGATCCTATGGGAAAGCCAATGCTGATCACAACAGAAATGTTGTAGAACACACAGTGCGTCACAGCCTGCGTCATATAGGGCTTAGCAGGCAAATAATTTATTGATCTGGCCTCCAAATTCCCGATCCGACTGAGCAGAATGCGTTGGATACGACCAACAAGTCCAATCCATGGAGGCCTCAGCCTGCAACCCACGCCTCCTAAAGGATTCATCACTAATGTCCTGATGCCAGACACCACAGGACACCCCCAGAGGTCTTCTGATGCATTGTGAGCTTCCTGATGGTGCAAGGGGAAACTACACAATACTGGGATTAATGTTTTGGTACTTAATTTTATGGCTGATCGGTGTATATTTTTTTTAGTGCATCTTGCCAACTCATACCTGAAATATTGGTCAGAAACTTGCTTGCAAGTTGCTCTGACGTTTTGCTCAAGGCACCAACAACGATTTACATTTAGGAATTTAGCAGGCCCTCTTATCCAGAGCGACTTACATCTTTTTTTTATTTTTTTATCTCATACTTCTGTACATATGAGCAGTTGAGGGACAACTTGGTGGTCATGGTACAGTATTTGAACCTGGGACCTTCCGAACCGTAGTCTAATGTCTTAACCACTGAGCTACCCCTGACTCCTGATCTGTTGTTATGGCCCTAGCTGTCAGTCAAGACTGTAAATTAATTCTAATGTCCTAATTCTAATGTTCTAATTATTCTAATTATCTTCAACTGTCCAGTTGAACCCGGCGCTTTTGTAGAACACCAAGCTTCAACCTGTTGTGTATTCAGAGATGCATTTCTGCTCAACATTGGCGCAGAGAGTTTGTTTGCATTGTCTCACTTTATTTCAGCTCAAACCAGTCAGCAAATTCTCATCAGATCTATACTCAACAAGGTGACTTCTGAGATGGGTGGTTTCTGAGATACTTAATCAATCATGCCAGGAGATCTTGTCACTCTTGTCCTATTGTGCTGTTGCAAAGCGTTGTTGAGGAACAAATGAACAACAGCTTATTTGAAAACAAATTCCAAACCCCACTACCCAAAAAATGGAATTCTTATGCTTGAGGCTGCTTATTATAATGAACATGAAGCCACAAGCTCATACAAGCCAAGTTGGACCTTGCGTAAAATTTAAACTACTGAAGCGCGACTTATTGTTTGGTCTTGTTCCTTTATTATCGGCTCATGCATTACAAAGGTGTAAAAGGTTGGGCTGAAACCTGACAGCATTTTAGAGCCTACTGATGGTATTTTTCCAGGTAATTGGGACATGAACCAGTGTGAGTGCGATGTAACATGATCTTTAAACTAAAATTATGAAATATAGATGTTTTCATTTGAATCCCAACCTTCGCCATTTGAAAACCATTATCGTTGAGGTATACCGACTGTCACCTTTAACAAAACAGACGTGGGTTACTGTCAAAAAATGTCAGCTGCATTTATATGTATACCAAGCATTTGATCTTCGCTAGAAATTGCTTTAAAGATGCCCCCTTGGATTTCTGACCACTCACAAGTGGACGTTTTCTTATTTAGAGGCACCTGACTTTGTTATGGAAGTCTGCTAGTCATCCTTTAAACATCAAAAGCTATTTCGAGTTCAGGGATTTTATGGTGCTTACAGTATAATGTCCTGCCCAAGGTTATAACCTTTAAACATAATAAGAGATCTGAAAAAAGTAAAAAGCTATCAGAATGCCTTTTGAGCTAAAAAAAAAAAAAAATCGAGGTCTAAATAAACAAAAAAGCTGCTTCCTTGGATATATGTATACAAAATATTGCATCAAAGCCATATTTATCTCTCCATCTAAGTACTCCATCATAGTATGATGACTCCTTAATTACCGCAGAGCAATTTTCTGTGTGTGTGAAAACATTAAAAGCTCATTACACTTGATAACTCGTTACAATTAGACATGAGCTGCATTCACAAAACCGGGGGCCTGACAGTAAATTGCAGCTTGAATTGATGAAGGAGAGACAGACAGAGGGCGGTGAAGGGGAAATGACAACAGCGTGAACACTCTCTCCCTTTTCCCTCTCTCTCTCTCTTCTCTCTTCTTCCTTTGCCGAGGGGACTGTTGATCGTCGCTGGCAGAAATGAGAGCATCTCCACAGGAGGCAGAACCCCACAGAGCGTAGCGGAGCAGCATGGCCATGACATGCTCGTTTTGATTACTTATATTTTCATACCTCTGTAGGTTAATGTTTAGAGTTTATACTGAACCTTGTGGACCTTTAGCTTCCCTTCTGTATGAAACAACTATAATAGACGCATTGCATTTGATAATTGTGTGGTGGCTTGCGTAAACCCTTTAGGTTGTGGTGTGTTTTACTTCATACAATACTGTATGCGTTTGAAAATCTATAGGTTATGTAGGATTGAAATACAAAGTTCTGCCGGTATCCCAGTGGGATGGGATGCAACAAGGCAACAGGCAGTCTTCCGTCTTCTATATTTTCCACAACTTAGGCTTTTTACCCATTTTTTTACCATATCAGACTGTAACTGAGTCAACTGCTTCCCACTTTCCCCAGAGCAGCTTGTCTGGGTTTAGGTCAGATACTGTAACTGGGTCGGTCATTCCATTACAGACCCCACTGCCTTCTTCTTTTTTGGACATCACCATAGGGGCATGGTTGGGGTTTAGAAAATCTTTACATTTGACAGGAAGCTTGGAAACATTATGGGCACCGCAAATGTAAGTACAATTTTCTGAAATAAGACAAATTTCAGTAAAACAATTCCAAACTATGATTGGAAGCTGCTGGTTAAGTGTTAACATCTTGCCTTGAATCTTGAAAACGAATAAACAACAACAAAAAAACAAACATTTCTATAGACAGTATAATCGTAAAACTGAGTGTACCATTGAAAAATGATTTCATTGAATAACTGAATCTACAATGAAAAGTGAGATAGTGAAAATGGTCTAATAAAGCAATAGAAAAAAATATCCTACTTTTTCACATAGTCACATTCACACAATCTGCAGTTGACTGTAGAATTAGGCTCATCTACTCTAAATTTCATTTACATTTACTCACTGCCTGGGCAAAAAAGCCATCATTTCAAAAGAGTAAAATTATTGAGCTGCTTTATGTGAAGACACAAAATGTCATAAGAACTCACAAGATCGGGTCTAAACAGCTGTGTGGAACAACTTGTTAGCGAGACTAATCAGGGAAAAAAAATGCTTGGATTTGTTAGGGAGCATAAAGATTGGACTTTGGAGCAATGGGAGGAGGTCATGTGGTCTGATGAATTCAGGTAGACCCTATTCCAGAGCGATGGGTGCATCAGGGTTAGAAGGAAGGCGCATAAAGCAATGCACCCATCATGTTATGATCTGGGGTTGCTTTAGTTGGTCAGGTCTAGACTCCGCAACATCACAACAGTGACTAGTGAGTTTATTGGTCTATTTGATTAGTCTGTATAACCTCTAATATCTTAAACTAGTCGTTAGGGTTTGAAGACTAAATTCGTCTTTCTTATTGAGCTTAACAAGCTTATTGGTGTTAATTGTTAGAATACCTTCAGTTCAAATCTTTACAATTGTTCATGAAAAAAGACTGATATGACCCTCAAGTTCTTCTCTAAACAATGACAATGTCAGCTTTTAAGGTACTTATGGATACAATCATGACATGAAGGTGACCTCGAGGACAGAGAAGCCGGTCTAGCTGTTTTGTTAGCATACATGTTATTTATTTATGAGGCTGCAGCGGGAGCTCTTCCCATACCGTCGATACAAAGTAATATTTCACATACCTGATTTAGTGCTGATGGAATAACTGCTGGTTTTTAGGCAGGAGCAAAATTTAGGATAGCTGTCAATGTTGTAAAATATTAACACAGTGGGCTGTCAGTGGCAGTCTGTGCAGATCAGATAAGAGGGAATCTGATCAAAGTTTCATGTGTCAGACCAAGTCATATACTCAAAACATTTTCCCCTAGAACATTTTTAAAATATGATTTCCTGTTATTAGTTTTGTACTGTAGCAGGCTCTTTATTTTTGTTACTCCTTAGGTTAATCAGACAAAGGCCTCCGAAGACTTTCCAATATCAAATAACATGAAGCCACCATTACCTCTGACTGTTAAAAAAAAAACTCACGAAACCAAAAATGCTACATAAATATATCATAATAAAAAAAATTTATTATTAAAACAAAGAAAACATTTTCTACACCATCATTCAATTTCATCTTCTAACTAAGAGGGACTTATGATGAAATTTCTTGTGAATGAAAGAATAAAACTGACATTTATAGAAGACTCAAAGCATAGTACGGTGATGAAACTCTTGGGTTAGGGTTAGGGTTAGGGTTAGCCTATGTTTCGCAGTGAAACATTTGAATGGTGCAAATGTTTTAAAAAACGCTGTCTTCCACTGCAGTCATTCCCATGAATATTCAGCGAGTGAAACGTCTAATTATTAAAAATCAACATGTAACTTGTCGCCAACTTGCGGAAGAGACACATCTGTCTGTGGAAATGTGCACACAATCATTCACAAACACTACCTACTGTACATATTGCAGGAGCAGGGAGTTATTGCCACATCCTCCAACACTCACTTCAAGCCATTTATACATGTTTGGGCCATTAAAGGAGTTCTTGAGAGGCCAGTGTTTCAGAAGTAAGGCAGCAGTATGCTCATAGCTCCAGTGTACTGAGAAAACTTTCTACCTTGATGGTATCTAAGGGGTTCACTAGTATCCACTAGTGAAACGCTGGAATAAGTGCATAATTTAGAGAGGATTATATAGAGAAATAAAGGGAGTTTTTACTCTCATAAGTGTGTTTTATTTTCCTCCACAATCAAAAGTCCCAGTTTGTCTTGACTGACCCTTGTATTTCTAGCTGATAATATTATCGCTTGTGGCTTTTGATGAGAAGGATATTTTACATATTGAATGCTAATATACCTTATGACTGTATTCCTTACTCAATTCCTGATACTCTCATCAATCAGTGAAGTCTAACACGCAAGTTTCTACTAGAGAACATTATGACATATTGGATTAAGCATTAGCAGCAGTCTCTAACAGCTGTCAGAGTAGCTGTTACAAACTACCAGCGACTTCTGACTTATCAGATTTAAAAAATTTATTAGTGCTGATTATTTTTTAAAGGAATTTTCTGCAAGAATTAATAATTCATTGTTGAGTGTCAGACATGGTTCATGGTTCTTACAGCCAACTTTTATTTACTTCTCCTGAAGTCACAGAATTGCTTGACCCTAATTTCATGCTAGGTCATTCTGTCTAGCCACAGTGTCCAAAGTGTTGTATGTGATATTGGGAACTTGGAATTGAGGTGGCTTCCAAGTATTCTTGAGGAAGGTCAAGATAAAAAAAAATACCAATAAATGCATTAAAAGCAAATGTAGAGAATGATATACACATCAGATGATCAGATACTATAACACTACACCACTGCCAGTTGAATGGACTAGCATTGACTATCAATGATATACCAGTAAACCGGGCAACAGGATTAGAGGAACCCAAGGTTAATCTACACCCAAAAGCCAGCCTGTGTGGTCCAATCCCACAGAAAAGCCAATGCAGCACAAACCACTGAAAAAGGTCAACGCTGCTCATGACTGACAGAGGCACCAGAACACCATCTCACCCTTTTACAAATGGGACTTAGCAGGCAAAGAGTTTCATCCGGCAGATTTTCATCCGGCCTTAAAAATCCCTGCATCTCAATCCCACAGAACATCCAAAGGCTACTGCTACCACTCAGTCGGGAGGACCGAAGACTATCACGTGTTTCCGCACGCATCTTTTTGAACTGCTCCCTCACGCACTGTTGGAGGCACTGTAACACACTCGGGGAATGGGGTTATCCGCTCCTTATGCTCACGTGAACTCACAGATGTCTCTTATTGGCTGTAGAGCAGTGATTACAGTAATGTGGGAGCGCTAAGTACAGTACCTCTCATTCCTCCCATCTAAGAGAGCTCGGCCAATCAGCTCTCTCTCGACCTCCGGCTGCGAGAGGTTACAGGATCACCCGGGAATCGAAGAGGGCGAGCACTTTACCACTGCGCCACTCAGAGGCGCGTTAATCCGTTTTAAAGTAATGGCTGATCGGTGTAGAAAGCACACAATTACTAAACATGCTCCGCAGAAAAACATGTATTTGGATGCAGATGCAGGTCAAGAGAAGAAGACTGGACAGATTGGTCTGAGCTGACAGAAAGGCTTTAACTGAAGTAACCACTCTTTGCAACCACAGTGAACAAAAAAGCATTTCCAATGCACATTTACCCTTGAGGTGGATTGCCTCTCATTGGGTTGTGCTCCTGTCAGGAACTTGTGACCCTAGAGTGGGCACTGCAAAACAAGTTATTGTTCAGTTATTTGTCACATGTACCTTGCAGCACAGCGAAATTATTTTTTCGCATATCACAAGTAGGAAGCTGGGGTCAGAGCACAGGGTCAGCCAGGATACAGTGCCCCTGGAGCAGATATGGTTAAGGACCTTCGAGTGCAACTTGGTGGTGCTGGGGCTTGAACCCCCTACCTTCTAATCAGTAACCCAGTATCCCACAGACATTTGAGCTACCACTCTTCAGTGGTGTACTGAGAAAACTTTCTACCTTGATGGTATCTAAGGGTTAGGGTTAGGGCAAAAAAGAATAGGATAGTGGACACAATTTGGTATCAACAGCATGAATCCATGGAGCCAACCTGCCTTGTCTTAACAATTCAGGCTGGTGGTGGGGGTGTAATGAAAAATGCAGTCCTACTCACTATTACCATGGTGTTCCTGATACAGTGTCTGCTGAGCGCATATCATTTTCTATCCAAGCCTACCAGATCAAGCATATATTATGGACCTCTCCTCTCTTCTTCTTCCCATTTCCAGATAGCTCATTACCAAACAAAATAGGAGCTCAGAAATGAACAGGTGAACTGATTGGTTTACGTGTTTGGAATAATAAATGAAGGTTCGTTCACAGAAATAAATTAAAGTGTGCACCGACATCCAATTAGCATCACAAGCAAAAAGAAAAGGCTGCATTGTTGGGGTTTTAAAACAGCTTTTAATGCTCATGCCCAGACTGTTGGGCATGTTTGTCTTTTTTTTTTTTCTCATGTCGTTTTGGAAGATTTATCAGGCAAACCTTTCAGCATACTGGCAACTGACCTTTCATTGCACATCATGTGATTCACATCGCCTGATTCTCATTCTGATTCTTCATTACTAGCATCATTGTGACTGACACATTCTTGGACCCCATGAATTATGCCAATCTGGTCTGAACCTGAAATGACTACATAATGATTTTTTGGTGGTTGTTCCTATAACAGAAATGTTTATTCACATATTTACCTACAGTACCATTCGCACTATAGATTTGAAAACATTATGTTAAATTATTTAAGTATAACACATTTTATTGTCCTTTTTATACTTCTATATAATGCTTGGTGGGTTCTCTGGGTTCCTCCCATAGTCCAAATTAGCCTAAATGTATTTTCCTGATTCCCTCTAGTGTGTGAGTGAGTGTGTGCATGTTTACCCTGTATGCCGTGTGATGGATTTGCACCCCATCCGGGGTCGCCCTGTCTAGTGCCCTGAGTACCCTAGGATAACCTCTCTTGTGAGCCTGTGAAGGGTAACGCTATTGAGAATGAGTGAATGAGTTATATATAATTATGTGATTTAAAGAATGTCATTCTTCCACTAAGCTCAAAGCCAAACTTGGCTGTCATGATGAAACTAGAGACTCCTGTTAGCAACATCAAGCAAAAGTGTCTTAAAACCAGTCAGTAGAATTCGCTATTGACGGTCTGGCCTCTGGAGACGAGTTATCGATGCAAAATGCCGCGAATGTTGAAAAAGATGATGAGCATGCACTTTGGCCAGCTGCGGACCTGCCTCGCCTTTTTCAGTCGAGGAGATTATTGGGTGGAAGTGGAAGACTCTTGTTTTGTCTCAGGGTCATACCCATTTACCCATGTTTTGTCACCGGTAATGATCCTCTACATGAAGGACGAGGATGGATCATTTGCCCAGTTTTATGCTGAATTTCACATTTGCTCTTTCTTCTAACTTCCTGTTCATGATGAATATACAGACGTGGTAATGCACGTGGTCAGAATTGCTCCAGCTGCACAGCTGCCGATGAACACAGGACGATGTCTTTTGGCACACTGACTTATGAATTCCGGTGCTCCCTGCGACTGTGCGTTCAGCCTTGTGCTGCCATCTGTTGGCGTGTTACAAAATTAGTCTCGTAACTTTTATATACCAGCCCTTATTAATTTTTATTAATTTTTTTTTATTTAATGTTACAACATTGAGTGTATGTGTATATATACACACTACCATTCAAAAGTTTGGGGTCACGTGCAAATTTATTTGTTTTTGTTTAGTGATTTATTTTCTACATTCTACAACAATACTGGGGATTTCAAAACTATAAAA
>JAQQZT010000012.1:31418159-31431010 GCA_030068275.1 Clarias platycephalus | reverse complement strand
CAATGCTTGAACTAGCGCAAACTTTAGACTAATGTGTTGTGTTCTCAAAAAGTACTAAAGTTCAGATTTTAATTAAAATACTCTTTCGTTTGACAGATGTTCCAAGTCTTATTCTGTTTCGATTTATGCAACAGCCTACTCTGTCATTTTTATAAGTGTAAGTGTAATAAGTGTAATAAAATGTGGAGAAAAAAAAATGACCATGCAACTACAGGAGGTAAGAAATGAGGACAGGCAGAGGTAATGGGGCGAATCTCAGCGAGGATGTCACTTTTACTGGAATTAGAATTTTTTTCCATGTGTCTGTGTGTGCTGTTCAATATGCCAATACGGCAAAAAAAAAAAAAATTTCATTCTAGTTTCATTTGTGTCCTTGAGT
The DNA here is from genome assembly GCA_030068275.1 of Clarias platycephalus. Lineage (NCBI taxonomy): Eukaryota > Metazoa > Chordata > Actinopteri > Siluriformes > Clariidae > Clarias > Clarias platycephalus. The sequence continues at coordinate 31,430,631 of JAQQZT010000012.1, read as the reverse complement.
TTAGGAGAATATGAGAGACAAGAGTACTGCTGTTACCTTTGTGTTTATCAGCAGCGGTTGTACTGTACTGTATGTATCTTGGGTGTATTTATTATTATTGTGTATTATATTTATATTAGTAGGGTTCAGCAGAACTCTTACCTACTGCTTGGTAGTATCTGTAAAGAAATAAATTAATAAAAAGAGTACAATCAGACCCTATTAAAGAAAAGTGAGTACGATAAAAGACAGTTACAGTTAGTTCAAGTAACTTGGCCAGCAGGTAGTACAAAAAAAAAAAGAATGGATGATGGGTTTATTTGGGCCATGCTTTGGTTTTGTAGGCAAGTATCTTCAAACATGATACAAGCTAAGAGTACCATGGTGTACATGCAATGGGACAATATACAGTAGGAGAACCACATTTACATCACATTTCCATTTATGCATTTGGCAGAGGCTCTTATCCAGTTCTTATCATTAAATGTTCACTAGAAGTACCATCAGTCAAACACTATTGGGAAGGATACCTAAAAAACAGAAACACTATGTGGACAAAAGCATTTGTCCAAATCTGTTAATTATTGCATTTAGGTGTTTCAATCAGTCCCCTTATCCCCAGTGAAGAGCAATCCTAATGCTCCAGCATACCAAGACACCTTGGACAATTCTATGCTTCCAACTTTGTGGCAACAGTTTGAGGAAGGCGCTTCTCTATTCCAACATAATCGTTCCCCAGGGCACAAAGCAAGCACGACTGTATAAAGACATGGTTTGATGAGTTCGGTTTGGTTGATGAGTTCCCTGACCTCAACACCATCGAGCACCTTTAGGATGATAAACTGGAATGGAGATCGCGAGATCATCCAACATCAGCACTTGACCTCGTAAATGCTCTACAAAATGATTGCGCATGAATTCCCAGAGAAACACTCCAAAATCTCGTGTACAGCCTTCCAAGAATAGTGGAAGCTGTTATAGTTGCAAAAGTGGGGCAAAAGTAGATGTATTCATCGGATACAATGTCATTGCAGGTTCAGCCAAAAACTTCTCCCGATAGTGTAGGTCTTTAGTCACCACTTAGAGATCGCCCGTGCCTCGGCTATATGGGCAATTTCATTCCACCATCTAGGTGCCAAAAATGTCTGGATGCATGTCTTCCTTGATCCCACTTTTCTCAGCAAGACTTTAGTGACCCCCTACTCAGGACCCTGGCATGAACCTCATAACCTGGGTAAACTCAGCATGTGACATCAAATCATCAACTAGGCTGCTCACAAATCAACAATAAACAAAGTAGTAGCTCTTACCTTTAATTCGGTTATAGATCAGTCAATATCCTGACATACTCACAGGTTAAACTTAATAACTTTAATGGAATATGATGTAGTTCAGGGTCAGTTCAGTGACCGAGCAGGCCAACAAACTTTTCAAAACGTTTTTGAGAGTTTTAAGTCTCAAATCAAGGTTTTTTTTTGTAAGCGAGCAATCTACATCGTTTACCTTATTGTAGAAGCTGAAACATAATTACACAATCAGTGTGTTCCACTTTTGATTCCCTTAAGATCACCTGATGCATCTTACTACAATGAGAGACTGTAGAAAGCTGATAATCACTGTCTGTCTGTCAGCTCAATCAGGATAAATAGTCTTCATGTAAAACAACCTTGTCATAGTAGAGTGAAACTATTGAGGCACATCTGTTCTTTTAATCGACTAATATAGTTGTAATTGTTCTTTTAATAATCAAGCGTGTTTAGCGTGTTTCTGTTTCCTTTTGCAGATCTTTGGGTCAGATTACATTTATTACATAGTGTTGCGTAAGTGCTCTCTTCCACTCACTCATGGTCTATACTGTACGTCTTTATCCTGTATTCACGGTTGTGGGAGATCTGGAGACTTTTCAAGATCACGTCCACTTGCTTAACTGTTCACATTAACAGAAATTTTGACTAGGGGTGCCCAAAGTTTCGCATGCCACTGTGTCTGTGTATATAGACACAGGTACCAATCCATTGCAGAGCACACACATACACACTACGGGCAATTTGGGAATGTCACTTATCTTAATCTGCAGGCCTTTGGACTGTTGGAGGAAACCGGTGTACCCAGAGGAAACCCACCAAGCCCACAGGTAAAAACATGGAAACTCCATGCACACAGAGATAGGAATCAAACCTGGCCAGGAATCGAACCCGTACACTGGAAGCGCAAGGCGACAGTGCTAACCACTACACCACCGTGCCACCTGGGAATGAATCTGAACTATTCAAAAAAGTTGAGAAAAAAAAGTTGAGAAATAGGGAGGGAAGTATGGTTTGAAAATTAAAAGAGAAAGGTGAAAGAAGGACGTGTGTGTGCGAGTAAGAGAGTGAGAAAGAAAGAAGAAATCACAGGAGAAGGTGAGACAATCAGGAAAGAGAGAGAGAGAATGAAAAGGTGAGCAGGATGACATGGAGTAGCCTGAACAGAATGACATTCAGAAGAAAATCTAATTTTTCTATGCATCTGTCTATCTAAAAGGGTATCCAAGTGTGGGTTTTGCGTCAGTAGAGCTTATATTTGCTTTCAGAACAGCTTGGTTTTAATCACTTTGGACCAGTAGGGATATACACTCACCAGCCACTTCAGGATACTCTGCTCATGAATATGCCACCGGGCAGCCAATCACGTGGGAGCAGAACCATGCATAAAACAATGCTGACACAGGTCAAGAGCTTCAGTTCATTACAATGGGAATAAGATTTTTGACTTTCATCATGGAATGGTTTCTGTTGCCAGATGGTCTGGGTTGAGTATTTTAGAAACTGATGATCACCTGGGATTTTCAAAAGACTCTACACAGAATGGTGGAAAAGCCTATTTTATAACAGAGGACAAAAGGGTAAGGTCTAATGAACTAACTTCACACTGAGAGGAAGGCTACAAGTACTGTAACTCACACAGCCACTCCGATTCATCTCGCAAGGTTGAGGTCAGAGCTCTGAGCAGGCTGCTGAAGATCCTCCATGGGAAACCTGCTTTTTATGGGCAGGGCAGTAACAGATTGATACAAGTTTCAGCAAGTCACAATGTTCTCATTCATCATAGTAGATCTAAACTTCAGTGCAAACTCACCCCTATTTAGCACATGTCCAAAGGTTTGAAAACACCTGACCATTACAGATTATATATCAGCCTTGCTTCAATTGTTTCCCCAAAGTTGGAAACAACCAATTGTCCAGAATGTCTCATGAATTTCAATTTACTCGAACAAATCTGCTTCAGTATAAGCACACTCCATGAAGACATTATTCACCCAAAGTTAGAATCTAAGAACTTCAGTGGTCTGAACAGAGCCCTGACCTTAACCCTACAAAACACCATCCAATGAACTGGAAGTCTGATTGCAGACCAGACCTTCAAACCCAGCATCAATGATGCACATGTGGATCAGAAATCTTCACATCCATTTTCCAGCATCTAGTGGAAAGCATTCACAGAAGTGTGCTGTATAAAACAGTGGTATAGGTATCTGGGAATTTGATGAACATCCACAAGATGACTGTGAAAGTCAAACTTTTCGCCATATCCATCCGTATAGGAACCTCTAATAACCACAAACTACTGACTGTGGATGCCAATGGCGACCATTGTATTTATTCCCAATTTCACAACATCCGGTCAACATTCACGCACGCATTCACACTCTATGGGCAATTTAGCAATACCAGTTAGCCTAATCTGTGTGTCTTTGGACTGTGAGAGGAAAACGGAGAACCCGGAGGAGACCCACTAAACATGGGGAGAACATGCAAACTCCATGCACGCAGACCCCGAAGGGTGCAGGGTGACAGTGCTTACCACTACACCACCTTGACCATACACTGTAGGTTAATCCAAAGATCCCAAGCAGGCAAACAAGTAAAATGGTCTTAATGGTCTCTGCACCTAAAAGCGTGTGCAGAGATAAACATCTAAAGTGGTTGATGGATTATGTAATGATACACATGAAACCAGGGATATGGCCAGCCATTACCAGTGCCCCATCAGTAAAAAGAAAAAAAAAACAAGTAATTTTCTCTCTCTCTCTCTCTCTCTCTCTCTCTCTCTTTGGTGATTTTCCACATTTGTTGGAAAAAAACAATGAGCCAAGCATATAAATAATTTATTTCTTAATTAAATGGGTCACTTTGACTTGAACAGAGCATAACGGTTAAGCATCTCTCGCCCTATAAGAACTTTTATACCACTGATTAATAAGCGCTGTAAGAGACCATAGAGACCATAGAGACCAGACCAGAGATGTGCTACAGGCTGCCCTTGCCTCCTTGCCAACATCTTCATATTCTTATCTGGGCCATGTCCCAAATGAGACAAACGAGAAGGTTCTTTGGGATGTTATGCTCGCGGTCTTTCTCTCTATATATAATGCCGTGCTAGACTCTCAAAAACTCCCAAATCTCTACCAAATCAAAAGGTCACCATTTGCCGGTATCAAATCTCCACACTCTTGGACTTAAGATGAGAGTCAAAGAAATCTAGTGATCAGTGACCCATTCTCTTTACTCTTACTTTTTTGGTCTAAATGGAAAAAAAAAAGTATGTTCTGAAAAGGCTCCTGAAAGTGTAAATGAGATCATTATAAAGTAATGTCTCGCGTTTCCTGAGAGCCAACTTGTATAAAAGTGATAAATGCTTAAAGGTTATCTTAAAGGGCAGATTTATTCATTGCAGTTTTTTTTTTTAAACTCTCTTTATTCAAATGAAAGCCACCAAAAGTACCCTAGTTTGTTAAACTCGACACATTCTGCCTTCAAATGTTAAAGGCTTGTAAACATTGACCTTTGATGAATATAAAGATTATTTTTCTATCTTAATTTTCCTTTTTTCCTTTGAAACCAGAATGGAAATAGCACAAAAGCAGCTTTTTGGGTAGGAAATGTATTGTATGACTTACAATATGCATATAAACACACAGCGTGACATGTGAAACTTTGGACAAAACCCTAGTCAAAATGTCTGTTAATGGTGAACAGTTAAGCAAGTGGAAGATGAAGTGATCTTGAAAAGCCATAACCTTAAACATAGAACACTCTTATTCAATGTTTTAAGACATTTCAGTTTCTTGTTTTTTTTTTTCTACGATACTAGAGTAAAAAAGAGAATGCAGCATTCTGCAAAAGAACGGGAACCCCAGGAGACTTGAGCTCTCAGATAACTTTGACCAAGGTATCAGACCTTAATTAGCCTGCTAGGGTCATGGCTTGTTCACAGCCATCGTTAGGAAAGGGCAGGTAATGCAAATTTCAAAGCAGGGGTGTATTGATCATGGTTTGGGGTTGTATTGCAGCCAATGAAACAGGGAACATTTCTCAGGTAGCGGCAAGAATGGATTCAATTAAATTACAACAAATTCCAGAAGTGAACATAACACCATCTGTAGAAAAGCTGAAGTTGAAAAGAGGATTGTTTCTACAAATGGATAATGATCCCAAACACATATCAAAATGTACAATGGACTAGCTCAAGGGGTGAGGTCTTTTGACCTCAATATCATTGAAAATCTGTGGATAGACCTCGAAAGAGCAGTGTGTGCAAGACGGCCCAGGAATCTTAAAGAACTGGAAGATGGTTATAAGGATGAATGGGCGAAAATCCCACAAACTGGAACTGAAAGAGTCTTGGCTTTCTCCGAAAAGTGTTTACAAGAGATAATAATTGCCAAAGGGGTGCTACTAGGTACAAACTATGCAGGGTGCTCAAACTTTTGCTGCAGGCACTTTTCCTTTTCTGTTATTTTGAAAATGTTAAAGATGAAAATAAAATAAATTATTTTGTTTACAATATAAAACTTTAGTCCTTTTTGACTTTATGACTTTTTGTGATCACCTCATCTTCCACTTGCTGAACTAATTACACTAAAATAAATTTTGACCAGGGGTGCCCAAATTTTTGCATGCCACTGTATGGGGGGGTGAAAAGAAACTAGGCATTAAAAATTTGTAATAAAGTCTATATTTCTAATACGAAGTCATTGAAACAAATTGTAAATGTACTTTATTATATAGGAAACTTAAAGCAAATCTTTACATTCAGTGTAGGCACTGGCCACTTCTTCTTGCATCATTCACCGAGCCTGTGGTCATCAGCTTTGCAAGGCAATTATTTAATGTCCAGATGTAGTCACTTTCACTGTACGCCACCATCTCTGCACAAGAGCAATGGAATAGCGTGCTGCGTTCTCAGCTTGCTCCTGAACAGTCAAGCAGCTGGCCATCTTTACTTAAGTTCGACTAGGGAAATATGAAATCATATTTACTATTGTCTATTTAGAGACTCTTCTCATCATGACTCCAGTGTGTGAATATTAACTAGGCAATATTAAGGGCATTTCCAATTAATCCCAGTCCCAGTGTCTTCACATTCTTTATAATATTTATATCACAGCATGGTGATGTAGTGGTTAGCACTATCGCCTTACACCTCCAGGGTCCGGGTTCGATTCCCGGCCAGGCTCGATTCCCGTCTCTGTGTGCATGGAGTTTGCATGTTCTCCCCGTGCTTGGTGGGTTTCCTCCGGGTATTCCGGTTTCCTCCCACAGTCCAAAGATATGCAGGTTAGGTTTGATTGGCGTTCCCAAAATTGCCCGTAGTGTGTGTGTGTGCCCTGTGATGGATTGGCACCCTGTCCAGGGTGTACTCTGCCTCGTGCCCTCCTGGGATAGGCTCCAGGTCCCCGCGACCCTGAATACAGGATAAAGTGGTATAGAAGATGAGTGAGTGAGGGAGAGTATGTGATGTAATGATATTTTTTTTTATATCTGCAATATTTATTTTTTATCTTGAAACCCAGTAACACAATTTTGCTTTACAAAACTACATACGTTACAAATCCTCCACATTACATGATGAGCATGAAAACTTCTTCATTCAAGACACTTCAGGGCTTTTAGAAAATCGGTGGGAAACAAAAACCTCAGAAATGAAACATCTGTTGCCGCTTCCCGTAGGTAATTGGATGGGTGACCCGGAGCTCGCTTCAAACAGAGCCAAGGAGGCCACGGAATGAGCTGAGCAGGATGTGAATTATGCAGCTCAGGCCCAAGTGGCTATCTGGCAGCTAAGATGAGTCCACAATGGAGAGAAAAGCGTTTGATTTCTCTTCTCCCCCGATGGCAGTTGTTCATATTGCTGCAGCTGGGCAGTCTTTATCGGGATCGGGAGTCAGGCCCCCTTGAACCCATCCGCGCATCCTCCAGAGCTGGAATCTAACTGTCTAATCGCATTGGAGACGCAGACCAGTCTTGCGTCAATCAGCATCGTTTGACTAGCCGTGTTTTTGTTTTGTAAAAGAAAAGTTTATTTAAAGCCAAAACCTGGACCCTTTTAAACTATGACCTACTGTAGATGTCTAATGGTGTAAGCTAATCAGGGTTTGCCAAATGCTACAGTTCCCCAAATCTAGACGTAACTTATCAAACTTGCACAGTTATCCACCTGCTAGGCAAATACAGCACCAAAAAAAGTAATAAATGCTGACTAGCATGAATAAAGATAATCAGTGTTGGTTTGAATTATCATGCATTTAATTGCTCCATATCAGACTAGTTTACTCTGGTTTGGTTACTCTCAAATGTACATTTGTGCTATCAATGCATTTCATTTGAGATCAGTATTAAACAATAATTAATGAATAGTGTTAGTTCTTTAGTAAAATAAATCCAGATCAAAATTTGAGAAACCTATAGAACTTTACGAATTCTTCCCTAATACGCAAGCCGGATGCAACGGTGGCAAGGCAAGGCAAAACTCCCTGAGAAGACATGAGGATGAAACCTTCAAAGGAACCAGACTCAAAAAGGTGCCTATCCTTAACTGAGTGATAATGGATAGAGCAACTATAAACAAATCCCTTCTACTCTATTGAGCTTTCCACCTGTTAACTGATCGAGACTTGGGTACACAAATTTTTGTGGCAATTTTAATCCTGAACCTATTATAACGAGCCCCCAAGTGGTGCAGTGGTAATGAGCTCACCCTATCATCCGGAGATTGTGAGTTTGAATGATGCTGTGGCCTCTCACAGCCAGAGCTGATTGGCCAAGCTCTCTCAGATGGGAGGCACTCTGTAGTTCTCTCATGTCAATTGCAGATCTAAACCAGTTCGTCAGATTGAAAAGATGCGGGTGGCTGGTGTCAAGTGGCTCGGAGGAAACGTGTGATAGTCTTTGGACCTTCTTCACTGTTAATTATAGCCTTGACGGGGAAGTGCCCTAATGATGGGTGGAAATTGCCTATGACTAAATTAGGGAGAAAATCAGGGTAACTACAGGTAGTTGCCGATGGTAATACTCTCTCACTCATTCAGTCTTTATCCCCTGGATCTTATCCCAGGAGACTCAGGATACTAGGCGTAATTCTATTGCAGAGCAAGCTAACCCACTATGCACAGGGACTCCACTCATGCAGACGTGAATTCAGGACGTAGTAAAACGGTTTGTATCAATTGCAGTAAGGAGCAATCTTCATGGCTTCTCAGTGGTTACATGTATCTTTAGGCAGACCATATGGGGCCACCCTCAGCATCCGTTAGCGCTCTGTGTGTGATGTGATGAGAACTTTAACCAGAAGTAGGGCATCAGAATGGATCAGGCAGGTCTGGAGGGCATGGGAGGTCACCGTCATTGGTATCTCAGGAGTGCCATGTGTAGCTCGACAAACAGAGAAATAGAGACGTAATTGGGTAGTCTCACTGCCACATAATAGTTCGGGTCAGTATAGGGTTCTGGCAGGACTATAAATGACAGTATAACTAATAGTGAGAACCTGAACCAAACGCTGACATGAGGCCTCGCTGGGATGTAAGGCAACCAGTCACTTCCTGTCCAAAAAAACTAAGTGATCTCATGGGAGTGAGAGGGCGAAATATCAGTTCACCATAAAACTAGTCCTTTATCGAAGAACAAATTATTAAGAAAAGTCTTAAGTTTGCAGCCTAGACGTAAACAACGAGACTATGTCTGAGTCCTGGACACTAATAGGAAGACTGTTCCACAACTATGGGGCTTTGTAAGAAAGAAACTGTACAGTCAGTGGAAAGGTTTATTTTCTTGCAGAAGGACATTTGCATTAGTTGATCATTAATGACTTTATTGATCAATTTTAAATATAGCCTGCAAGCACATTATAATTTCACGACCTCAATTTAGCATCTCATTTGGCTTTATTAAAACCTTTGTCAGGGTACAATATAAAAAAAGCTAAATAAATAAGTAAATGCAAAATAGTAGTGCTGCTGTGGTGATTGCGACAAGGTTTCTAGTGGCAGTACAATAGACCCATCTCTTTTTATTTATACATAATTATAATCTTTTTTTATTATTGTTGTTGCTATACTTTACTACTTATATTACTATAATCAAATTATTATTGGTTGCAGTTTTTCCTTCAGTCTGATTTTTTTTTACAGGCTTTAAGTCAATTTTTTGTGCATAAAAGTGATGGTCGAGACAGTTACTGGCAAAGCATTTTACTTAAAATCTTAAATATAATTACCATAATCTGATTATAGCACCCAGAAAACTGATTTCTCCCCAAAAATACAGTTTTTTCATTTGCTGATTGGGGATACGGCTCAATAATAAGAGTTGTGTCCGGAGCAGCTGCTTCAGTGTATTTACATATTTTGTTCAGCTACAGGGGAGGCAAGGAAGGAAATTGTCTGGGGCCCTGAGCACTGAGAGCGTTTTCAGGCTGATTGAATGAATTTATGAAAATGTCACAAAGCAATAACCTCTGGGAGGGGAAATATTCAGTACTGCGACTTCTAAAGGAAATACTCCTAAAGGGCCACATTGTCTTGCCGATGTGTACAGTATGTATTAGAGATGACTTACAGTACTGTAGGGTTTGACTTCAAAATAAAGCATTCAAGTCAAACCGGGAATTGTGGTGGAATTTCTTGTGAATAAAAACGTAAAACCGATTGACATTTACAAGTACAGAAGACTTCAAGCTCATTCTGCTGATGAGACTCTCAGCCGCAGTAAGACACTTTAAGGAAGGCCGTATGTCTGTGAATGATGGTCACGGCCGAGGTGGCTCAGAGAACAATTAGCAAGCGCCAAGTTGTCTGTGGGAACTGTACACACAATCATTCACCAACACCACGTGCAGGAACTTGCGTTCCAGGAACCCGTATTTAAACGTCCCCGATACAGTTCTGTCTTCGCTCAAAGTCATTTTAAAGGAGTTCCTTGGAGGCCAGCGTTTTAGACTTGAAGCAGATTGTGAAATATCAAACTTTCTTTGCAGCACACTGAATGGCCGATTAAACGTGTGAGAGATATGATATGACCATGGAGTGATATCGGCATGACCATCACCACAATATGGATAAGGGGACCATCTTTAAGAAAGAGTGTTGGCCGTTGCTCCAGAGACAGGTGCAAGGTGACTTCTGGTGGCCAGAAATCTTAGTGAAACAATTTGTCCCATCTGGATATATAGTGTGTATATTACACATTTTAAAATGGAGCAAATATTATTACTGTCGAAACAACTTCTAATTAATGTCTGTTTAAGAAACTTTAACAGAAGGACCACAGACGTCTCGGAAACAGGGCCATCTTTTACTTTACTGCCGTTGCCAGTGTAGCAGATCTCCTGAGATAATGCACAACTGATAATGAGTGATGGTGTACGTGCATGAGCACAGACACTCCTTCCTTAGTTAACATATGGCCATAACATAGTTAATGTATGTATTATGTACGTGTTTCTACTGATCTAAAACACAAACATCGCTTTTCATCTGATGGAATCGAAATGGTGTCAGTCCATTTGGAAACCGCAGTGTGGTTTCATTTCATTACGAGCATCATTTGGGAATGATGCACAGATGGTATCAGAAAAGAAGGCTGACTATAAATGGGAAAGAGGTTTACTTTTAGTCTGCAGTTTTTTTTATATTGTTCTTTTGATGCTCCAATCAAAAGCAGTTGGCGTTCAAGTCTTATATCCGGATGCTGTAAACTTACTGTATGCATGAAAACTGCTATTCTTATTTCATCATAAATGCTTGTCCCAGTATAGTGTACATATTTACGTACAACACACTCGTACTGGGTCAGGGGTATCTCAGTGCTTAAAGCATTGGACTTCCGATCAGAAGGTCCTAGGTTCAAACCTGATCACACCCAAGTTGACACTGTTGGTCCCTTGAGCTAGGTGGGGGTTTTTTTTGAGCTTCCTCTCAAGGTCATCTCAGGGAATAAACTCAGATTTAGACCAATGTCTGGATTATTTTTTTTTTTTCATAGTTTTTTTTCTTTATAGAGCTGGATGTCCACAATATCTTTGTAGCATTAATATCTCTGTTAATATCTTCTCTGAGCGAAGAAAAAACAAAACCCAAACTAGAATAACTACAGGCATGCTCGGATCAAAAAATAGGCAAGCTCTCCAGTGGCGTTAATTAGTCAATCAGTAATTACCATCATCACTGAGGAAATCCACCCAGTGTTTTGTGCACTGGGAGCTAAAATCCAATAAACACTTATGGAAACAGGAAATAAATTAAAAAGCCTGTTGATTAAATTCTGACACTTAATGCAACCCCGTAGTAAACGATCACTTTCGTGAATAAATGTGTACATTGTGAAAGGATACTATGTTTAATTATGAGGTTAGGTTTGCTTTTTTTTTTTTTTTTAAAGATATCATTCTAACAACCATATGTGAATTTCTGACAGAAGTCCTAATTAAACAAGCCACTCAGAAGCTGGCATTTAAGTAAAGCAGATTCGAGTTTTACTGCCCTCCCACTCTTGACATTTCACTTTTTTTTGTTGTTGTTTTTTTTTTTCCTATAATTGACCATGCAGTATGCATAATTTTTTTTAAAAGTGCATTATTATGCTTGTTTGTCACAACCGGTCGCTTTAAAAAAATAATAATAATAAAAAAACAACCATGCTTAAGCACCGTTCTTCATTCAAAGCATTTTTCCTCATTCTTCATTTTGTTCACGCATTTAATTGCTGCACTTGCTACATTTTTAAAAGCATGTTCTCCAGACTTTTAGAATATGCAAACGTGATTTGCATACACCGCCTATAAAAGTCTGAACCGGTCCGAGGATCTTCTTAACCCCCGCTTAGACGTTTCCCTCCAGGTGTTCAGGCTGTTGATTACTGCAGCCTGCTCAAGGCTTGAACAGAATTAGGATTTTTTTTTTTCTTCTTTTTTTTTACACTATATCTAGTAGCTAAATAACTTCCCTGGCGTTCCAAGGAAATGAGGTCAATCTAGTGTGAAATTTTGTTCACACCTATCCCATTTTGTCAAATTAAGCATGCATAAAAGTAGCCAGATGCTGAACACGTTTGTCGGAACGATGATTCATGGACTCATGGAGATGTGATGTATTAGCTTTAATGTAAGCCAGTTGGTCTGTTTCATGTCATGAGTGAAGATGAGTAAAGGGGGGGGGGGGGGGGGGATAATTCAA
>JAQQZT010000012.1:31342227-31359774 GCA_030068275.1 Clarias platycephalus | reverse complement strand
TACACACACACACACACACACACGTACATATGTGATGGGTTGAGGTGAGGGAATGGAACGCTGTGTGTGCGTGTTTTTTCGTTTTCCATTTATAACATTGCAATAAATCTCAAAATGTCTCGTCAACATTGATTTAATAAGCGCATGATTAATATGAATATTTCCATTCTGATGCCTGACGTGGGGATCTACATCTAACGGAACTCAACAACCGTTTGCTTTCAGTTCCTAATGAGGCAGAAGTGTTTCTACAAGGAGGCTTGTACTAATTGTAACAGTGTTTCTCAATTCAACAAATATTTCTCGATACACTCAGACCTTCGGCTTGGTTAGATTTTCAGATTTCCTCAGGTATCTGACTGACGCTGGCTGATTTTAATATTTTTACCGGACCTGCTATAAAAAAAGCGATAAAAGATGGATAGATACTGTACCAGTTGCAAGGTTTGGTTGCCAACTCACACCGAGTTACTCGTACTCACCCACATACATCACGTAGTCGTAAACTCCCTCCAGCTCTATCTGCTCCAAAAAATAGTTCTGCTTGTGCTTCCTGTCCGTGCTGTCGGTTTGGTCCGCGTTGTTGTTATACAGAACATTGTGAAGCTATGAAACCAAAAGGAAAAATCATCTAAGTCACGTATGCTAACACAAACTCGGTGTGTGCGAGTTTTATTGCACTACAGTCCAACACATGTGCTGTGTAGCCGTGACCGGATTGTATTTCGTATAAGCGAACAACGCAAATACATTCAACTGTACTGTTACAAAATCAATGTCAGACTATAAATTATGCTTTCACTGTTATTCATTATTTCAAAGAATAGCAATGTTTTTCACCGAACAATGCACAAATCACTTTAGATCTATGTAAGGATTTTACAAAGGGAGTCAAACTGCTACACTAACTCACTCATCCCAGTGCTTTGCTAGTTTTTTGGATACCGTCAAGGTAGAAAAAGCCATGAGCAGAATGTATCCTGCACATCTAAAATGTTGGCACAGAAAGACAGAAAAGGTTTTTATTGGCCCAAATATGGGGAAATTGCTTTGAGCAAGGTCAGGACCGTACGGGGGATGCGGCGATAACGCCCAGCTGAGTTCCAGTAAATGTGCAGGTGTTGTGGCGGAAAGGATGAGGTCATTGTCCTGCAAAAACACAACACCTTTGGTGGTCAGACCAGGCTGTTTATCCCTCAGATCGTTCATTCCACCTCGGCCGGGAGCAGTGTTGGGGGACGAAACTAATTACGTTACAAAATTACTGTCTACGGTGTAAAGTGATCAGTTACATTACAGCGTTACTTTCTGATTAAAGTAACTAGTTCGAGTACTTTTCCTTTGCAGAAAATGAAAACTCATTTGTGATTCCTCATGCATGTTGTTTTAGTCAAGACCTTTATAATTATTCTACCATCATCACTCAGCCAAGTTTGGCCTATAATCTGTTAACTACTAATACCCCTATCTCACCTACGCGGTTTCGCGCGGTGGCCGTCAGAACTGTTCATCATGATTCACCGCGAGTTTTGGCGCTGTGATTAGGTTTAAATTTTTCCGCGCTTCGGTCCTCGTATAGTCAAACCGCATAGGTGAGATAGGGGTATAACAGCAGGAACAACAGGGGGGGCGGGGTATCGGGGGCGGGGCTTGTAGGACGACTTTCACACACACACACACTAACGGAACGACTGCTGTGTGGCTCACCGATTACATAAACTGTCTGAATAACTGATTAAATTTTTGAAAAAATAACTGAGTACTTAAATGGTGGACCTAACGCGTTAGATCACTCGTTACATCAAAAAAGTAATCCAAATCCTCTAACTTGCTTTGTACCGCGTTACACCCAACACTGGCCGGGAGTCTGATCGCTGCAAGTCTTTCGGAAATGTCAATCGGTTTTACGTCTTCACTCACTAGAAATTTCATTCCCGTTTAAAGAACACATGGCACTTATTCGTTTATAATTATACTCAAAGGCGTAGTCTTGTTTAGACATTCACATGCCATCAGGGACGGTTTGATCATTTTGATTTATACACCTTCTTTCACATTTCATACACATTTCCCTAATTTTCTTTCGATTCTGCAAAGCAGTTTCGCGACAATGACCACTGTTAAAAGCGTTATAAAAAATAATGTTTAATTCAAGCGTTAGCTCATTTACAGGGGTGAAGAAACGTCGTTGTTCGGAGTGAGAAGTGAAACAAGTGATAAAAAAAAGAAGAAAAAAAAAAAGAAATGGTCATGGTAAAGGGGTATTAACAGGAGCATTAACAGACACACTATGGGGGAACTTTGAGACCTGTGTTAGTTTGTTATTGGACCTTTAATGTTAGGAATATGGATGAAACAAGTGATGAAACAATTCTTTCCAGCTACTTTCAATGTTGGAAAGTAAAAAAAAAAAAACCTCTGCATGGAGTGCATCGTGTGCTGCTACAGTATGAAGAAAAAGAAAAAGCAGGTCGTGTGTGTGTGACGTGCACATTCTTACCAGTTCTAGTTCATAACCAACAAGCTCTAGAAATAGGTTTGAGAGGAGGGTGTTCGCTGTGGTTTTGAAGCCGATCAAAAGTGACTTGACAGTTGCAAGTGTGACAACTGATGTTTGTTCCACAACTTGTCAATTTATATTATTTAACGTTGCAACCATGGAAACTGGCTAGTGAATTCTCACTGTATTTGCTCCAAAACATATGACAGCACGCTCAGTATTCAACATGGTGGTCTTCTCGCTTCCTCTGGTCCAACCACATTAAATAAAAATGTGAATAATTTCATGAGCAAAAGTACCTTTTTATTGCTGCCAGCTGTGGGGCTGAGGACAGTGAGTTCAGGACGGGACGGCTTGGGTCTCGGCTGCTCACACGACACGAAGAAGGACTGAAGGAACGGCTCCAGGTTCTGTCCTTTCTGCAAAGACAGGAAGCATCTCATCATACCTTGGGTTATTTTTTATTTTTTTGCAAGAGATCTTACAGACATGATTACAGTAGCAGGTTATATTTAACCATGTGATAAAGTGGATGCTACGCCACTCACATACCTCCTTGATGAGTTTCCCTGGTACCGACTTGAAAATCCTTCCTGGAAAGTAACAATGACAGAACTGTTCATAAGTGCAACTTACGTTCACTGAAATGTACATTCATGTGTTTATGTAATCAGCCAATCACGGTTAAGCAGCGTGTGCTTGTACTGTATACAGTATATGTTTATGTCGAACGTCACAATAGAGGGAAACGGTTTGTTGGCGACAGACAGGCTTGTTTGGGTTATTTCGTTTTTTTCTAAAAAAGAACGGCGGTCTTGTGAGATTTTCACACGACGCAGTTCACAGGGTGCGAGAACAAACAATAAACATCCTCAGGGGCAGCAGTTTTGCATGTGGCATTGCCACAAGAGACTGTGACTCTTTTAACTATTTGGCTGTTTTTGATGTTGGATGTGATGCGTTTGTATTTGTCTGCTTTTATGCCGTGTTCCTGCCACACGACTGATCCTTTATTAGGAGTTCCTGCTTTTTTAGGCAGTTATCCAATTAGCCAGAGTGTACAGTGTGAGCAGAAAGCCTTTATCTAAACTTCAAACAGGACCACCCACCTAATATTATCTACCAGTGATGGACTGTGTGTTCTGACACGCGTTTATTGGAACCAGCATTAATCTATTCATCAATTTGGTCTACAATAGCGTTTCTATTAGATGGGACTACACTACAGGCCAGCCTTCACTCTACAGTATATGTGCATCAGTAAACCTTGAGCTCCCATGACCCTGTCGCCAGTTCACCGGTTTTCCTTTTTCCTTCACTTTTGGTTTGTCCTGACCACTGCAGACCATAAACAACCCACAAGAGCTGCAGTTTGACGTTGCACTGATTAGGTTGTCTAGACATCACAATTTGTTGGAAATGTAGTCAATACGTGAAACACGCGCAGTACTTATAGCCACCACGGGAAACCACGCTGACCCCATGTGCAGTAGGTGAGATAAGGGTATTATGACATGGGCAACAGTATTTCCCAGGTCACGGCACACGGCGTAGCAAACAATTATATCCCATAGGAGCTATCCTTCCAACAGCCCAAGTGTGTAAAAAAAAAAAAAAATAATAATAATAATAATTTCAAAACACTGTATTGTCCATACTGCTCCTATTGTTTTGTAGTTAAAAGAATATGGACATGCAGCTAACCCTGGGTTAAAAATAAATATAAGAAGCTGAAAACATCAGTAGAAAAGACACATTTTAAATGTTAAGATAATTATTTTGTGAAAAACAAAAGAAAAAGGATTTTGGCTTGACTAGATTGACTGTAGGGTTAATTAATAAAACTAAACAGGGACATTTATCACGGGACTAAGACTAAACAGCTGACAACATTAACACTATATAGATGTATAGACTGAAACGGATGGAAAGTTTAATGCTGGTTGTGAGAGTAAAGGTGTCAGAACACACAGTGCATCACTGTTACGCTGCCAAAAGAAAAGACCAACCTACTCAATATTAGACGGGTGGTCATAATGTTATGGCTGATCAGTGTGTATACTACAAACCCCATGCTGGGTTCAAACCTGTGGCTTCTATTGATTGGTGTTCATCATGTTTTGATTGTACTTTACTAGGGAGGGATTTTATGCTCACACTGTAACTTTAGTGTAACACAGGACACCTGCAGTAAACAGTGTTACGGTAATACGTAGATATCTGACTAAAAATAATGATGATCTCTCTCTCTCTCTCTCTCTCTCTCTCTCCAGACCCTTCGTCCCCTTCTTCCTACAACCTCTACGTCGTGGTGATTGTGATCATTGTTCTGCTCATTATCGCGGCTGGTGTCTTGTACTACTTCAAAAAGAAAGGTACGCAAGCCTTCAAGCCGGGTTTCATCATAGAACTCAGTGGAACTTTATCATGCACATCCCTGGTATTTTAACTGCATGAGCTGCACTTGTCTTGTTTTTTTTACTTTCCAGGTCTTAATGATGATAAAGTTACAGTACAGTACAGAAGAGCTGTGGATGGAGATGAAAAACTGAACGACCAAACCACAGTAACGAGTTCCTGATTGTATTGTACATCAACCCGAGCCTGGTTATTTAAAAATTCTATCTATTTAAGTTCATTGTTTTTCATCTGTTCTCGTTTGCCTGATCGTCTATTCGCTGTTCCTGTTCATGTCAAGTCAAACTTGAGTTTCTGTTATAGTTCCTGTTCCTGTGTCTAGTTTGGATCGATTCGATAATTTTTTATATTTTAATAAATTACACAATGATGCCTGCACCGGCCTCCTTGACTCCAGCATTTCTTGACAGAACGCAAAAACCAATCGCAAAGATTTTGTGCAACTGCAATCTATACGTTTAAATTCAATTAAAATTTAATTAGTAAATTTCAAGGCTCTAGAGTGAATGTCTGAAATAAATTATGAGCTTCTGCTGATGAGTCAAGATTGCACGTAAGTGCAGCAGATACGTGTAGGAATGTGAAAGCGGTATCGCACCCAGGTTGACGTCAGGCAGCATCTTGTCGAGGAACTGCGTCTCCGTGCTGTGAGGGGAGAGGAAGTCTGCTAACAGTTGGCTGTTGCTCAGCTCGGGGTGTCGCAACAGGTTCTGAAAACGCACAACAAATTATAGCCGACTCAGAAATGCTAAGAATTGATATACAGTATATATATATATATATATATATATATATATATATAATTCTACAGGTGAAACTCAAAAAATTTTAATATCGTGCAAAAATTCATTTATTTCAACTTAAAAGGTGAAACTAATATATGAGATAGACTTATTACATGCAAAGCAAGATAGTTCAAGCCGTGATATGTCATAATTGAGATGATTATGGCATACAGCTCATAAAAACTCATGAAATCTCAGAAAATTTGAATATTGTGAAAAGGTTCAATATTCTAGACTCAAGGTGTCCAACTCTAATCAGGTCATTACGCCATAACACCTGCAAACGGTTCCTGAGCCTTTAAATGGTCTCTCAGTCTGGTTCAGTAGGAAGCACACTCATGGGGAAGACTGCTGACCTGACAGTTGTGCAGAAAACCATCACTGACAACCTCCATAAGGAGGAAAAGCCTCAAAAGGTAATTGCAAAAGAAGTTGGATGTTCCCAAAGAACATTAATTGAAATTATGTGGAAGGGATGCAAGCAGCAGGGATGACCGCAGCCTGGAGTGGATTGTCAGAAAAAAGCCATTCAAAAGTGTTGAGGACTTTCACAAGGAGTGGACTGAGGCTGGAGTTAGTCCATCAAGAGACACCACACACAGACGGATCCTGGACATGGGCTTCAAATGTCGTATTCCTCTTGTCAAGCCGCTCCTGAGCAACAAACAACGTCAGAAGCGTCTTACCTGTGTGCTTCTTACCTTAGAGGCACACACTGTAAGATGCTTGAGGTCCAGTGTGAAGTTTCCACAGTCTGTGTTGATTTGGGGAGTCATGTCATCTGCTGGTGTTGGTCCACTGTGCTTCATTAAGTCCAGGGTCAATGCAGCCGCCTACCAGGAGATTTTGGAGCACTTCATGCTTCCTTCCGCAGACGAGCTTTATGGGGATGCGGAGTTCATTTTCCAGCAGGACTTGGCACCTGCTCACACGGCCAAAAGCACCAAAACCTGGTTCAATGACCTTGATTGGCCAGCAAACTCGCCTGACCTGAACCCCATAGAGAATCTATGGGGCATTGTCAAGAAAAGAAAAGATGCAAAAGAGGCCCAGACCAAGTACTGAGTACATATGCATACTTGTACTTTTCAGAGGATCGATATTTTCTATGTACAATCCTTGTTTTATTGATTGCATGTAATATTAAAATTTTCTGGGATTGTGGATTTGGGGTTTTCATGAGCTGTAAGCCATAGTCATCTCAATTAGGACAAATCACGGTTTGAACTATCTTGCTTTGCATGTAATGAGTTTATCTCATATATTACTTTCACCTTTCAAGTTGCATTACTGAAATAAATGAACTTTTGCACGATATTCAAATTTTTCGAGTTTCTCCTGTAGACTGTCTGAAATCAATTATACAGCTATGACCAGACCCATAGGATGTGAATTCATTCCTTAAAAATCTTATCTAATTGGTTGTCTTGTTCATGGATCAGTTTACAGCATCACTCAGGGTCATCATAATAATAATAATAATAATAATAATAAAGATGATGATGATGATGATGATGATGATGAAGAAGAAGAATAGTAGGTGCCAATTAAAAAATAATAATAAATGAAATTAAAAATATTCTGCTTAAATGATTCGTTCCTGATTTTTATCTCTTTCTACGTTATAAAGCAATGAGCGGTAGAGAACATCTTATCCAATTATCTGACTGTCTGACTTTGAGCACCCCTTCCATAAGCGTTAAATAATGTTAAATCTCCTTTTAGAAAGCTTCACCATTTCAATAACTACAATTTCGATTCAATTGTTCAACTTTATTTTTTATGCATCATGTCCGTTTAACGCCACGCCTAGAAAATTAGCGGCCTGAGTCGTTTGGTGTCTCACGATTTCCAGTCAAACCACACGTCCAACGGCCACACAGACATATCAAGAGCATCAGTGTGTAGTTGTGGTTTTTAGTAAACTTTGCCAGGAGTTTACCTGCAAGTATTCTTCAAATTCTTCACGCTTTGAGGATAGAAACTCGTAGTTTTTTGGTCCGATTATTCGTTTGGAAGGGAGCTGTGCATCCTGGAATGAACCTGTGTACGAGGAAAACACTTTAGATAAAATGAGCTAAAACCAGAGTCGGGGGGCTAAAAAAACAAAGAGGAAAATCCTGTGCACCGTGGAATTCTGTGAGCTTGGACTCGAGGACGTAGAACTCCAGGTACCTCCTGATGACTGACCAGCTTTCTGTCTCATGACCCACTGAAACGAGAGAGAGAGAGAGAGAGACAGACAGACCAAAGGGAAAGAGTTAAACCATGGGGAAAAGAGAGTGAGACATGGTGAGGATGAGGCAGAGATGGATACAGACACAGAGGGGACAAAACGGATGGAGAGAGAGAGAGAGAGAGAGAGAGAGAGAGAGAGAGAGAGAGAAACAGGGAGAAACAAGAGAGGGACAGAGAGAAAGAAAGGAAGAAAAAGAGAGAGAGTGAGAAAAAGAGGGAGTGTGGGAGTTTGAGAAAAAGACAGACAGATCAATGGGAAAGACATGCATGTAACAGTAAGACGAGAGATAGAACAGGAATTGAGAGAGGAAGGGAGACAGAAAAACAGAGAGACAGTTAGAGGGGAAGGAAGGAGGGAGTGAGGGAGGGAGGGAGAGGAAGGAAGACAGAGGTAGATGGACAGGAAGAAAGTGACAAGATATGGAGAGATAGACAGTGAGAAGGAGAGAGACATACAGAGAAAGATGGAAGTGGTTAGAGGGAAAGATAGAGGAGAGAGAGAGAGAGAGAGAGAGAAAGAGTGTGAGAGAGAGAAAGAGAAAGAGTGTGAGAAAGAGAGAGAGAGAAAGTGAGAGAGAGAAAGAGTGTGAGAGAGAGCGAGAGAGAAAGAGAGAGAGAGAGAGAGAGAGAAAGAGAGAAAGTGAGAGAGAGATAATGGAACTGTTAGAATCAAAATAGACAGACACATCATTTTTTAAAACATTTCAAGCCTGACGTTGTTTAATTCTTTTAAAGAAGATTAAAATCTATCTGTCTCTGTTTGTGCGTTCTTTAAACCTCCCTCAGCAGGACTGAGACCAGGACCTGAGTCAGCCATGTGTGAGTGTGTATGTGTGTGTGTGTGTGGTGGAGTGATAAGTCTAATTAAAAACATGTGCTTATCACTCTACAGATTTCCGCTCCCGGTCCTGGTGTTTGTCTAACGGCTGGAACACTGTAGCGTGTTAACCATCATCACTCAGAGGCGTTAGAGGTGAATCTTCTGCCCCACACCTTGCTCGCGGTCGTGTCGCTCGACGTCGATGCAGAAGACAGGGACGCGCTCTTTCTTAACTTCGTCGTCATAGAAGTCTACGAAGGGAATAGAGATGATCCACGCCGTCAGGTTGCGCTGCGTTCCTGGAGTAGCCACCACCTCCACCGGGACGGGGCAGTCGTCCTCCACCACCACAGTCGCCTCCTCCACCTGACACACACACACGGAGGAAGGTCTAAATAAGAACAATAACTGAATGACGCAGGTGTGTGTGTGTGTGTCACATTGGCTCACCATGTCCTCCTCTCCATCGACCATGCTGTAGGAAGGCGGCATCGCTCCTTCCAGCGTGCTGCTCCTAAACACGCCCTTCAGCTTGCTGCCGATGCGGCTGATCCCGAACGACTCGCCGCGTTTGGGTGGGTTCCTGCACAGGCACACACATTTTACAGCCGCGTGAGAAACCGAAGCAAGAAAAATGCCGAAACAGGCAACACTGCAAACTGGAAGAAAAAAAACGTATAATGTAAAAAGGAGCATCCGAATTCTCACACACGTTCAAAGTCACGCAAGATGTAAATCCAAACGCAGGCACAACGGCACGCGAAATGCAAAGCACGCAGAGCATCCACGCAGAGTAAAGCATGCTGAACAAATCAGATTTCTTAGACATCCACAACACACACACACACAGCCTGACTCACTTCAGCGTTTTGGGGTGAGACTTTGGGAGTCGGGGCCGCAGTGTTAGGATGGTTTTGATAGACGGAGGACGTGACGTAGGTGAAGATTTCGCGCTGCCGATAACGTTACCCCGTCGTGCGGGGGTGGCGCTCGGTCTACATGTCAGTTGCGGAAGCGTACAACGCGATCCGGTAGCCCCAGGCAGCATTGGGTGATATGAGAGACACCAGTCAGTCTTAACACTTTGTACTTTACCTGTTAAGAAGAACTAAGTGTGTGGGTGATCGTAAGGTGTCGTTTCAACGTTTAAGTCACGTGGTCCACAATCAAAACATTCTCCAATTGTTTTGTCTGGCCACAGATAAAACCGTAATGACGAACCTCTGGCTAGATTTACATTTACAGCATTTGGCAGACGTCTTTAACAACCAGAGCGACTTACATTTTTATCTCTTTATACACCTGAGCAGTTGAGGGTTAAGGGCCTTGATCAACGGTCCAACGGGGACAACTTGGTGGTCTTGGGATTTGAACCTGGGATCTCCCAAACCTGTAGTCCAATGACTAAACCACTGACACTGCACGGATTTTACCGGACACATTGAGACCAAATAACAAAGGCTCCAACTGTTCTTTACACCATGTTCGAAGTCAGTGTACCAGCAGATTTACAATATGGCGATATTTACAGCTGTCGCATCAGGTATGATTTAACCTCATGATTCCTAGGCTGAGGTCACTGCTTGTGCTCTTACACCACACTTTTAGCTGTTTATTATGTAGTATAAAACTGGTGCTATTAGAAAACAAGACTGGAGTTTTAAGGAAACCTCTGCAGCAAACCTAACACTGATTTAGATATTGTCTCGTGTTTGTGCTGCCGTAAAACCGCAAAAGAGTCGGGGCGTTTCCATTTAAATAGACCTGCTCCTGGAGCAGTATCAAAACAATATCATCAGATTATCGTGATATCCTCCTCTGGGTGGCGGAGCTATAAAAGTTGGTGAGAGACCATTTTAAAGGGATGCACAGGTCAGACAGGAGAAGCTGTTTAAAGGTCAACCACAGGAATCAGAATTGAGAGTTATACAAATGGCAATGGCATGTGGGAGAATTGGCGAACTCTCACGCCAGACAGGGCCAAAATTCAACTTCAGGGCTTTGACACAAAGCGATGCGCTTGGCAGGGCTGCAGCACTGCTTATCGCAAAGAAGCATGGTGGCGTTTAGCATCATGTTTATCAGCATGGACTGGTTAGCTGGGCAGGATTTAAAGCAAGACGGGCCGAGTCGATTTTGGGGCAATCTTGGAAGAAATCCTGTTCCAATCTGCGAGACACTTTAACATGTTTCATGTTAAAAACAAATTTCCTCAATCAAGGGACGAAGATGTGTTAGAACACAAACTGGTTTACTGTATCTCACTGGAGGGCTTGGGCAAGGTCCGTATTCATGAAAATGCCCTAACTGCTCCTAGTGACGAAATTCGTGGAAAATTTAGAGTATTGGGGGCGTTCTGAAAATTACAGCGTGAGAGAAAAGAAGGAGACAAAGAAAGTATTTGCTCCATAGTTCATTAAATACAAACCAACCCAGTCAAGTGGACACATGGCCATCCCAACAATCACAGGGGAAAATAAACGGAGCCATTTGTCTCCAGTTACTTTCAAATAGATAAAAAATTACCTTCATGGTGAATAAATTGAAAATAAATTCAACCCACTGAAATAGATGTTTGATTACAGTAAATTAGGCAAACTAATATTCGCAAATCAAGCACCACAGAGACATAAAAATAAAAAAAACGCCCCCATGTGCCGCGGTGGTAAAGTGCTCGCTCCATCATCCGGAGATCGCGAGTTCGATTCCCGGGTGATGCTGTAACCTCTCGCAGCCGAGAGCCTAGAGAGAGATGATTGGCCGAGCTCTCAACTCTTTTAGCTGTTTATCATGTGTTATAAAACTGGTGCTATTAGAAACCAAGAGGAAAACCTCTGCACTTTATCTAAATCAACAAACCTAACACTGATTTAGATTGCTAACACAAGCACATCATGTAGAGCATATTAGGAAAGTGAGCCAACAATTCTCGGCACTCAGTTCATTTCAATTAACTTTCAGAAAAGTCAAATACAGAATTTTTCCACAGAATCTTCTTGGTTTTTAATACACTTTGGTCCATCTTTGTCCATCAACAAGTGCTCTTTTCCCCTCATTAAAAATGTTCCAGGCTGAACTGCAAGGAAAGAGTGCACCGCTGTCTTCATTTCTTCATCAGAAGTGAATCTTCGTCCTCGGAGGGCTGCTTTCAGGGGACCAAACAGATGAAAGTCTGATGGAGGGCGAGATCAGGACTATAGGGACTCTGTAGACAGAGTTTTTTTGCAGAGTGTCGACAGTGTGGGCAGAAGTGTGCGGACGTGCATCGTTGCGCGAGATACTGACGCCCTTGGATATCAGTCCTTTGTGTTTAATCTGAAGTTTAGACTTCAGCTCTTCAATACGTGTCTTACTGTAACGAGCACTGATGATTGTTCAACCTTTTTCTCTGATAATGTTCCCTTGAGAATCCCAGAAAACTGTAAGCATAAATTTTTCCAGATGATGGTTGACTTTTGAACTTTTTCTCGGTCGGCGATCGAGGATGTTTCCGTTCTGTACTCTGCCGCTTACGCTCAGACTCGTAGTGATGAATCCACGTGTCAGGATTCTCTTTAAAAAAAAAAAACTTTCACCTTCTTTAGAATTTCGGACGTCATTTTGTCTGCAGATATCAACACGTTTCTGTTTAGTCGTTTCGGCCCCAGGTACATCCTCATACCACCACCAAAAGAAGAAATAAATAATGAATCCTTGCACGCTGCTTCTACAAAGTAACATGTTCATTCAAGTTCATAGAAAATTATTGTGTTATATTTACCAGATCTTTATTTCATAATTGTGCTACCGTTGAGATAAAATGGTCACTACACAACCACCAGTGATCCACAATGGAGCTTCATCTTTGACCAGGACTGGCCCTGTTAAGCAAAGAACAAATGTCTCTCTTGTTGTTGTCTGTAGGAAACTGGTGAAGCAAAACCCTTTGCCGCGCTCAATAACGGTCCTGGATTGTAAAACCGCAGACAGTTTGCCAGACAAAATAGCGGCTGGTTTGGTTTGACATCAAGTCTGACATCCTACACGAAAGCTTTACTTGACTGTGAAGAACAAAGTCTAAAGACCTGAAATCCAAAGGAGGTCCTCTCTTTGTCTCTCTTTGTCTATATGCAGCTTGGCTTGTTAACCATCATTAACAATAAGCTAACTGCGATACCCACCCCTAACTGCTATTGCTCTGCTCAAGGGAGGGGCAGGAACTGGAACATGTCTGGATTTGAGGATGTGAGAATTCACATTTAATGACACTCCACCACAAAAAAGCAGCAAACACAAGTCATAATATAATAAAACACTACCATGAGGTTAGCTCATGGTAAGAATTCCCATGAAATTTGTACCCCACCCTGCACAAGCATTCTAACTGCTTCCACATTTGTGTTCTTTTCATATGAAACTGAAATGGACTTCACTTTATATGGATATGGTATGAATATACAGGCCATGATATTGTCTCGTGTGTGTGCTGCTGTTAAACCGCAAAAGAGTCAGGGCGTCTCCATTTAAATAGACCTGCTCCTGGATCAGTGTCATCAGAATTATCGTGATATCCTCCTCTGGGTGGCGGAGCTATAAAAGTTGGTGAGAGACCATTTTAAAGGGATCCACAGGTCAGACAGTAGAAGCTGTTTAAAGGTCAACCAGAGGAATCAGAATTGAGAGTTATACAAATGGCAATGGCATGTGGGAGAATTGGCGAACTCTCACGCCAGACAGGGCCAAAATTCAACTTCAGGGCTTTGACACAAAGCGATGTGCTTGGCAGGGATGCAGCACTGCTTATCACAAAGAAGCATGGTGGCTTTTAGCATCATGTTTATCAGCATGGACTGGTTAGCTGGGACTGAGTCGATTTTGGGGCAATCTTGGAAGAAATCCTTTTCCAATCTGCGAGACACTTGAGATGATTTAACATGTTCTAACAAATTTCCTCAATCAAGGGACGAAGATGTGTTAGTAAAACACAAACTGGTTTATGGGCTTGGGCAACGTCCGTACTCATGAAAATTCCCTAACTGCTCCTAGTGACGAAATTCTTGGAAAATTTAGAGTATTGGGGGCGTTTCTCAAGAATTCTTGTGAAAATTAAAGCGTGAGAGAAAAGAAGGAGACAAAGACAAAGTATTTGCTCCATAGTTCATTAAATACAAACCAACCGCGCCAATTGGACACATGGCCATCCCAACAATCACAGGGGAAAATAAACAGAGTCATTTGTCTCCAGTTACTTTCGAATAGATCAAGTATTAAAAAATTACCTTCATGGTGAATAAACTGAAAATAAATTCAACCCACTTAAATAGATGTGTGATTACAGTAAATTAGGCAAACTAGGCCTGATAACAGACCCGCTCAGCACACTTAAACCCGCATTTAAACCCGCTCTAATATTCGCGAATCAAGCTCCACACACACACATTTAAAAAAAAAAAACCAACGTGGTCAGTGGTAAAGTGCTCGCTCTATCACCCGGAGATCGCGAGTTCGATTCCCGGGTGATGCTGTAACCTCTCGCAGTCGAGTGTCTAGAGAGAGCTGATTGGCCGAGCTCTCTCAGAGGGGAGAGATGAGAGGTACTTAGTGCTCGAACATTAATCACGGCTCTACAGCCAATCAGGGGCATCGCTGAGCTCACACCAGCGAAAGAAGCGGATATGGGATGGAGAAGCGCACTGCCAGCAGACAGTCATGGAGCGAGGGAGAACTCTTTGTCCCTCGCTCTCAGAAGAGAGAGGATCTAATGAATATGAATGAAAAATAAGAAGAATAAACAAATTGTTCCAGACTTGGAACAAAAACACAGAACGTGGCGGCGGTGTCAACAAAAGCTACAGATTACATTTAGGGGGGAAAAGTGAGTCTCAGATAATAAATCTGCCTAGGCGTAGTGTGAGTGTGTATAACAGAGAGAGAAACAGAAAGAGCTACCCAATGGTATGTTTACAGGTCTCGTGCGTCGACCCATGCACCCTCAGTCTTGAGAAGAATGCGTCACACCTAGCAACAGGGTCAGCCCCACCTCTTCACTAAGTTAAGAGTTTTGCTCTGAGACTGGTCTTAAATCGCTCTTAAGTTTTTAATCCATGTTAGTCGCTCTCCGACAGGATTCTTCTGACAGAATTTTCATGAATACGGCGCCAGATGTGCTTAGAGGCACCTCCCGGGAAAACCGGACATGGGCTGAATATTTGTGCAAGGCTCCGGTTACACATATGGGTCCGTGTGGATGTAGTACTCGGGACACGCTGGAAACAAAAATCCACGATTTTTACTGGCTGAGCTCGAATTCCACACAGGGGATAAAAAAAAAACATATAAAAGTGCCAGATACAGTGTAGTGCAGCCTGCATGCAGTGCGATTAAGGGGTCACACATGACACAGGCCCATAAGCATGCAGAGACACTTACCTTAAATCATCCAAACTCAAATTCCTGGAATAACAGGCACAACGAGGTTACTGAAGGAAAGCATGAACATCTGGACTATGGTACGAGTAATGAAAGAGCTGTGAGGCGTACTCTCCAACGCATCTTTTTATAATAAATGAGGGTTATATGAATAATTAAGTAGTGGCTTTAAGAGTAAAATGGGACACACATAAAGGCACACGTGCACACACACACACACACACCTGTTTAGCTTGGCATTTCTAGGAGGAGATTCAACACCGCACAGCAGGTGTCTGAAATACTGCAAAAAACAAGGAGAGAAAGATGTACAATTAACAATGCATTTAAACTTGTAACTCTGCGGCTATTATTTCTCTCTGAGTGAAAAAAAAAAAGTGTCAGGGATGACATCATCAACGGCTGGTTATTTGTTCTTCATCCAATTTTGGGATGTATTTGGCGGGGCAATTTATAAGGGTGGTTGTTGAAACTAGTTATGTATGATGGCATAGTGTACTGATTTTTACATGTTTATTTTTACTATGAAGCTACAAGCTGCTTAATCAAAACACTATCACAGATATACAACGTCTAAACATAGATTGTGACCTGAACAGAGCTCTGTGGTGTGTACACTTTGGGGAAAAAAGTTAGAGCACTATGTTTTCTGATACATTTTAAACAATACTTTAATATAACATAATGCAGTATAATGTAAATAAAATATATTGTTACTATATATATATATATATATATATATATATATATGTTCACATACAATACTGTTCCAATCCGGTTTTAAAACCTTAAACGAGATATCACTGAAGAAACCGATACTCTGTACTGATTACCTCATCACTGTGGCAGAACATCGGCGTGAAGACATTCTCCAGCAAAGACAGGACGTGCTCGTAGGCCTCGAAGAGACATGTCATCTTTTGCAGCTTCACCACATCTGGGTACGGGCCCTCTGCAACTACGGAGAGAGAAAGAGAAAAAGCAAGAGATTAAAAGAATGACAGATATTGAAATCTTTTGAAAGATCTTGTTCTTGTTTAGATGTTACATATAAATTTTCAATGTGGTCCTAAAACATGATGTATGTCACATTCACCATTCTGGACTGTTTCTTGTTGTCTGTGGTTTCTATATTTATGGCTATAGTTTGTAGGGACGGGAATCAGCCTGATACAATATTATCACAACACCTCATTGCTGATTCGATTGAAATTGTGATTCTATAATTATCACGATTTTATAAATATCCCAATTCGATATAAAATTTTTCCTCAATTTTTTGTACCATTTTAACTCTTTAAAAAGTTTAATGATGCAGCCTGTTCCTTATAACATTAGCTTTCTCACTTAAAAACCAAGTGCAGCTTTATAACAATACAAACTAATTTCAAATACAAGAGTTTAACCTTTAACGCTCACAGAGTTCTTTGCTTCAATTTTTTTTTTCGTAATTTCGTTTATATTTCTTAAAATGTTTTATTTTTATCAGTTCCCCTACTTCCCCCAAAAGGCTCAGCCTTTGCCAGGCCACAGTTGTAAATAAGAAACCTGTTCTTAATCTGTCTTGCCTGGTTAAATAAAGGTAAATAAAATAAAATAAGGCCACAGGTTTGTGTTTACTATAAAAGAATTCCTTCAGAACCGCAACTGTTAGTGTTGCACAAGTAGGTACAGTAGGTTTGCAAATCTCTAGGCACATGGTTCATACCTTTGCTGCTTTCCAACTGAATGATGAAAAACAGAGCTCCTTCGAAGCGGCGTATAGCACGTCAACATACAGGAATGCCTGTATCCCAGGAGCTGTTCTCGTTTATAATATGGCAACGCTCCAGATTTTGCAAAGTATATTCTAGTTCAACAACCAAGAGAAGCAGGAGCACACTGGACATAATGAACCAATCGCATCAAGGGTCTGGGTGAAGCGAACCCCTCTTGAAAAGAACAATGAATCAGCTCTCTGGACTTCTGCCTGGAAAGTCTTCATACTGTTTATCTCTTATGGCTGAGAGATTGACAGCGAGTGATTAAGTTATATGGAAAATCTGATGACAATGCCGTCACCATTATCGGAGCACTGAATGAAAATTTTTTATTTTTTTTTTACTCTCCAGTGCAGATCTCAGAGACGTAGAGATGTACTCACCAGTGCGGATTTCCTCGATGATGAAGGGATCGAAGCTGATCTTATCGATGCTCTCCTCTAGGCAATACGTCACGTAGATCTTCTGTATCTCGCCGTGCAGGCACTGCATCTCAGAGTCACTCAGCTCCGGACACAAGATCTTATTGTTGAACTCCTCTACACAAACACAAACACACACACACACACACACACACACACACACACACACACACACACACACACACACACACACACA
>JAQQZT010000012.1:31311225-31323673 GCA_030068275.1 Clarias platycephalus | reverse complement strand
CTGGGATAGGCTCCAGGTCCCCCGCGACCCTGAACACAGGATTAAGCGGTATAGAAAATGAATGAATGAATGAATAAACATCTATCTTGTCTCTTGTCTTACTCAGAATGTGTTTTGAAGATATGAAACAATTTAAGTGCAGTAAATGTGCAGGAAACTCAGATGGGGCAAATACTTTTTCAGGATATTAGTCTGTGAAATGCAAAAATGTTTAGTGTGATAAATGAGCTTCTTGATGTTTTTCTCTGAAGAGTGTTATGGACTGTGACTAATTTGCGAGTGTGTGACATTTTCCCCCAAATCACGATGAATGTACGTAGCATCCCATAGTATTTCTGCTGATTCAATATTACAGCTTTGGATAAAGATTAGCAGCGATAAGATTAGCTGCATTATTGATGGTGGTGATTCACCGTTGTCATATAAATGTTTTTATTTATCCCAATTTTTACCAAGAAGCAGCAGGTGTTTGTTTTTAGCAGATCTTTATATCATGAGTACTGGTGGCTCAGTGGTACGTTTCTTGCCGCTCCATCCGGAAGACCCAGGTTTGATTCCCAATTTCCGAAATCTAGCCACTGGATGCGATACCGGTCCCAAGCTCGAATAAAATGGGAGCGTTGCGCCTGAAAGGGCATCCGGTCGTAAAACCTGTGCCAAGCTGTTTTGCGGATCGGATAGTCATCACCCCTCGACGGGAGCAGCCGAAAGACTACAACATCCTCTTTAACACCAATGACTTCAAGGTCTACTACATTTTTATTTTCATACCTTGCATTTGTGGACTGAATTGGTAGATGAATTTTGTTAGTCAGGATCCCAAAAGCACCAACACTGACTGCCTAGTTTAGGCTTGTGGGGTTTATCGCTGTAAACTACTGTAGATTCACCCGAGCTGGTACTGTTATAATGCCTCGACTATTTCTTATTAGGAGTAAAAGAACTAAAACTATTTAAAATCGTGGTTCTGAGTATCTTTTGCTCTTCATAATATTTTTATCCACCAGCGTAATCCTGCATATTTGATTTACTCATTAGTTATTTAAGTATTTTATATCCCAGGTCAGGCGCAATAGAGCAGGAAAATGTACAAAAGACTGCACTCCACCACTAATTATGATCGGATATCATAATTTACAAATATCAGAGTTAAAAAGTAACTAAGTACAGTTACTTTATTACTGAAATTTAAATGCATATTTCATGTATCTGTACATTACCTGAGACGTTTTATTACAGGATTCTTTTTACTTTTACTCCACTACAGCATACAGGAAGTATCTGTACTTTTACTTCATTACATTTATGCATGTGTGTTGCGTTACATAAGTAAACTCAGCGTTGTCTAGTAGTTGAAGTGGGAATTTCGCTAACTGCTGACCATAGTGCGTAATTGTGTGGCTCGGCTTTCTTTCGGGACACGCCTAAAAAAGTAATGTCTGTTTAAAATTAGAGTTTTTTATTTATTTATTTATTTTTTTTTATTTATCCTTTATTTTACCAGGAATGTCCCATTGATATACATTATCTCTTCTTCCAGGGAGTCCTGGCCAAGGTGGCAGCAACAAAGTTTAAAAGTTTCAACATATATACACATAGAACATACAACGTTAACACATATAAA
This sequence comes from Clarias platycephalus, assembly GCA_030068275.1. Taxonomy (NCBI): domain Eukaryota; kingdom Metazoa; phylum Chordata; class Actinopteri; order Siluriformes; family Clariidae; genus Clarias; species Clarias platycephalus. Next base: position 31,322,049 of record JAQQZT010000012.1, on the reverse strand, counting down.
CATACAGACATTCCAAAAATGCAATTAAATGAACAAATAAACTAAAAAGACAAGTAGATGGGAATTCCAAATGTCAAAAAGAGACAGAGAGAGTTATGGACAAGAAAAGAGAGGAGAAAATAAAGAATTCAAAATATATGTGTATATGAACTAAAAAAAAAAATGTAAAAAAATATAAAAAAAGTTGTGTTTATGAAAATGTATATAAAATGTTTATGACTGGTTACAGACAGCGATGAAAACAGCATGTTCACAGTTTATTATACAAAAAAAAGACTCGACTAGTCTTTGTGCTAATACAAACCCTGTACTTTTGATACTTAAGTAAATTTGAAGGTAAGTTCTACCTTCAAATTTACAACCTGTTCAACCTGTACTTTCACCACATGACTTCTACTTTTACCTGAGTACTATTTTCCCTATAGGAATCTCTACTTTTACTCACGTAGCAGCCAAAAGCAGATATTTATTAAGCCCTACATGATGACTCTGGACACAGAAATAAAACAAGTGCCCAGGTATTTTTTACCTCCTCGCATGGTCTTGTTACCTACTGTAAGTACACTATATGGATAAAAAATGATATTGCAGGTTTGGAGTTGGTCAAACCCACTTTTGCAGCTATAACAGCTTCCACTCTTCTTGGAAGGTCGTCCACAAGATGTTGCAGTGTTTCTGTGGGAATTCGTGCCCATTCAATCTATAGAGCATTTGTGAGGTCAGACGCGGATCTCATCAAAACTCATCAAACCATGTCTTTATAGTGCTTGCTTTGTGCAAAGGGGCATAGTCATGTTGGAATAGAAAAGGGTCTTCCCTAAACTGTTGCCACAAAGTTGAAAACAGAGCATTGTCTAAGATGTCTTGGTATGCTGAAGCATTATACCCTGGGCCTGATTGAAACACCTGCATTCAATAATTAACAAGTTTGGTCAAAGTTTGGTCAATTTTTTTCCCCTTCTAGTGTATGTACTGTTTAAGCTTTATGGTTGCAGTTCATTTCTGTCCACTAGAGGGAACTATAACACTGTCTATTCAACCTTTGAAAAAAAAAAAAGTTTTGTGATTGATTTGTGTTCAATTTCAGTCATCTTCTTGATTTGCTAGTTTTGAATAACCCTAGGGATCATTCTAAATATCACATTTTAATACCTGTCAAAGAAAGTCAACTTATTTATTCAATCATCAGTCCAGCAGATCCCAATCCCAGCTTAATGTGGATAAAAACAAGAATACACCCAGAACAGATCCAACGGTCAGATGTGACTTTATTGAAAATCTTAAAGCAGACCACATTGAAAAGCGTTTATTTACAAGTCGTCACAGCATCAACATGTACAGATCATGAGCCACTTTGGGATTGAAGTCACTTGAAGGGTTTTCCAGTGTTTAATCTCCACTTCACATACAATGATGGCAGAAAAAGCAGAGAGTCAGTAAGGAAGTTAAGGATCATGGTTGACATCAGTTAATCAGCACTGAAATTCAGGATTCCCTTTCGATGGCGTAATTTAGCCGAATGCCAGGGTTACATTTGTGCAAATCTAGCCTATAATTATTTAAAATGAGAAGAAAAGATTAACTTGGGAAAGTGCTATTCAATATAGAATCATTACTAAAGATTGTGTCAAGACTTAATATGAATCTATTAGACCTCAGCCCTGTCACAGGGACCCCATTGCCATGCTCTGCGGAGTCACCTTGTTCTTATAATATACACTGTATAATTACAAATCTATACAGTGGAATGGTTCGGGGAAAATAGGTTGCTCTTTCAGATGCACTGGATGTAATTAGATATTATTTATGCTGCTATTTCAGGACTCAACTGCGGCCATGATCGATTTTTTTTTCTAACACGTTTATCTTATCCGAGGTGTAGCCAGCACACCATATTTTCACCATCTTAACACAACCTTGCAAATATTTTGCCTTTTTTTTTTTCTTTTTTTTTTTTTTTGTATAGCAAAAAATGCTATACATAACAGTTTTGGATTGATCTCATCACTTTAAATATCACAATACATAAAATATGGTATAGCTGAATTGATTTATTTTCAGTCTCTGATTTTTACATTTCCTCGAGATCATTATTAATATTGCCATTTAAACCTATCAACATTTCCAACAAATCTGAAACGTAATCGTCATTCCAGAGACTGTTCTGCATAATAATAATAATAATAATAAAAAAAATACAAAGTAAAAAAAAAAAAAAAAAGACATAACAGGGACTAACCCGTTTTTTTGACCACACCAGTAACAGAAACCACAAAATAACACCACGTTACAGTTTAATATTGTTATTAATGAATAGCAAGATTTACACTTTCTGGTTAAACTCGAAGATGTCCATGTATTTTCTCAGCTCCTGTAGGTCAGTGTAACCCATGTGGTTGGTTAACCAGGACAGGAAGGTTTCCTTCTTCTGGTGATTTCACCATTATCTTCCTTCTGGGTCCAAGAAACCAGCACATCATGCACTAAACACGACAAACTGTACCAAAGCAAAACGGCACATTTTTACTAAACAGTCGATCCATAAAGGAAAATTCTGCCTCTGGAACAGTCAGAAGACCCAAAAGCAACAATAGGATAGGAGTCCTAAAGAGCTCCGAACAACGGCACATAAATTAAGACTTAACACGATAATGAACAATATTCAAGTCAATATTCACACTTTTTTACATGTTACCGTATATTTGTTCTGGAGTACAGTCCCCCAACGTTTGAAAGTGTCACTACCATTACTAACAGACATACCCTACGGATAAGTGCGAGATTTGCGATTCTTCTTAAAGCACTACTCAACAGATTATACATATAGTACAGTGTATTACCAGGTATTTACAATATCTTCATACATTACATCTTAAACGTTGTCATACGAAAAAGATAAGATCGATAGCCCCTTGTCCCAAATGAGAGAAGATAGTAATTGTTCAAGAACCTGATTTTTCAAAGTATAAAAATATAGTGAGCCTTCATGAGAACATTCACGACATCCACGCATGATTGATATGGCACAACAAACACAGTAAGAGTCCTAATACAAGAACTGATGCCATGATTGAGAATGATGCCCTCACTTCAGAGAACGATTTTGGCACAGTAATACTAAGATGCCACAGTGGCACACGTCATCCAACAAATGGAAATGAATGACCCTGCACCCTTTGTGCTGAGTTAGAACCCCCCTTGTCCCATTATTGTCTTCGGTTAAATATTGGATTGTTCGAGTCACAAATTGATCCACAGTTGAACTTGAAATGGACATGCTCTCATGCCAATATTGAGCACATGGCTTTTGTCATTCCTTTTCCCTCTCCGTCCCAAGAACCGCCCAGGGCGTTAGACGGCTTCGGCCGAGGTGTCGGTGGAGACGGACATGGTCACTTTGGCTATTTTCACAGTGGTCTTGACACAGCTCTCAGCCGCTCGTTTGGCATGGATCTGCAGGTTGCGGTTCTGGCAGTCCGACTCCAGGCTGTTGTCCAGCTGCTGTGTGATGCTGCTGCTGCTCCTGCAGCTCTGACAGATGGCCATAAAGGCTCGGCGCAGGTCCTTACTCCTCATTGCATAAATGATGGGGTTCACGGTGGAGTTGAGCAAGCAGAGCAAGGCGCAGAACGCAAAGACTGTCTTGATGTCGTCGTTCATCTTCCAGAAAAGGTCGTACACCATGATGGCCAGCAAGGGGCCCCAGCAGATCACCAGAACCATCAGAATGAGCACGAGCGTCTTGGCAAGGCGAATGTCCATCCGGGCTTGCTCGGGTCGGGTGGTCTGAACCTTGGTGCCATCTGTGGAGTAAACCACCAGACTTTTCTGCGAGGTCCGACTAAGCATTCGTACAGCATGGTGGTGGGCCCTCCACAGGATGTACATGTACGCATAGATGATGAAAATCAAAAGGATGCTCGTCATGCCAATCCAGAACATCAGGTAATGTTCATCAATCAGCGGGAAGATGTCTGAACACACAGAGGTCAAGGTTATGCAGTTCCATCCGAGAAGTGGAAGCACTGCAATGAAGATGGAAATGGCCCACATCATGCAGAAAGCGATCACTGCCTTGGTTCGAGTCACGATACGTCGGTAGGCCAGAGGACGATGGATTGAGATATATCGATCGATGGCTGTGAGAAAGAGACTCCCAACAGAAGCAGTAAAGGATGCTGTGACACCTCCGAGCTTAAACAGAAAAACGTTAGGAGTATCTTTGTGGTGAAAAATGTGGAATTCCAAGAAACTGTAGACAAAAATGACACTGCCTATCAAATCTGCCATGGCCAGGCTACCAATGAAGTGATAAGAAGGTCTGCAGCGCAGTGTGCGTGAGTGCAAGATGACACACAGAACCAACAGGTTCTCCAGAACCGTGAAGGTACCCAGTGTCAGAGACATGACCGCAACGGCCAACTGCTGACTTGGAGTCAGGATCATGAAGCACTCCATTTCCATGAAGTTTTCCCCACACTGCACACTGGCCCCTTCCTCCCCAAGGCTCTGGTTCCCAAACAGATCTGTGCCATTGGTGGGATAAAGGGGAAGCCCTTTAATGATAAGTTCCTCGTCCGGGCCAACTTTACCCGGGAAGGAGCTGCTGCGGAATGCAGACGGTGGCTTCTGAAAGGAGAAGCTGCCCTTGACAAAATCAGCATTGATCGCGGGGTCATCGTAGCTGGCATCATTGGACCCAAGGTACTGAAGCCCTGAGGTGATGGTCCTGAAGGTGGTGTCTGCCACGCCATCCAGAACAGACTTCATGTCTGCCGCTTAGGAGGGAACACTGCGGCCAAGGATGTCTCACGAAATCTATTGTATGCGGTGGAGAAAATATTGCGGACAACGAATTAGAACTTAAGAGTCTTATCTCCAGCGGACACACACTGAGAATAACCACACAATCTCTAGAGAATCAAATGAAAGAGCTGTGAATCATTACGTTTATGATGGAAACTAATGACCCTTGAATGCATTCAAGGTAAATAGTATTCTAAAGCTTTTAGTACCTTAACAGATTTTATGAGCAAACCTAACAGTCGGATATGTTCAAGTTGATTAAATGTCAGGTAGTACTCAATCTTTTTTTGAGGGAGCAGAGGGGACCTCTCGGGTCTTCACATTGGGGAATCACCGTTAACCAGCTGCTACTCAAAGAAATGAGATGCATTCTGTGGGAATAATGAGTCTCCGACAAGCAACAGACGGGCGACTCGACTCTTAACGCTTTCTCCCGGCTCTGATTTATCGGAACATGCTACTTCAATCGCTTTAATTGCAGTATCAAATCAGAACACGGCGATTCATTTTAGCTGATTACCTCATGTTAATTCCTTCGGATTAACTGTTGATTGAAGGCATTGTTTAGTGGGTCTTACAGCCACAAGAGGTCTCAGTCGGACCAAGTCAAAAAGAGATGTTTTTCTCGCAGTTTTTAGGATTTTTATTGTTTGTATAAATCAGACATGCACTATTTGGTTTATGCTGTTTATTTATTTATGTGTTTGTTTTATATGTATTTATATTTATGTTATAACTGGTTACATTTATTATTATTGGTTTACTATATTTTTCAAATATAAAAAAAAAAAATTATATATAGCTGTAATGTAAAAAGGGGATCAAAAACTACTACTCTTCTTACTTCTACTCCTACTCCTATTAATAATAATAATAATAATAATAATAATGCACTTGTTTAGAAATAATGCACAAAATGTCTTTACCTTTAAAAAACATTTTTAACTCCAAACCAGAAAAAGTGCATTAACAAAACTATGTTTTAACCCCAAATCACGCCATATATTAAAAAACTAAAGTGTATTGTGTGTGTGTGTGTGTACCTTCACATAGTTCCCGCAGACGTTGGGTGCTCTCCGGTTTCTTCTGTCTTTTCCAAAGATTAATCCAATCACATTAAACAATACAGGTGAAGAAAACACACTGTTGCACACAAACACACAAAAAAAAATAATAAACTTAAAAATGAAGAAGCGCGCGCTTACATTGTAGGTGTAAAAGCCTGACTGTAATCAGAACTGCACTGTGGAGCGCGCGCTCTGCTCGTGCGGCTTCGGGGCTGTGTACCGCGTGCGCTCTCGCGCTCTCTCTCTCCCTCTGCATATTTATGACGGCTCTTCGCGGCGCAGCGCGGTCACGTGATCTCCGCGCGGCAACAAGTGCACGAGTGAGATGCGAGCCGCAGCTGCGCACTAAAGACCCGCCGTCCTTTCTCACCAACACGTGGGTATGGCCTTACACACTGACGGTTTTTTTTTTTTTTTTTTTAAATAAAGTTATCACCAGGGAATGTACATCCATTTTCCATACCTGAGTGGCCCATCCTCAGGGAACCCAGGGCACAAGGTGCCCATCCACAGGGAACTCACACACACAAACACAATCATACACTGTGTGCAATTTGCAAACACCAGTCAGCCTACAAAGGATGTTTTTGGACTGTGGGAGGAAACTGCAGTAACCTAAGCATGAGGAGAACATGCACATAACATCATACACACATACCTGAAGTGAGATTCAAACCCCTATCTCTGAAGTTGCAAGGAGACATTGCTAACCTCCAATTTAGCATGGCCCAGCTGAAACTCGTCAAGCACAGGAAGAACATCGAAACCCCACGAGGTGGGAATCGAACCCTGAGGCCCTGGAGGTGCGAGGCTCTAAGCCACCTATTTACAAGCAGACTTAGGGTACGAGGCGGGGTACACCCTGGACGGGGTGTCAATCCATCACAGAGCGCACACCCAAAAACATGCACACATTCACACGTTATAGCCAATTTGGGGACGGCGAAACCAGAGTATCTGGAGAAAACCTACTCTATGCACATAAAATTGAACCTGGACCCTGGAGGTGTAAGGCCTATACAACTTCAGTTACGCCTAGTTGTTGAAGTAAACAAGATTTTCCCAAATGTCATCATAGCACAAATATCATTGTTTGTTTGTTTTTTGTTTAAAAAAAATGTTGCTAGCATAATTGCTTCCAAGCTCCATGGGCACACGGCTTGTTAAGGCTGGAGTGGAAGATCTCAAAAGAGTCCTGACCCGACCTCAACCCCACTAAACAACCTTGGGAAAGATTTGGAACACCGACTGTACCCCTGAGCTCTGTATCTGAGCTCTGGTAGATGAATGATCACACAGCCACACTTGAAAGCATAGTGGAAAACCTTAGGGGATAGTATAACAGCAAAAGCAGAGAAAAATCTGAAAAGAACATACAGTATGATCATGTGTGAAATAGATATGCAAGAGAAAGTGAGGGAAAAAACGAGATTAAGTTGTTATTAATATTATTATATGCATTTATTTATTTATTTATTTATTTATTTATTTATTGGTAGCCTGGTTCATAGACAGCGTCTTTAGAACAGACAGCAGCAACAAGACAGTTAAAAAGAAAAGACAAATCCCTAGTTAGAAAATACCCTTGAGCAATTCCTCCTTACTAGTAACACGAGTACAATAAGTGGCGATTTAATGCGTATCACCTTTTTATTGCATTATCAGTGAGCTGAAAGTGAGAAAGTGAGGACAGGATGGAAGACTGGCGGCACTAAAACATTAACCACTGTCATCTTTTTAAAGACATACAGTAGCAAATCTGAATTCTGTGATCTGCTAGTGTTTTATCATTCAGGGGAGATTAATTGGCTGTGTGTGTGTGTGTGTGTGTGTGTGTGTGTGTGTGTGTGTGTGTGTGTGTGTGTGTGTGTGTGTGTGTGTGTGCACCGGTCCTGTTCCTCCTCCTGTGTAAATGACGTTTCAACAGTCTGTAGGCGGCTGCTCATGGACCCACATTAAGCAGGGGTGTGCAGATCTCTCTCTCTCTCTCTCTCTCTCTCTCTCTCTCTTTCTCTCTCTCTTTCTCTCGCTGAGAAATATGAATGTCAATGACTCACACCGTACAGATTTTTGATGTCCCACATGCAAGATTAGGATAACAGCGAGTACTACAATATGCACATCTGCCCCTGGGAACGATGGCGAGAAAGTGTGTTTAAATAAACAAGGAAGCAAAATCACCCTTCACTGGCCACGCTAGCAGTAAACCGAGACAGACATCACTACCAAATACAGTGTGTGTAAGATGCAAAGCCCAGTTGCCGCAGGCCACCCGTTTGATCCAGGCATGTCTGATACAAGCAGATGAGATGCAATCATAGTCAAGTGCGATTGTTTTGCGCAACCGTGTGGACGCATTGCCAATCAGATGGCGCACCGTGACGCACGCCCAGCCCCCTGCCATCTGGGCATCTCTGGTGGTACAGCTTGTTCTGCGGAGGATCCAAGTGCTCTGAGCATGACTCGTAGATTAGGAACATGAGACAAGGAGCTACTCACTACCGCACTGGTCTGTCATGAACAGCCAGACTGATAAACATGTCCAGGTTCTGGAGACAAGATGTTAGTTTTATAACTGTTTGCGTTAAAACACCTGACAATCCTCATGAACCTGAGACAGATTACTTTTAATCACTGAAATTCTTGGGAAAGGGCTAGTTTAAGAAGTCCACATTCTTCTGATGTCTTAATGTTAGACATCAAAGGTGCTGTCACGTCTTGTAATATTTGGCGAAATTCTTTTCACATTATGGTAACTTGCAATAAGAATCTAAGAGACTTTTAGATAAAAGAGACTACACTGGCCACTTCATTAGGTACTGGCTTGGACAATTCTTTGCCTTCAGAACTGCCTAAATTCTTCATGGCATAGATTCAACAAGGTGCTGGAAACAATTCTTAGAGATTTTGGTCCATATTGCTATGATCGCATCACTCAGTTGTTACAGATTTGTCGCCCGCACATCCATAATGTAAAAATCTCCCTTTCCACATCCAAAAGGTGCTTTGTTCGGTTGAGATCTGGTGACTGTGAAGGCCAGTTGTGTACAGTGAACTCAAAGAAACCAGTTTGAGTCATGTCATGTGGTGCATTATCCTCATAAAGGGATGGTCAGCAACAATACTTGTGCTAAATTGGTACTAAGGGGTCCAAAGTGTGCCAAGAAAATCCCGCCTACACCATTATACCACCACAAGCCTGAAGCATTGATCCAAGGCAGTCTGGATCCGTGCTTTGATAGTGTTTATGACAAATTCTGAGCCTACTATCTGAATGTTGCAGCAGACATCAAGACTCATCAGACCAGGCAATATTTTTCCAATCTTCTCTTGTCCGATATTGGTGAGTATCTGTGAATTGTAGCTTCAGTTTCCTGTTCTTAGCTGACAGAGGCAGCAGCCAGTGTGGTCTTCTGTTGCTGTAGCCCATCTGCCTCAAGGTTCGACATGTTGTGCATTTAGAGATGCTCTTTGGCATATCTTGGTTGTAACGAGATGTTATTTGATTTGCTGTTGTCTTACTGCTGCTTCAAATCAGTCTGGATATTCTCCTCTGACCTCTGTCATTAACATGGCATTTTCACCCAGAGACCTGCAGCTCAATGAATATTTTCTCCTTTTCAGACCATTCTCTGTGTGTGAAAATCCCATCTGGCACCAGCAATCAAGTAATGTTCAAATCACCTTTCTTCCTTGATCTGATGCTCCGTTTGAACTTCAGCAGATTGTCTTGACCATATCTACATGTCTAAATGCACTGAGTTGCTGCCCAGTGATTGGTTGATTAGATATTGGTATATGGACCCTTTTCCCAGGACTGCAGGATGTCTTCAGAACTAAAGACCTATTTGGGATATCTGAAAGACCCAACCCGTGAAAATATTGCCTTTGGGACTAGCTCCCCAAACAAGTTTATATCCAGAATTTGTATTCCTGTAGAGGGTTGAAGATGACCTAAAGACCTACTTAAGGAGTCTTGAGTTTGTAAGACCTTTTACAGATGATCTGATGCCCACTGAGATGAAATGCAAAATACTCTTAAGGTAAGGTTTAAAAGGACACAAATCCAATCAACTAATTCTATAGCTCACCAAACCATGTTGTAATAAGCTCTTAAAAAACATCTTATCAAAGGTTCCTTGGGTGGTTAACAGTGTTACCTTTCTTCAGAGATTCTGCGCAGACACTTTTCTCCTAGAAAATCCTTTTTTAAAAGGTTTCCCCAAGATACAAATAAAAACGAGTGCTACATTAAACTTTCTACGAATGTCCAGGACTCCAGAACTGGAATTAGGCTTTGGCTTTCCATGGCCTCGCAATTTGTCCCTTCGTTTATCTTGAATAATTAGATGGCAGCCGACTATGAGACATCACGCATAGTCATTCACAGACGCACTCTCATGCAGAGACAATTTATCAAAGCAGCTCTAATGTTTTTTATGGAGTGCGAGGAAGCTGGAGAACCCGTAGGAAATCCATGCAGCCACTCAAGCGTACAATCGAAACGAAGACCCTGGAGGTGTAAGGTGTTGATGCTGCCACATATGGAAAACGATAACACAATTATAATTAGTTTGAGAGGGTGATGAAAGCAGTTTAAGTTTTTCAGTTAATTCTGGTCACTGTGAATGGCATGTGCAGCTGGTACACAAGGTTCCAGTGGGCAAAGAAAGCTGCGGAGGAACACACTACACTTTGCATGCAGATTTAGAATTTTCTGCTATTATAAGATCAGTTTAATTGGATGTACCTCATCCTCTTAGTAGAGCTAATCTTACTTTTATGTGGACTCTGAAAGGTGGTTATTGGGCATGGGTTTGTGCATTAATGTAGTTAACCTAAATAGTTCAATTTCAGCTCACAATATATATATGCACTCACCTAAAGGATTATTAGGAACACCATACTAATATGGTGTTTGACCCCCTTTCGCCTTCAGAACTGCCTTAAT
>JAQQZT010000012.1:31300008-31311125 GCA_030068275.1 Clarias platycephalus | reverse complement strand
TGTGCAAAGCTGGTAGAGACATACCCTAAAAGACTGGCAGCTGTAATTGCAGCAAAAGGTGGTTCTACAAAGTATTGCCTCAGGGGACTGAATAATTACGCACATCCCACTGTGTGTGTATATATATATATATATATATATATATATATTTTTTTTTTTTTTCCCCCCCTACATTCTATAATTTTTTTTAACGTATTTTCTATTTTTTTTTTTCCTTCTAAAGTCTAGACCAATACTGAAGATTTAATAAAAATAACAACAACAACAACAGTCAGCTGTTATTTTAAGATTATTTTAAGGTCAGCTGTTCTGGAACAGTTCTTGCAAGAACAGTATTGTCAAGTGTACCATGATGAAACTGGCTCTCATGAAGACCATCCTAGGAAGGCAAGACCAAAACTTACCTCTGCTGCAGAGGAGAAGTTAATTTAGAGTTACCAGCCTCAGAAATCACTAATTAACAAACAGAACTTCAGATTAAAGCCGTTATCAAGGCCTTATAGAGCACAAGTAGCAGATACATCAATATCAGTTATATATATTTATACTGTTCAAAGAGAAACTTTACACTGGTAATGTACTGTACAGTACTGTGCAGAATTCTGTCTGTAGTGCAAATGTTGTTATATACTGTATGCTTATCAAGTCTGCATTATTATGTAAGAAAGAAAGCAACATATTACATGACAGACCAGTTTTCAGATGGAAATAATGTAGGCTCCTGGGTTATACAGTATACAGTATATGAAAATAGAAAGTAGCGAGTGTGGCAAAGTTACCAGAATAAGTCTGGCATATTCTCCAGCATGTTCAGTAACACTTACCAGCTGTTTTACTCATAAAACAAGGGTTTTAAGGGTTTGGTCACACCAAATATTGACTGTATTTATTCACTCCTTTGTGACCTCTATAGAAGTTTCTATTATGTAGAAATGTTTTCAAAAACATATTTTCTTATGATATTTTTTTGTATGTGCCCAAGATGTTGCACAGTACTGTAAGAAAAACATTTGTTAGGTTTTACTGTGTGTGCTGGAGAATATAGGTTCTTCTGGTAACTTTGTCACTTTCTGTTTCCATGCAAAACCCAGGAGCCTACATTTAGGTTTTTAATTTATCTTTGCAAATGGTGAATTATTTTGTACATAATAATGCAAACATAATTATCATACTGTATAGAACAACATTAGTACTAAAAATAATATGGTGCCTAGGACTTTTGCATTGTACTGTACAGTACTGTATATACAGAACTCTACATGTGTATGATAACTAGTTTATTTAGACAAACATGAACATTCAACAATTTCTACTGTATGTTCGAATCTTTAAACTCTCCAAGATACTGAAGGTGTCACAACCTCTAGCCCTGAACATTCTGATTCACTTGCTGCATGTGTGCAATCACATTTTTATTGCTCTATTCATTGCTAAGACAGATGTATTCATGGATAAACCTGGACAGTTGTCGTCATCTAACAGGGCACATACTGAAAAAGAATTTCCTTGACAGACTATTAAAAATAACAACTGCCCAATGTACTGCCTAAAACTAGATAAAAAAAAAAAATAATGTCAGTGTATCAGTGGTCATGCTGAATTCTAACATTTACCATGTCACCTACTTATCAGGGGATAATGGTTAATAACACTTTATGTTAACTTTCCCTAGCACATCCCATAAGAAATTTTACTATGGTAAACTGTCATTTTAGACACTACCATGGTAGGCACAATAGGACTTGAGGGTAGGCACTATAACACTTCAGTGGGTACAGTAATAGTAGTACTATGGTGTTGACCTTAATACATTGGTGAATACCAAGGTACTTATTGGGTACCAAATTTCAGCAGGTATCTACTATATAGATAGTATACAGTAGTATAGTGGAATCGTTGTATAATGTATACTATATCATGTTCTAGTGTAAGTTTCAACATACACTATGCTATTTATTTATTTAATGGCACGTAAATACAATGGTACCACACTAAATAATTAGTACTAATGTAATACATAAACATGTATAACAGATTTTTTTTTTATTATCCTGGTAGGTTTTTTATAGTACCACATTATGGACATAATAGAACCATGTACCAAGTACTACTGTATTGTACTATAATATGTACCATTGGGGAACCATACAGTATACCATCTCAGCAAAGAACCATGATACTACATCAGCAAATAAATACCACGGTACTACATACCATGGCACAGGTGTCATTGGACTATCATGGTAAAAATGTCTCATGAGATACAGTAACAGCTTATGTAATACAGAGTGCTTAAATATTTGGAAAAATCCAATAAACAAAACTATTTTCACCCACAAAATGTTTATATCAGTCAACCTTAGAATAGATCCTTATATTCTATGTCATTCCCTATCCATCCCATAATGCAGACATATGTAGACACTCTCTTGAGTTTAAACATATTTGAAGACACTAAAGAGATGAAATATTATCGAACGAGTAGTCGGTGCTTATTAACGGAGGCATGTCTCCATGATTTCCACTGTGCAGAGCCTGTAATGAGGCACTAAGCAGCCCATCAATTCTCCAGACTTCCCACCGGCATCTGATTTCAGATCTCTACCACTGCTAATATCCAGACCACATTTCTCTGTTACAGATGTGTCTTAAAATATAGAGGATGGAAGACAGCACTAAAAACAAAAAAACATTAACACTATACTGCGTGTTTGCATTTTAGCAAAGCGATTATGCACCATGATTAAGATTTTTAAAGCTGTTCTGTCCAGAGTTTTTAAACAATGCTCTTTGTAATTACAAAAAGTGTTAATAATCGTAATAATACTAATCATAATAGTACTGTATATTATAAATGATAAAATCTCATTAAGTAGGGAACAAAATATAATAACTGGTGTAACAAGAAAAAACACATTATTATTCTGTTACAACCACAAAGAAGACATGTCTTGAAGTGTTATATTCCCCATAGTTCAAAGCAATTTGATAAATATTACCATCATATTATATACATTATAGAATAATCACACCTTTTTATTGCTTGATTGCCTGGATTGTACACCACAACTGTCTCACATGGCATGAAATCTACTGACTGATACAATGTGCTGATACTGCAGACTCCTTTCATAAGTATTAAATTAACATCAACGGATGCAGAGTCCATTGGTCCAACCTGAGCTTGGGTTACTGTCCAAAAACATACAGGTGGTGGATTGGCTTCATTGTGTGTAATGTACACATGTAAGTTTATTATGTGCACCGCGCCCTATGATGAACTGTTACCAAACGTTTCTGGGAAAAGCACCAGATCCACTTCGACCCTTACAGAGATAAATCAGTTGCTGAAGATGAACTGAAGAAGTCTTCTTACAGAGAACGTCACCATATCAATGGATATTCTGTGCAATTGTCTTTGTTAAAGAAGAGCATTGTCACTTTTTTTTTTAACAATCTGTGTGCATGAAAATTGTATGTTCTCCCAGTGCTTGGTAGACTTTCTCTGGGTATCCATAAGGTGTAAACTGATTGAAGTGTGAATGTGCTTGTGCCCTGTAATGGGTTGGCACCCCATTAAGTGTATACCTCACGCCTTATGCCCCAGGGATACACTGAAGGTACATAGTGACCCTACACCAGATGAGTGGTATAGATAATAACAGTTTAAAAAATTTATATATATATATATATAATAGGCTTAGATTATTTGGAGCCTCCATCATACTGTACAAATCCCTGTGAACAATTGGGACAATAATGAATTAGACCAAGCACAACAATATCAATATTTTACTACTGTCAGAGCTTAAGCTTAAACTTTACAGTTTATCTAGACATTTATAAACTTTCTAACTTGAGAAGCCTACATTGCTCCATTATAAATGATTTCACTAGCTTTGACAGACATGAATGGAATAAGAAATACTAAATCAAATTATAATATCGCTTATTCTCAATTGCTTTAGGTGTATTTCTCTTCTTCAATATTTGAAGAAAAAAAAATTATGAGATCCAAAAAAAGAAGTATGCTTAGGCTCTGTTGCAGCGCTATTGATTTCTATCACTAGCTACAAACGGGCCCCGCTTATTCAGAGCGGTTATAGATTAGCACAATCATAACCGAGTTTGATTAACTGCCACAAAGCCGTAATGCTATGCAGCTGCTGTAATTTCTCACAGGGTCATGGTTAGTTCTTTCAGTTCTTGGAGATAACGGAGCACGTACTATACGCCGTATATTCCTTAAGCAGTCAGTGTGACAACGTCAGGGTTATTTGTGTAGCCCCTTTGCTTCCGCGAGCTAATTTTGCTCCTAGGAAAAATTACAACCTATCCTCTATTATTTATCACGTCTCTCGCTAAACTCTCCCTGTACTGCAATTACTCAGCACGGCGATTCTTCTTACAGTAGATGCCACACAGTAAGACAAAGCCACATTTAGCCGTTTATTTATAGACGTGTTAAGATGTTAGGTTTTTCTGGGTCAGGGAACCGATGTTTGATTTGTCTGTGTGCGTATTTTGTTTGGTCCCTTTTTCATTCGGCAGACATGTTTATCCAAAATAACTTCAGACAAAGTTTACGTCATTAATTATTACGTCAGCATGAACCTTTAAATCAATTGGTTCTACACTAGCGCTTCTATTCTATCGGACTACACGGACCAGCCTTCGCTCCCCATGTGCCTCAGTGAGGCTTGGCCACCATGACCCTGTCGCCGGTTCACAGGTTTTCCTTCCTTGGGTCACTTTGGGTAAGTCCTGACCACTGCAGACCAGGAACATCCCACAAGACCTGCAGCTTTGTACTTGCTCTGATCCAGTCGTCTAGCCATCACAATCTGGTCCTTTTCATGCTTGACTGTTTTTTCTACCTCAGAAAAAAGGTTCACTTGCTGCCTAATATAACCCACCCACTTCCAGCCACCATTAACAAGACAATTGGTTAGAGGACTGGGTCAGCGCAACCTAGCTACTGGATACAAAGTGGCCCAAAGTGTTTCAAGAAAATCTCCCCCACACCATTACACCACCAGCAGCAGCCTGAACCGTTGATACAAGACAGGATGGATCCATGCTTTCATGTTCTTTACAACAAATTCTGATCCTACCATCCAAATATCGCAGCAGAAATCAAGACTCACCAACATTTTTCCAATCTTCTGTTGTTCAATTTTGGTGAGCCCATGTGAACTGTAGCCTCAGTTTCCTGTTCTTAGCTGACCGGACTGGCACCCGGTGTGGACCTCTGCTGCTGTAGCTTATCTGATTCATGGTTCAACACGATCCGCTTGTGGAATGTGAATGTAACCATGAACTATAAGGAATGCTAATGAAAAACACTGGCCAAAAAATTTAAATAAATGTTGCAGCCATATTTTGTTCAACCACCTTTAGCTTCAGTTACAGCAAACACTGTCATGCTTCCAGAATCACTCTTTCACAATATGAGTCCTGGAATACATCCGTTCCATCAGGGAAGAAGAACTCCATAGATGTGATAATCTGGTCATTTCAGTACATTCAGGTCGTCAGCTGACTCCACATAACGTTGCGGAGTCTAGACCTGACCAACTGAAGCAACACCAGATCATAACACACTGTCTCTAGAGGTTTGTACAGTGGACACTATGCATGAAGGTTGCATCACTTCATGTGTTTCTCTTCTTACCCTGACACGCCCATCGCTCTGGAATAGGGTCAATCTGAACTCATCAGTCCACATGACCTTTTTCCATCGCTCCAAAGTCCAATCTTTATCATCTCTAGCAAACTGATTTATTTTTTTCTTCTCAATAACAAGATGAGAACAAGACGATTTTCTTTTGGCCGCACAGCTTTTTCCACGCTACATTTCTTCCATGAAGTTGATGGTTCAGTACAATCCTTTCATGTTTTAATTATGATTTTTTTTTTTTGGGGGGGGGAGAAGGTGTAGGATGATTAATATAAACTGGTGACTTGCCTTGCAGCTGAAGCTACTCTCGGAGCTGCCATTATGGAAAATTAATTAACACCTTCTGATGAAACAGACTTTGCTGTGGTATAAAATAATAAATTCTAAACTACAAACTTCTTAGGACGAGACAGACCTCAATGTCATACCAAAGATGGTCTTACGATACTGTATATAGATTTATCTGAATAGTTTAGTGAAAAAGTCATTTTTGTTGCTTAAGATTAAATGTTTTATGGTGTCCATCTGAGCTAGGCTGCAGAGAGTCTTCTGCAAAAAGCACTTTTGCCCTTGAAAGACTCGGAACTTAATCATAAATAGGTTCGATTCATGAAAACATTGTGCTGTGCATAAAAAAAGGTTTTTAATGGAGTTCAATATCTGCTCAAAGACTTGGTTGTATCCACGAACGTTTATATTCTCAAACAAGGAAATAAAATTCTTCTTCATTGTAATCAAATTGTAAAGGTGCAGTCCTTGTTGACATCTAATTATTTAGCCACAGGGTTCCACCGTTTATTAAAATCAGGGCAGAAATTGAGTGCGATGCCTGAAGATGTTTTCTTCATCTAACTATTCATGCAACATGAAAAATAAGTAATAAAATGAAAACTGTCTGCCACTGTCACCCTAGCTTTTGTCTGCGCGTAGACAGCTAAAAAAATAATTATTTCATACTGAGACGTTACGTACCGCGATACCGCCGCACCTGTGAGGAAGTGAAAAGCCGCTATTTCATCCAACTCTATGAATGTATTTAAAGATATATCTTGTGATAGAGAACATCTTCCACAGAGCAAATATGACATTGCAGGCACTTTCATTTCAAAGCCATAAATCAAAGTTATCTCTAATTTTGTCTCCTTTACTCAACTGAATGTATTGTATAAAATTAATCATACTTTCAAGGTCCTTCTGTCGAGGTTATCAGAAAACTTGCTCATTTTTGGTTTTAAATCATTTTGGTTCAAGGTGTTCTCAGTACGGTAAGGTGGCATGACGGTGCAATTTAAATGTACTGTAGATAACCCTGAACTTACATACAGTACAATACCATAAACGTGACCTTGTCACACATTGATTGTTCTCTTTGTGAATCATCTTACATACGGTACATATGATTTTTTTTTTTTTTTTTTTTTTTTTAATGGAAAACAGTGAATCACCAATGAATAATCAATACATAAATTAATCAAGGCACTGGACTACGGTTCGGAAGGTGCCAGGTTCAAATCCCACGAGTTGTCCCTTGAGCAAGGCCCTTAACCCTCAACTGCTTAGATGTACTGTATAATGAGGTAAAAACGTAAGTCGCTCCGGATGAGGGCGTTTGCCTAAATGTAAATAAATAAATAAATTTTTTAGCTGGGTTTTCACAGACAGGGTCACAAATACATGAACAAAAGCAATGTTACAATAGAAACCAATACATTAAAAAAATCTAATTCTTACAGTAATTTTTTGCCCTTTTTTGACATTAAGAACACAAAAACCTAACTCACATCCTCTCAAGGTTCACCTGGACATGCATGAAATTTGACATGTGATCACGTCCAGCTAACACGCCATGGCGTCAAAAGTAAGGAAAAAATGTAGAATTTTTACATTTTTTTGAATTTGCATTTCGTCATTGCTCATTCAGATAGAGAGAGGGCCATCGGAATACTTCAAGCAAGGAGACGTCTTTTTGTAAGAAATGTATATGTGTAATGTTTCTTTTGTCCATACGTATATACACTGATGAACCATAACATTATGAAAATTGACAGATGTGAATAACATATACACTAATAACTATACACCTGGTGACAGTATTAAGGGCACCCCAGGCTCACTCATTCCCACGTGGACCAAAGGCCAGCCTGTCCAGTCCAACCCTACAGAAAAGCCAATGCAGAACAAATTTGCTGGAAAAAAAAAAAAAAAAGGCACCAAAACACCACAACCCACATGGTATCAGCAAGGCATAGTGTTGGCATGGCAACCAAACAACACGGAATCCTCTCGGGTGCACTTCCTACCTATAGACGTTGATGACAGTGAGATGAGTCTCCCGTGCATGGAATGCTGAACGCATGCACTGTGATGTCTTTAGACATGAACAATCCTGCTGTGATGTATAGAGCGGTATGATTACACCATACACTCACACCGAGAGTTTGAGAATAGACAATGCAGCTGATTTCCATTGGTTATATTAAATGCAAATTCATACACGCTCACACACCCCATCCTGATTCTGTACATGACCATGCTTTAGGATGCTTCATTAAACCGGAGATCCACACTTATTCATTCTTTAAAATCCTCTTGATAAACACACACACACACACACACACACACACACACACACACACGACCCTGAGAACTGTGTGCCTCCTCTGTTAATGTGCAACTCTGAGTACCTTCCAAACCCACTGTTCTCTTTAGATCCACAAACACCCACTCGGTGCGTAAGGATATTAAGACACGAACACACTCTACGCTTTGCAGTCATAGCAACCAGGCTGCTGCAAATGAATTGTTGACACCCTTCCATCACTTTCCGAGACGTCCGCCTGCCAACGGCCGTGAGTCTGGCGCTCTTCTCCTCGTTGGACCGTGAGAACGAACGTCTCACCACCTTATCGTGCTCCACAGGCACCTCCAAGAGACACTTACTGCTCTGGCAGGCTCAGTTGTAGAAGGCTGCTTAGTATTCAGCGAGAGCACCGGCTGTCTGGGTGGCTGGACGAGAACGCGAAGGCCGAGCAGTCAGCACGGCGGAGAGTACAGAACGAGGTATCTCATTTAAAAAAAATACCTTGTATAGTTTTGTCCTCTTTAAAAACCAAAACAAACAAACAAACAAAAAACAACACCCACTGCACCGGCGGCTTCTTCGCCTCGATCTCTAGAGCGCATGGCACAAAGCACAGGTTCGATTTCCACAGATAACGCAACCATAAGTTCCTGTTCTTTTTTTTTTAAAGCATCAATGGCTGTATTCCAACACTGTTCTTAACACCAGTCTCCCATTTCCACAAAGGAATTGAAATCATTTACATTCATGCATTAATTATTATGCACAGGTGTTTTTTGTTTTGTTTTTCTTTCCCAAATGTGGAGCTGAATATAATCCAAGCCATTGCTGGCTCAGAGATGTTCCCAGGCATGTAAAAATAAAACAAGTTTCATTGTTCGGTGGCCCTTAAGAGGCTCAAGGGATCATGTTAATATCTCGATTTTTGGATAAAAACATGACAAAAGACAATGATGAGGGGCGTTCAAGTCAAACAAGGACTTTTGATTTTGCAGAATAACAGAATACCGTTATGAGAGTAAAAACTCCCTTTATTTCTCTACTGTATATATAATCCTCTGCTACACGGATGCACTTATCCCAGTGTTTCACTAGTGCTTGGATACCATCAAAGTAGAACGTTTTCTCATCTAAAGCCATTATGGGACTGACTCTGGGTCACGTCGGAAACGCCGGCCTCCCAGGAACTCCTTTAATTGAACCGGGATCCGGACTAACTGCAGTGGGCCCTGAGCCACCTCGGCCGGGATCGTCGTGTACAGACATACGGACTTCTGTAAAACGCTTCCACCATTCACGTTCTCCTCTGGCTAAGAGTCCCATCACTGTACTGTGCTTGAAGCCTCCTAGAACTGTCAACGGGTTTTACGACCTTCATTCACGATAAATTTCATCACAAGTCCAGGTTTGAATTGAATGCCTCATATTTTATGCAATTTCCTTTTTTTTTTTAAAGAAACTGCTAAAATAAAATACAATCAGCATTGAAATACGGTATGTAAACTCTCAAAGATCTAAAATGTGCCTACTTTGATTTCGGAGTTTGCTTCTTCATCTACACAAAGAAACGAAGATGATGTTTCGATCCAGGAATCTCTGAATAAAAAGATTTCTTTTTATTATTTCCTTAAAAATATAAAATCAAGGAACCTACACAAAGGCGCCAAATAGAAACCTTTTTCCATGTTTATCGCCGCATTGCAATTCCTATTAAGAAACCCAAGCCTGTTCCAGGATGGTAACGGCCCAGCATGCAAAGGGAGCTCCATGAAGAAATGGTTTGTAAAGGATGGAATATAAGACCTGCAGAGCTCTGCCCTCAGCCCCACTCAACACCTTTTGGGATAAACAGTAACACTGACTAACATTGGCACTGAGTAATTATTTCAATACCCATGGACTGGGATGGTCAGGTGTCCACAAACTTTTGATCATGTAGTTCCACTTTGAGAAAAGTCACACAAATTGACCTAAGTTCACACGATTGAAGCTGCAGATGGGCAAGCCAAAATATAGCCAGAGGAAAAACTGTTATCACCAAAACACAGCCTGTAATGTGTTAAATGTTGTGCCATCAGGACCTAATCTTGCAATTCACACTTCTGAATCGAAACACACTGTACCTCCAACGAAAGGCATGAGGAAACTAATTAACACTGCTGATGTTCCATATTTGTGCAGAGAAGAACAGAAAGAGACCTGTTTACATGACCTCTGACTTTTCTAAGACTATGTTCTTGGTGTGCCGTAGGAAACCACTGACATCTATTAGAATAAATATACTACGGGCAGGAAATCTCAACACAGGCAATTACACGGGCATGCTGTGTATGAGGGAGGCATGGTTCTCTCATTCATTTACTAATAGATGCAGGTCAGATGGGTATATGGTGGTCAGGGCTGAGTGTTTCAGTGTAATAGAAAGAAATTCATCATTCGAGGTTTAAGGTCTTGGTGTAAGAGCGGAGTGAGATGCATGATGGGAACTTTTTTTTGAGGTTGCACTTATCTGCATTCTGATACCTCACTGCAATATTATGTATTTAGTTCCTCCACCTCTTCAGTTGATGCTTTCTCTTTCTTTTTTTGGCCATGACCAGTTTGCTCCAGAGCAGTTCAACGTTTTCCCTGAAGTCACTGCTATTTGCCCTGTACTACATACAGTGGTTGATTAGTGTGGCAGTGAATATATCTATTAATATCGTGTGTGACTCGTCATAACAAACAAATATGACACACACACAAAAAAAACATTCCCTGTTATTTGTCCTTTTACAAATCGGATTCCAAAAAAGTTGGGACACTAAACAAATTGTGAATAAAAACTGAATGCAATGATGTGGAGATGGCAAATGT
>JAQQZT010000012.1:31278538-31299349 GCA_030068275.1 Clarias platycephalus | reverse complement strand
AGCCATGATGTTGTGATTGATGCAGAATGTGGTCTGGCATTATCTTGTTGAAAAATGCAGGGTCTTCCCTGAAAGAGGATTGCATTGATGGTGCCTTTCCAGACATGCAAGCTGCCCATGCCACACGCACTCATGCAACCCCATACCATCAGAGATGCAGGCTTCTGAACTGAGCGGTGATAACAGTTTGGGTTGTCCTTGTCCTCTTTGGTCCGGATGACATGGCGTCCCACATTTCCAAAAAGAACCTTCGAATCTACAGTACGTCATGAAGAATTAAGGCAAAACGGGGTGCGAGCCAATACCTAATGAAGTGAGTGTAGATTCCTTCACTGGTGACAAGTCTATTAGAAAACTATTTAGTTTGACATTTCTATTTACTGCACATACAGTTTATATGATTTACACTAATAAGCCTGTGCTTCTGTACTGTACAGCGTCGCATAAAGTAACCCGGAGATCAGATTCTGTGCCATTCCGTCATAACCAGCTACTGACTCTCATAACAGCCTCCACCTCAGCAGATCAATAGCAACAGGCTATTAAAGGTGTTCTACAGACGGCACTAAATCCCCACAATGGATAAAATGGCTTTAGTTCTTTATGCACTTTTGAGCTCAGGATTTTCCATTAGACCGCTTCCGTTACAACAGTCCTCAGAGCCACTGCAGTATCGATATTAGCGTTATGTTTGCTTCATTTGCTGAAACCCTGCTGTGATATTTGCTCCATATATTATGAACTTTGATTTCAATTTACCGTGAATCAATACAGCAGTTGAAGCACGCCTAAAGTGAAAAGTGAAAGTACCGAATATGTCGGTGCGTGCTCTTCAATACAAATGGATTCCAATTCACTTCTTTTTATATTCTTAGGAATCAGATATTATTAATTGAGACTCTCTAGTGCTCTTGAGCATGAGTGCTGACTTTTTTGTTGGTTTTAAGATAAAAGATCATTCCAAACTAAATATGGCTTTATATAGTAAATATAGAGATAAAAATTTACTTGTTGTCATATGACATCGCATTTGGACCAAATTCTGCAACCAACACTATTTAATGCCTGCGTGGTCTCAACTTCCAATCATTCCCCAACGATCCGCAAAGTACCTCATTTACAGTAGTTCTGAACAATTTTCCGACAACAACCTCCAGCATCTTAATAGTTAATAAAATCTGATTTAATGTAGCTGCACTTTCAAGTTGTTGGTGGTCTTTCAGCTGTTCCCATCGAGGGGTCGCCATAGCGGACCATCTGATCTGCAAATCTTGGTACAGTTTTAACGCTGGATGCCTTTCCTGATACATTTTAACCCGGGCTTGGGACCGGCACTGCATCCAGTGGCTGGGGTTTGGGCATTGGCTTGGAATTTAACCTGGATTCATGTAGATGCAGTAGGATAAAATCGCTGGGTTGAAAAAAGTTCCATCATCAAAAGTTCTTCTTCTTAGAGCCACAGAGATCCAGAGCCTCCTACTGTATGTTAAGACTGTTAGGTGCAAACTACAAACCCACCCTGGATAAGATAGATTTCCATCACCACGTGCTATGCATATACACAATTATCCATCATTTCGCCATTTCCAGTACACCTGCAGAGATGTTCTGGGGATTTGGCAGAAGAACCAGGAGGAAACGATCACTTGTGAAATCCTGCGCAGATCAAATGCCTATTTCAGGCCGGAACCAAAGAGTCTGAAACTGTGAGGAGGCAAAGCTCCTGCTTAGCCCGTGATGCTGAGATCATTAAAAGTTATTTAACAGCTTTGTTTGAGGAAGTTTGAACGCTGATTGACAGCCTACAAAAAAACTCTGTGGTTGGTCGTTGGATAACATCAATTAAATGCATTCTTACTGTGATTTTTTTTGTGAATTTAGTGAAATCTAACCCAGCTCTAAGTTCCAGTCTATACCATGTCTGTGCTCTGGCAGTCAGTTTCAGTTTCTCATCATAATCCTACATATCAGTATGTGGGCCAGCACTGGAGAATCACCCATTTTTCATGATTTATCATCTGGCTGTGTGTAGTTGTGAATCTCTCGTCTTCCTCAGAACTATCTCGCGCGTGTTGCTGGTCAGTTGTTGGAACCCTCGTCTTGACGCACTTGTAGCACTGCCAGTTCCTGCATCACTTCACTTGCAGTTGGGATAAAAACTCTCTGCCAAATGAATGTAACTCTTACAATGAGTAATGAGCAAAAGATAGATAGATAGATAGAGAGAGAGAGAGAGAGAGAGAGAGAGAGAGAGAGAGAG
Organism: Clarias platycephalus; assembly: GCA_030068275.1. Classification (NCBI taxonomy): domain Eukaryota; kingdom Metazoa; phylum Chordata; class Actinopteri; order Siluriformes; family Clariidae; genus Clarias; species Clarias platycephalus. The sequence goes on along the minus strand of JAQQZT010000012.1, from coordinate 31,297,089 downwards.
AGAGAGAATAGGAAGGAAAACAGCGATAAACAGAAAGCTTTTATTTTATCTTTGTGGATTTCAAAGTAGTCTGTGTGACCAATTATTAAAAAAATATATCGATATAGAAAGAAACACTTTCTTATACACTAAACAGCCACGACATTTATGCTACCGGCAGGTGAAATGAACAAACACTGAGACAACAAAAAATATAAGCTGGTGACAGGATTATAGGCACCCAAGGCTCACCTGTGCCCAAAGAGATGAAAGCCCAACCCATCCAGTCTGATCCCATAGCAATGCAAGTCAATGCAACACAAATAGCAGAAAAAAAGTCAATGCTGGCCACAATAGAAAGGTATAAGGACATCCAGTGCACCACAGCCCACCTTACAAGGGGCCCAACAGCCCGATGCTGCCGTCCCGGCATCCAAACTCTCCAGATCCCAATAAAATCAAGCACCCATGGGATGCATAAGACAATTAAATCTGATCCAGACAATAGGATGCACAAGACAAGAGAATCTGAAGGATCAGCTGCCATCGTGCTGGTGGCAGACACCTCAACATACCCCCAGAGGCCCTGCAGAGCCATGCAACCGGGTGGCCAGAACTGCCTCAGTGGCACAAGGAGAACCAAAACCTAGGTGGTTTTAAGGTTATGGCTGGTTGGTATAAATTCTTGTAGTGTGGCAAATGGTGCTGGATTGTTGTGCTTCCATAGGTGTGTTACAGTATGTACAGCCATGGCTGATGGTAGCGCTCATCTTCATACTGTACATTTCAACAAGGGCAGCGAAAAAGCCACTTCTCTTCAGGAACAAACATCAGAGAGACTGATATTCTGCAAAAGGTACAGGGGTTGGACTGGGGTACAGTCATTTTCTCTGATGAATCGCCTTTCCGATTGGTGGAGAAACCAAAAAAAAAAAAAACGGAGAAGAGATGGTGAGCGCTACCATCAGTCCTGTGTAGTGCCAAGAGGAAAGCATCCTGAGACCATTCATGTGTGGGTTCACTCACAAGTTTGCATCCATGAATAACGAATGGTACAAAAACATCCTCAGACAGAAACTTCTCCCAACCATCCAAGAACAGTTTGGTGACGAATAATGCCTTATCCAGCATGATGGAGAACCTTGACACAAGGCTATAAAAGTGGCTCTGGGAACAAAACATGAAGATATTGGGTCCATGGCTGGGGTGATAACGGATAGCAGGGATTAGGGATTAGGGCCAAGGATATCTCAGTGGTTAAGGCATTGGACTACGGTTCGGAAGGTCCCAGGTTCAAACCTCACAACCACCAAGTGGCCACTGTTGGGCCCTTGAGCAAGGCCCTTCACCCTCAACTGCTCAGATGTGTAATGAGATAAAAATGTAAGTCGCTTTGGATAAGAGCGTCTGCCAAATGCCTAAATGGAAAATGGAGTCATTCTCGAAACTTTTGGCCACAGCTGTAAATACAACTCAATCTAAAGCATTCAGATCAGGACAGACTTTAAGCTTCATGTTTTTACTAGTCAATTAAAAATTCTACCGTACTCACTAAGCTTCAGCTAATCACAGACACAACACTAAGTTTCTCCGGGGTGCATTGATTGTCCTCTGGCTAAAGTCCCGCTAAGTCCGTCCCTGTGGTGCAAGAGAACGCATGAAGACGGCCCTTTCATTCTTCTTCTTCTTTCATCTAGGTTTGGTCGTGTGCGAAATCCAACATGCCCCCAGGGTCATTCAGGTGGCCTTTTGAATATTAAATGAGCCCCCTGTGATGGAGCTTTTGTTGGATGTTTTTTTCAGCGGTGGGCCTGAACTGGAGCGTGCCGTTTGAAGTGGCTGAGGGCTATGCTGCATCTAATTCAAGGTCGCAAGCTTTATTGCACACACGCACGCGAAGGAGGGGGTACAAAACAGACTGTGTCTTGAGATGCACAATTTCGAACCCAACAATGGCCAAAATAAAGACTCTCTCAGTCCGTCACCCTTATAATCACCCTCTTCACCCCAGCAAGCCAGGCTGGAAAATTCCCCCCAGTGCACGAGCTGAATACTGTGTAACCGCGTTCATAATCGAGTCTGTCTGAGACGCTTCTTTCAAAAGCACGCTACGGCTCCGGCCCATGTATCCCGATGCAACGGCAAAATTTGATTTCTTTCAGGAAAACGTATCATTACTTCAAAACAATGGCCCCAGCCAGGCCCGATTCGTGGGTGTTTAATAGAGGCGGCAAGGAACGAGAGAATAGGTAGGGAGTTTGATTTCAATTGCAAAACTATTTGTGGTTCAGCAAATGAAAGCGTTAGGCATCAGGATGCTGGTGGAGTGTAATTTACAAGTGAAGAACAAGAACGAAGAGAAGAAAAGGAATGCACAAGGAATGAAATAAAGAACAGGCAAGGCATGGTGAGAGAGAGGGACGAGCGATGTTTTAGAAATTAGGAGAATAGAAGAGACAAGACTGACAAAGATAGCAGGTGAACGTATGAAAATCAAAGTAAAGAAGAGAAAAGGGTGAAGGACAAGAGAAAGAACAAGAGAGTACAAGGAACGAATAGTGATGGGGAGGCATCAACACGTTGGTGAAGTGGGGTTTATCCGCAAAGGATGAGAAAGGGCGAGGCATGGAGGAAAGAAATGGGGGAAAAGGCAAAGAAAATGCCGGAGAAGAGAAAAGAAGACAGGAGAAGAATGTAAAGAATGACGGTGAAGGAGAAATGCAGAAACATTTCAGAAAATGTAAGAAAGAAAGACAGGAAGGCAATATCGAAAATGTGGGAATTGAGGATAGGGGAAAGGATAAAGAGAAAGGTCACTAAAGATGAAGAGTTGATAAGCAAAGGTAAAGAAATAGAAGAGATGCGGGAAACAAATTAGAAGAGAAAGGAAAGGGTGAGAAGTGATGATGAAGCATGAATAAAAAATAAATAAATAAGTAGAAAAGAGAAAGGAAAGGGTGAAGATAAGAGAAAAGACATGGTGTAAAAAGGGAGAAAAGAAGAGAAGAAACTAAAAGAGAAAAGGTGAATAATGAAGAACAGAATCAAAAGGGAGCCAAAAGTAATGGAGCCAAAAAAAAAAAGAGATGACGAAAAGAAATTGAGAACGGAGATTAATGAGGGTGCGAGGAGAAAAGGACAAAGAAGGACATGAATAAGAAAAAAGGGAGGAAGAGTGAAAGGATAATAAAGGAGGAAGTGGTAATTGGTTATTTCCTTTCATCATTTCAGTGTCTGTGAAATCGCTATTTGGCTAATGGGGAGAAAAGAAAAAAAAAGACTTAAGAGATCCCATGTGGACGCATCGTCCAAGTCAGACTGAGACTCCGATGGCGGAGGAGAAAGTCAGCATGAAGGATGGAGATATGTTTCCCAGAGATCAGATCAAATCAGAGAGACACGTACATGATTCACACATCAGATGCACGGTCAGGCACAAGAAGAAGAAGAAGAAGAAGAAGAAGGAGGAGGAGGAGCGAGACGTGAGCGTGTTCTCAGGAATAATGTCTACTGCGGATAAGGGAGAATTATACAGTATACAGTATACTTGGCTAGGGAACTCACTACTTTGGCAGTTGTTTGATATCAAAACGTGCTTTTTTTTTCTTCTCCCTTTATCTTTCTAAAGGCTTTAGTGATGAATGTAACTTTAAAACCGATTATTCTCTCTTTCAAAACAAAAAGAAGAATAGGTGCAATTTTCCCATTTCATCTACCTGCTTGATTTTAGATGTCGGTCAAAAACGTCACAATAAAACCGAGCATTCGCGTTCTTTCATTCCTTTCTGGTTTTCAGTGTACGGTACAGTAAAGTCTTCATGTTAGTCACACTGGATCCAGATCAGGACGAGAGTACATTCTGGATGGACCACACACACGCATTCACACACTTATTCACACCTGGGGCAAGTTTACACTCATCCATCCATCCACCAGAATACAGAAGAAACCAGAGAACACAGAAGAAACCTGCGCAGACGGTAACCCAAGACCAGGATCGAACCCTGGAGCCGTGAGGTGGCAGCGTGACTCATTACTCTTGTGATCTACTGTAATAAATGTGTGTGTGTGAGAATATTTATAAAGAGATTTGAGCGGAATGAGCAATCGCAGACTGGATTCCCAAGCAACTGTAGAATCTTATTAATACCAATCAAGTAGTGTTCGCTGACACCAGACATTACTACAGAGTAGGAAATATTTTCATGCAGCAACATTCCCTTAAAATTTCTGCTAAGGGAGAATGACAGACGTCAACGCCGGACGCAACAACTGTACTCGATCGTACATTGGAGATGCATCGGATTAGCCAAGGATTAGCATTGATTACACCCTTAGACACCATATAAGGGCAAGTGCATCTTGTGTCGGGTGCAAATCGGCCACAAGTATTATTGAAATGGAAGTATTTTCAAATAAACAAAAACAAAGTAAACGTGATCTTCCAGAGCGTGAGCACCGGTGTTACAGGTTAATCAAAAATGCAGCAATGGCAAATGATCAGTGATGCTGTGAATGCTGGGTCAGCCAAAGAATATGCAGTTAAAAGAAATAGAAAAGTGGTTTAATGGCACATGGAGTGAGGGCGTAATCCCCATCACCCACGTACGTGTCACCGAGAGTTTTATCAAGTTGAGTTGTTGTTTTTTTTATAACAGTTGAACTGGATAGTGGTTTTCATAATTACTTGTTTCAAAGTGCTCTTGGCAATCCAAAACGGCTCAGCACGCATTCATATGCTTCATAAAATCTGCTAGACCTCTAAAAATGTGCTATCTGCTTAAGGCCTGGATGGCCAGAGCTACTAAAAGCAATCCAGAAGCCGCTTAGAAGCAGAACGCATTCAAACATTCAAGGGTTTTTAGAGTCTCAATTGATTGACAGTATCCTTTTTATTTAAAAAAAAAAAAAAAAAAAAACACACATTCACACACATAGATGCCAACATAGGGCTGATGTCATAGTGTTTGGGCTCTAATCATACATACAATCATATATAAAAGAAAACTTCTTAATTCCACTAATGTTACTCAGAGATTAAAAATTGTCCAAAAAAAAGAAAAGAAAGCCTCTGGTTATATTTTTTGGTGCCAGACAGGAGGCAGGTTGAGTAGTGATTGCTTCTTGTGTTTTGCACATATTACCCGCTGACCTTATACTGTACATTTTATTCTGTAATAAAAAAATAAGTGGATGATTAGGTAGCAAAAGAAAAAAAGCAGCATCCTGACATCAAGATATTCCACTGCTGTTACTGTACATATATTGGACACACACACACACAGAATATGATAAGCGCCTATGGAAAGATGGCCAGAGAAGCAACACGTCTTACCACACTAATGTTTTATTCATGAACACTGTGGGGTTCCCGTTGCTCCTTTTGTTAGTGAAGCTTGCATTTGATCATGCTCTGCTTTAGTTGTAGTAGCAGATTCTGGTTTTTATACAGGAATGGTTTTATATTATAGGGGAAAATGTGAGTCAAGCATTGCGATCTGTTTAAAAAAAAATAATAATAAAAACACTAAATAATGTATTCTGACTTGAGTTTGGAATATGTTAAAAAAATATGTAAAGAACTTTAGACAAGACAGAAGCACTGGTACTATACTGCAAAAAAAAAAAAACATCTTTGCAAGTGAAAAATTCTTGAATCTAGCTAAACCTATCGATAATTATTTAAAATACGTTCATATAAGATGGTTAAGCTTATTTCTGGTCAAATGTTACTAAAATTGCAAGAGAAAAATGTCTGGTTTTATTGGCAGATAATTTTTTTTACTTCTTTCAAGAAATAAATTCCTAAAAACCAGCAAAATTATCTTCCAATAGAGACATTTTTCGCTTGCGATTTTAGTAACATTTGACCAGAAATAAGCTTCTTGCAGTGCAGGACCACACAGCTAGAAGTAAGCTTTCTGATCACAAAGTAACTCTGGATGACTTTTCTGTTGTATCATGTGCAGCAGTAAAAGACCTTGGTGTAACTAAGGATTCCTGATTTTCATCTGAAGCTCATTTACATAACATTAGTTTTCTTTTGTCTCAAAAATATTGTTAAGATAAAGAATATAATGCCACTACAGTACATGAAGCAGAGAGACCAGTTCATGCTTTTGTTACCCCTACTGTACGTTGGATTAATGTAGTGCCTTAAGCAGCCAGAGTCCTTATTAGAACTAGAAGATGCGCGCACATCAATCCTGTCTTATCCACACTGCACTGGCTCACAGAAAAAAAAAATTGCATTGATTTCAAAATGCTACTATTGATCTATACAGCACTGAATGATTTCATGCTACATTATCTAGTGAACTGATGGCATATAATGATCCGCCAAGCCTACTTTGATCAAAAGGTGCAGGCCATTTGTTGGTATCTTGTATAATAAAGGCAGAGCTTTCTCTCACAAAGCACATCCTTCTAATTAGTGTTCAGGACTCAGACACAGTCTCAGAGTTTAAGTCTAGGCTGAAAGCGTATTGCTTTGATCAAGCCAATTGTGAATAGTTTTTTTCTTAGGTTAAAGGAGCAGATCAGGGGGACTCATGGACATGAAATATTCTTGTGAACTGGAATGTCTGATGTCCTCGCGCTCTCATGAATTAATTTAGATTTGAAGTGACCCGGTCTCCCAGGGAACCTTCATGTACAGTATGTGTTTCCTTCTAGTTCTCCCTTTTAGTTACGCTGGTATATTTGGACTTATCCACTACATGACTGTAAACATATCTACTGTACTGTAATGTGTCTCTCCATGTCTGACTTACCAGTCATCCTGACCCCTTCTGCTCGATGGACCTTCCTGAGTCATCCTTCAGGTCGAAGTTCTCATCACTTGGGAACCACTTACTGCTGATATGGATGAACCCATATGAACTGGCTAAAGATACACTTACTGTAGAAACCATGAAGATGGCATAGTACTACAGTTGGTTTAATAAGTGTAGGGCAGTAAATGCAAAAGTCTCCTACACTGAACAGTTGAGAACTTCTACGAAATAAACTTTATATCCAGCACACAGTTACAGAAGGGTCATCAGGATGAGGGTGGATTCATATTCATATACAGAATCACCATCTAACTCTCTCTTATGTAATCACCATACAGTACTGTATGTCAGATTTAAAGGTACATTTGAACGGTGAGTACACATTGAAAAAGAATAAAGCACTACTATTTGATGTCAATATTAAATACGACAACATTAATGAATTAATCAAATAAGGATGGAACTGGAAAGAGTATCGTGATCTCAGAAACCGCTTACGTGAAGAAATGAACATTTTTATAGAGAAACTTACAACAATAACACTGAAAATGAGTGGTGAGTGCAGTAGACGAGTGCTGTCAGCTTCTCCTTCAAACTGTCAGCAGATTTCCTTTTGAGAAACACACACTGCATTACCAAAAAACAATGGCTTTCATTTTAATTACATTTTTGACAAATTAAAACAGCTAATTAAAAGCTAAATGTTCCAAACACATTATGATTCATAATGAAAAATCACATAACATTCTGTCAAGTGCTCTTTTATAATCTAAGCCGCAGAATGTACGGTAGAACATCTTCGAAATGCCCATAGTCCGAACCTGAATAAATTCAGATTTAAAATATATATTGGTATATCTTTTTAAACGTAAAGTTGTTAGCTCTGAATATGGCGGCAGATGATCAATAGCGGGTCAATAACCGCTGTTAAAGTGTGGAGCAGTGCTCAATAAGCTAAATTACTAACAGCTACTAAATTGCAGTCAGTTTTTTTCTTTTTTTCTTTTTTAATAAACTTGAACAGTGGAAGGTTGCAAACTTGGGTCTGTGGAGAAAAATAATATCTTTTTCAAAAATGTAATCTAAATTTTTTTTCATCAAAATAATTCAAATCAAAACTTTAGTAATAGCACTGACTCAGTGTGAAGCATCTTGTAATTTTGGGCTGCTGTTTGAGAAACGTGCTCATCTTTCATTGCTGATGAAAGACCTACTGTACTGTATGTCCCAATCTGCTTCAGTCTTTTCTGTTTATCATTGCTGCTGGTATTCTGCTAAAGTAAGCACATGCAGGATATCTAAGGGATTTTTTTATTTTTTTTAATAACCATAATACTCCATAAATAAAAATGTGAATAATGTACCATGCTAATAATATGATACAGCTGTAATTGCTTAAACTAGAGGGGAATTTAAAAAAAATTATCCGATAATAATTAAACCTTCAAATTAAAAAATATATATTTCTGTAGTAGATATATTTTTTTAAAAATGTATATGGTTGACTGACACTGGATGGAAGGATTTAGGAAGAACAACATGTGCACAATGATAAGACTATCAAGTAGAGCGAGAATAATCCTTTTTTTTTTTGGGTGATCACACACACACACACACACACACACAAAGGTAGGATGTGTGTTTTTAATCACAAACACAGATCCGATGAAAAGCATTTGTTACAGATTTACTGTATGTAAAGCTCCGAGAAATGAATATATACAGTAAGATGAAAATATTTTGAGGTAAGAAAAAAAAAAAAATGACAGGCAGAATAATTCCTCTTTTCAAAAACCTCCCCATTTTTCTGCCATACTTAACATAAAAGTCATGTGTCTTAATGCCCGAGAGCTGGAGCCCATCCTAAAGCAACAGAATCAATACATACGTGAAGACCGACGACCACCCCTGCTAAATTCCCGGAGCGGGCGCGAGATAAATAAGAGATGAAGCTGTGGGGGACACAGAGCTGTGATGTTTTATTCACTTTCCTACCATCCCCTTCTGTTTATTCCTTAAATCTCTTCTGCAGTCACAGTATACTCTCTCTTTTTTAATTATTATTATTATTCTTATGCCAGGACATTGCCTCTGCCTCACCGGAGCCTTTTTTTTTTAATGATAAACTTAAATCTTGGCTGAATTTCGGTTTACCAAATAATAGTAATAAAAGGTGACTTTCAAGTTTAATGAAATGCTAAATCTGGTTTGAAAGTCTTTGAAGTCATTAAGCAAGGGTACAATTTGGTGACTTTCGCTTTAATAGGGACACTTCTACACCTGCTTATTAAGGAAATTAAAATATACACCGCCTAGACACGAAAAGTGTCGCACACACTAATACCAGTATTTCACTGGTGGCCAACTCGTGAAAACTTTTCAATTACTCATGCTCCCAGGAATACGCCTTCACAAATCGAGTCCGGGAATATGCCAGTACCATCAGAGACGAGAAACTCCAGTACATTCAGGTGATCAACGTTGCTGAGTCTAGACCTGACCAACAGAAGTAACTCCAGATCATAACACTGCCTCCAGATGCTCGTACAGTGGACACTATGCATGTCGGGTGCGTCGCTTCCTTTTACTTTTACGCGCCCATTACTCTGGAATAGAGTCAATCTGGACTCATCAGACCACATGATCTTTCCCATTGCTCCAAAGTCCAATATTTATGCTTGTTAGACGAATGGAAGACTTTTCTCTGATTAGTCTCATGGTTTTCTTATGGCAACACAGCTGTTTAGTCCCAGTCGTGCGAGTTCTCGTAGCCCCGTGTATGTGGAGATGATGGGAGAGTCTTACGTTTACTATTAAACATAGGGCTGATGTCTGCGGTGCATTTTTTTTTTACAAAGCAACTTCACCAGTCAGGTCAGCATTAACCGTCGAGGATTTGTTAAGGGTTCTGAATCCGAACGCTTGCTTGATTCAGGCCTGTAATTAACATTAATTGGGGCTCTTGAGCAGTATGCATGATTTTATCCATTGCATTGCTGACATACTGTATGATTGCCATTTACTTTAGCATGCTTGGTTAAGCTGTCAAGTGACCTTTCGTCAGTCTAATACGATCATTTTAAATGATTAAAATGATTTCGAACATAGTAACTGCGTTTAAATACGTTTACATAAATCTCTAAATACTGTAAGTAACTGTTGAAATGCAGCTCTTGGTACTTTGTTCAGATGTTGGTGCTTCATGTAAATGTGCCTAGAATTCATAAGCATACTTTCCCCTGTGTACAACTGTGCACGAGACAGACAGCAAGACAGCCAGAGAGAGAGAGAGAGAGAGAGAGAGAGAGAGAGAACTCAGACACATGATTTCATATCACCTCAAACTGCAGTATGTCTTGCTAAACGCCGCAGTCAGTCAATCCGATCACATCCTGCCAGATGAACAAGGGCAAAGCCATCATGCTCCATTACCATCACATTAAGGCAGTGGGGAACCTGTGTGCTCATGTAGGACTCAGAAGCCAAAGCTTGGGTAAAAAAGAAAAAAGAAATGCTTCTGATTTCAAACACCACCCCACAGATTTGGCAAAAATCTTATACGCTTTGGTTTTTAAGCTGCAGGTTATGTAGAATAAGTAAATGAACATCATTACTAGATTCTTTTTAAATAGTGGTTTGTGGTTCCTCTTGATGTAACCGGGTTCGGTCTATGACTGACAATAAACAAATGGATAAAAATCCCTCACAGGTTAACAGGTTGGCACTTTGCATGTACAGATTTGATGGACTGTTGGCACATTCAGCTTGGCCTCCATCTCCTCACCCACTTACTCCTATCAAGGGCAGGGGTAGATCAGTTGCTGGACTCCTGATCAGAAGGTCCTGGGTTCAAACCCAACCATCACCAAGCTGCCACTGTTCGGCCCATGAGTAAGGACCCTAACCCTCGACTGAGATGCAAGTCTCTCTGGATAATGGCGTAAATGCACTGTAAAATTGTCCATGCTCTTGCTCTCTCCTCTTTCTGTCAATCATGTGCGCTGTGAGGTCGTGTATGTAGAACAGAGTTCTCACAGCTCCAGAGTCTGCTGCTTCAGTGTTTTTAGATCTTTCTATGGTATACTGAAATCTAATTACAAGCATTTCATAAGTGTCAAAGGCTTTTATTGACAATTACATTAAGTTGATGCAAAAAGTCAATATTTGCAGTGTTGACCCTTCTTTTTCCAACAATCGTCCTGGTTTGCTGTCAATCAACTTCTGGGTCACATCCTGACTGATGGCAGATCATTCTTGCATAATCAATGCTTGGAGCTTGTCAGAATAAAAAAAAAAAAAAGTATATATTTTAAATAAATTTGAATAATTAAACATGATTGTTTTAACAAAAGGTCACTCGCATGCCAATCAAATGGAAACCCATACATTCACCTGTGTATTCATGTAAATATTCCTCTTGGGAATTGCCCACAAGTTCTCAATAGGGTTAAAGGTCTGGGGAGTTTCTTGGCCATGGACTCTAAATTTTCAATGTCTTGTTCCCCGAGCCACTTAGTTATCACTTTTACAGCGTTATTGCGAGGTGCTCCATCACGCTGGAAAAGGCATTGTTCGTCCACAAACTTCGTCCATGTTCTTGGATGGTTGGGAGAAGTTGCTCTCAGAGGATGTTTTTGCACCGTTCTTTGTGTTCTTAGGATGCTTTACTGTTGGCATGACATAGGACTGACGATGACAGACAAAACTTTTGGGGCTGTAAAGTGCCTAGGCGTTCTCCGATTTCCTCCCAGCAACCAAAAACACGTTAGCAGATGAATCGATTAAGTTAAGGTAGGAATGTGTCCTCAGTCTATTCTCATTTCTTGCTCAGTGCTCATGGGACAGGTGTCGTGAAAGATAAAAAAAAAACAGATAAAAGTAAATCAGACTTTTTATATTGTTTAACTACGAGGCCCGTTTGCATTAAATCTAAATCTTTTATTTAAAATCGTATAACTCCGTTCTTCTTCCTTAGGCAAGACTCATTTAAAGCAAAGCTCAGGATGTATTTTACCATCCCACCCTCTCTTTATCCACTGTCCTTCCTCCGCAGAGGCGACACACTCACTGTAATCAAGGCCTAATCACTTTAGCATGTAGATGATGCTGCTCAGGGGCTTGATCGCGCTAGGCATGGTCGTATACACATAATTCAGCATGCATCACCGAGCGCTAACGAACGCTGCTGAAGGAGAGCTGAAATGACAGCAAAGCGCTAATCTAGGATCAGATTTCCATGACTGAGATCACATTAAATAGGGGAAAATATTAGACTCGCGACGAGCACTCGAGACGCTTCTTGAATATAGACTGCAGCTTTATAATTACCGCCGAGCCGTATATTCTGATACGAGCACTTAATTAAAGGTCTGTATTTATTAAACGTTTAACCCGGAAGGGAAAATGTTCAGATGCGCTTTTTACAACTGTTTAAAAAAAAAAAAAGCTGCAGTTTGGGATAATGTTAACAGATTTTCCCTGATTATTTGCATCTCTTAATATACTTAATTGGACAAATTAGAGTGAAAAATACACAAGACACACAAAATAACGTTTTGGCTATCTTGATAAGAGTTAAAGGAAACATTTCAGTGGGGAAGAAATACTGATAATTGGTGTCAGATTGAGGGAAGGAAGTTTTTCACAGCAGCAAGGTGAGCACATCAATCCCCACACTGTACTTTACCGTAATGGGAGGAAAATGAGATTTTAGTGCATAAATGCACAATGTGAAAATGATGAGGTGAGTGAGTGAGTTGGCAAGTTATTAAAAATAAATCTTTGCCAACCTGCTATAGCACATTAGTCATATTGTTTTTCCACACTAAAAAAAATCTGAAATGTTGTTTTCTATTTTTTTCATATATTTTTTTTCCCTCCCTGGCAAGAATGTTAAAAGCATAAGGTTCAGCTGGTGAGCTCAGCTTGAATACAAATACAAACTGAAGCCTGAAATGAAACCTGTGCCTTACAGCCCTCAGGGCAGGTGACAAAACTCCTACAGATCTAAACAAACTTTATCTCTCTCTCATACACACAGACACACACACACTCTCTTACTTTCAGTAAGCACTTTATCTTGATCAGGTTTGTGCTAGATCTAGAACCTAAACCTGGAAACACTGGACTTGGTGTTGGAATACACCCTGGATTACAACACCACCATGCATGTACACAAACAGACTTAAGCCTAAGGACAAAGTGTCAGAAGTTTAAAGCTAAAACTAAAGAAAGGGTTGAAAACCCATGCGGTCATGAGGAAGAACATGAGATTCTGGCGCATAAAACAGGATCGGTACAACTTTTCAATTTGTCAAGAGTCAGTATATATATATGCACGCTTTTATCTACGATAAAATGTTTTTACTGTATAATGTAAAGAATAACACTTATTAAAAATTTATTATGTAAAATTAAAAAAAATGTTTATCTACACTATTCAGTGTTATTTTGCTTATGCGTTACACTTTTCTATTATTTTTGTAAAAAATCATGCTTTTTAACTGTTACTTTTAATATTATAGACCGTCCAGAAGCTGCAGCGTAGTTAGTTAATGTTTATTGCCAAGATATAGCAGCTATAAACTACTTTTTTTTTTTTCTAGTGCTGCGATCTGACTAATAATAAGAATCAGCTGAGTAGAATATTTATTTTTCTACAGCTAATGATGTACAACGATCAAACTGGTGGCAAGGTCATGAGCAAGGGTCAAGGGTCACCCATGCCCAGCCTATCTGGTCCGATCCTACAAAAAGCCAACGCGGCACAAAATGCGGGAAAAAAAGTTAATGTAAGCCACGACAGAAAGACACCAGTACACCCGGTGCACTTCACCACGCCGCCCAGCAGGCAAAGAGCCCGAGGCTGACGACGCGGCCGCCAAACTCATCAGATCCCGGTTCGATCAATGCGCCGGACAAACCGGTCTCGTCCGCAACCCACATCACCCAAAAGATCCGCTACCGAAAACATTCTGTACCAGACACCACAGCAAACGAAGACGAAAAAGACATGCGGCGCCACGCCCCGAGCGCAACACCTAGGTGGTTTTAATCCTATGGCTGATTAGTGAGAACACAACTTGGCGCTGTCACTAAAAAATGCAAATCCTGTAAAGATGCTTCAAATCTCCCTTTGCCGTCTCCCTCTCTCTGTGATACACACTCGCATACACACAATAAGTCTGTTGTCCATCTGTCTGCTCTTCCGGGCGACTCTGTAGGAGATCTTCCTGGTGTGTGTGTGAGAGAGAAAGTGAATGTCTGTATGGATGCTTGTGTTTCAAAGGAGATGGACAAAACATTTTAGGCTTTGAGGTGCATTGATGAGCTCTGACCCGCTCTCCAGTGCTGCCAGGGAACCTGTGTGTGTGTGTTTGTGTGTGTGTGTGTGTGTGTGTGTGTGTGTGTGTGTGTGAGTGAGTGAGTGAGAGAAGGAGAGAGAGGTGCCACTATGATTCAGACACAATACTCATTTTCCACACTCTTACCTGAATTTATCAACATGTTATTTTTTTTTGTACAGGGTCCAGACAAATTACGCTGCTGCTGTTTTTTTGACACACGTTGCTCTTAACAGACCCCCTACAGAACGAAAGAGCAAGAGAAAGAGGGGTGGTGGTCCGATACTTCCAAGACATCCTGAGGACAAAACAACTTAGAAATAATAACACACGATAGAGATCCTGAGAAGAATAAAAAAAAAAAAAGAGCAAAACCATTTCAACAACATATTCATCTTCATCACGTCTGAGTAGCGTCTGCATGTCTGGTCACGGCTTATTCTGAGCAGACAGACTGACAGACTCGTATTCGGTCTCGTAACAGCAGTGAGGCGACTGGACTTAAAGCCAGATTGTCACTCAGTGGTGAAGAGGAGCCAAGCACACGGCTTTTGTTTATCCAGCAAGACCTCTTTCTCACCCTTTCTTAATCCGCAAATCCTCAGGCACATCCAATACACAGTCAGCATCGGATGCTATGGAAAATTCATTCCATTCATTTTTTTTAATTAGTACAAATTTTGTGTGTAAGCGTCTTTTTTTTTTTGGAGTGAATACAATACTTTTGGTAAGACACAATTTATTTTGATGGGAAAAGAGCACATGGTCACGAAACAAAGTTTTGTAGCGGTTGCTTTTACTTAAAAAAAAAAAAAAAAAAAAAAAAAATTAATTAAGGGATGAACATGAAACTATATTTAGATGTTTATACCTGATCTCTGATTGGTCAGAACTTGAACCGTTTCCCAGCATGCTTTTCAGTTTCCCAAGAAAATTAAATTTTTCAAACATTAATTGAGATCAAGAAAATACACTAGTAACATGATTTTTTGAACAGATTTAAAATTGTTCAAGCACATGCAAAAAAAAGTTTCTGCATCAAGCAAACATTCAAATGAGTGGAATTAGGGATCACTCAAACGCTTGATGAAGGTGCATCACAAAAACGAACATCGCTATGTATAATAGTGAAAAATAACAATGTGATGAGAACTGGGACTAAACTGCTGTGCGTCCATAAGCAAACTTTTTTTTTTTTTTTTTTTAATGAGATCAAATCAGCTTGCTTGAGAGCATGATGAGTCCAGATTGAGCCTTTTCCAGAGTGATGGAAGGGAAGAGCATGAAGCGATGCACCCATAATGCATTGTGGTCACTGTACATTTCTCTGTTATCACAGGTTATCACATTTGTGGAGTTCTTCTTCTCTGAAGGCACCAGGCAGATTTTTTGCAAGATAACTTTTCTTTATTGGCCAAAAGATGTGATTTTATATATACCTTATATAAAGAGGCATTCTGAATCTCTCCTCATTATGGAATCGAATCTACTGTATATTTCTGACCACCCACTGAATCCTGCCACCATCTCACACCCACTTTTTTTTTTTTTTACTGCTGACAAGATCTCCTGGGCTTCCTGATACTTCACCAGGAGATCTTGCACACCCCAGGCAGCCCGTCATGTCAATCCTGATCAGCGCTGAAGACAGTCTGCACCGCGCTGCTTTCTAAGTTGTCTGACATTTCTGAAGCGACGCCAACAGGAAGTTCTAAAATCGGAGAACCATCTGGTCCTTTCCTTTCACCGAATTAATAGCGGCTATGTTTGGAGGACTGGGGGGAACCGCATGATGAGAATCACACTGGAAGCAAAAGGTCACGTCAGCTACATATAGAATTTATTATACAAGTCTTGAGATAGAAGCACAGCATATTCACAGTATGGTGACAGCAAATCAGAAAAAAAAAAAAAAAAAAAAAAGTCTGCCCACCGTGATCATCCTGACAACGCGACTGGCTTAAAGAAAGAGGTTTGACATCATTAGTGCAAGAAACCGGCCTGAAAATCAGAAGTCATGAAGAAAAAAAAAAAAGAAAAAAAGTCATGCCTCTGGCACGTACTGTTTAATTTCTAATAGTTAATACGGCACACGTTACTTAGAGTGATTGCTGGTCTCTGTGGATGATAAATACGCAAAAACAAACCCAAATCAAATCGATCCAGTCATCCGGATATTAGCATTAAAAGTCTGGAAAGTACAACAGCAATTCCTTAAATCACTACGCTAAAAAAGTTAGATTAAAACGCATTAAATTAAATACAAAGAGAGGTAACCAAACGTCAATGTAACATTTATTTAATATTTCATTTATCTTTTTTTTTCTTTTAATATGACCGAGTCTCAGCTTCCAGACAAGGTCTCCACATGACAAAAGGTTTCAAAGAAATGCAGCATCTGCTGTCTGAGTAGGAAGCATAAAGCTGTGTAATGTCACTGTGCATCTCAGAAAGTCTCCTCATCAGAGTGTAGAAAGAGCCAGGGTTCCAAATATGTATATTTAAAAAAAATTATAATAAATTGCTACACTAGAACAACTTGATGCAAAAAAAAAAAAAAAAAAAAAAAAGTTTTTACGGGAGGCCGTGATTGGGTCTTTTCGGAGGAGGAGGGGGCATGAGCTGGGCGTCTGGGTCCGAGTGGTGCTTGCGGCTTTGGGCGCAGCGGTCCAGGAACTCCAGGAGGTTTTCCTTCGTCACGGGATACTGGATGCTGCTACACACGGCTGTGGGGAAGCAGACGAGGAAAAGAGTGAGAGTGATGACTGTCGCTTCCTGCAGCCGCGGTCAAGCTCGGGCACGATTCTAGCAGACGCCTTTAATTCGGCATCCTGTTTTAGCGCTGCTGTTAATGTCTATAGGGTTAATGACTCGACCACCAGCTGAGTGGAAATGAGAAGCGAAACGCGCCAGATGCTTCTGATATAAAAAAAAAAAAAAAGAAAGAAAAGGAAAAAAAAGACGAGAAAGAAAGCGAAATGTGGTGGCACAGATGCCTGGAATATCTTCAAGTTTCTAAAGAACAAGCTGCTTACCTGAGGACAATCTCGTCCACTTTCAGTAACAAAAAAAGTCTATGTTTATTATTATTACTACTATTATTATGGCATGAATACTTGAAGGAGCTTTATCATGAAAGAAATTTATATCATTCCTTAACGTTGTTTTGATACCAATACTTGACACATGACTTGATCAGAAATAAAAAAATTGTGAATCTTCTAATCTTCCATCTTTATGCTCACGGTCGCATTTTCCTTGGCTTACACCCGGTCATATCATGTCTTCGGTTTATTTGCAGCTGATCTGCCTCTAAGGTTTGATGCTCTATGCATTCTTTGATGCTTTTCTGTTCACCTCGGATGTAAAGAGTGATTACTTGAGTTGCCATATCATTCAAAAACCCAATCTAATCTGTTTTTTTTTTTTCTTCTCCTGTCCATTTCTTACTTTTGACTTACTGCAACTACAAGACACACTAATATTCCTAAGAAAATGCCTGGTAAGTGTGTATGTATTATTCGACTGCATTTAAATTGTACATATAAATAATTCAAGTCATTTCCAGCCGACTACTCTGACTGTATGTTAGACAGAAAGCGCTGTCGCTCTCGGTTTTTCTGCATGCAGTGTGACGTTGTCGTCGTTGTTGTTCCTGCGGTGCTGCCACTCACCCATCGCTGTATCGTACGAATTCGGGAAGCTCTTGTCTACTCTCTGCCTCATAAAGACCCAGGTGTTATTTTTGAACGTGCACTCGATAATCTTGTTATCGTACTGCTTCAGGTCCTTCGTCACCTGCGGAGGAAGAGCAGAGACGAGAGTTAGACACAAAGCAGAGTTGTGAGAAGAAAAAAAAAAAGAGCGAGAAAGAGTTTCTTTCCAAAGCTTTGTTGTACAGGCAGCACTGCGAAAAACGTGTGTATCAGCAACGCTGTGAAATGAATTTATTGTGAACGCAGGCCAGACTCGGGCAGATCCTTAAATCAGGTCAGTTTATAGATTTATTTATACAATACCTGTTAATTTAATATAAATTATATATATATAAATATGTTCCGTTGCATGTGTCGTCTAATAAATACACAGTATACACACACATGATGGCTTTGAAATACAGGATGTCCAAGTCGATATAATACACTGGTATAACACTGGAACCGGTGACATCATCATCATCAAAGATGCTGCTTTGGAAAAGGAATCGAACAATCAGAAGCGAGAATTCTGGTTTAAAAATGGAAACACATCCAGTTTAGAGGGCATGCATGTTGTCCACAAGGCAGAGTGAGTGTGTGTGTGTATGAGACAGAGGGAGCGAGAGAGAGGGGGACTCGCTCTGGGAGACACTGGGACACTAGAGGAGTAGGCGGCACTGGAAGGAAACACTGCTGTGCCAAGCTCAGCAGCATGCTGGCTAAGTAAAAGACCGTGCACTCCGACCGTGCAGGGC
>JAQQZT010000012.1:31251497-31272678 GCA_030068275.1 Clarias platycephalus | reverse complement strand
TTGAGGTTTTCCATAGTGGATTTCGAGGTATGTTTAGGATCATTGTCCTGTTGTAGAAGCCATCCTCTTTTCAGCTTTTTTTTTTTTTTTACAGATGGCCTGATGTTTGCTTCCAGAATTTGCTGGTTTTTACTGGAATCCATTCTTCCCTCCACCTGTGCAGAGTTTCCTGTGCCACTGGCTGCAACACAACCCCAAAGCATGATAGATCCACCCCATGCTTAATAGTGGGCAAGGTGTTCTTTTCATGAAATGCTGCTCCCTTTTTTCCTCCAAACATGCCGTAGCTGATTGTGGCCAAAGAATTCTATTTTAACTTCATCAGTCCACAGCACTTGATGACATACTGCATACTTCTGACGTTGGATTTTATGACGGGGACGCAGGTAAGGTTTTCTCCTGCTGACTCTTCCATGAAGGTCTTGTGGAGCGGTGCACCACCACTCCTGAATCTGATAAATCTTCCTGCAGGTTTTTTGCAGTCAAATGGGGGTTTTGATTTGTCCTTCTGACCAACATACAAGCAGTTCTCTTGATCTTTCAGTTATCAATACCAACTGCTCAAAGGAGATTATTGTATATTTTGGGCGCCTTCAGCGTTGTTTGCCATAAAAATCAGGAACGACCATGAATTTTAGAGGTGTGTTCCAAATTTCAACTGGTATTCGACGTGAGCGACCACTTCCAATCAGGACAATAATCCCCCGTGTTAAAGGAATGCAATAAAAACAGCTCTCTAGCCTGAATTCGCTTAAATCAACACACACAACCCTTTCCAGTCCATTACACTCGGAATGTCAGGACGTGCTTCCGGAGCGCGTCTGGAGGTTTGGTTGATCGCAGCGAGACCCAGCAGAGGCAATGAGAGGCTTCGGGGATCATCTGACAGCCTAAATACAGAGAAACCTCCCAGCTGGAGGCAGCTAGAACAATTCAGCGCTTGGAGAATTACTGGCTGAGGTTAAGGTTAGGATTTCAATCAGAGAGAGAGAGAGAGAGAGACTCTGGTCAGCCCAAAAACAAATGGAGAGAAAGAAGGGGGGGGGTTGGGGGCGAACTAAACACCAACAAAGGTTCAAGCCCACGGCTGACTCAGCCATGTTATGAGAAAACAGCAGGTTAGAACTAAGGGTGCTTAAATTTACTGCGTTTAAAAAGGCTATCCATGTGATATCTAGAAACCCCTTCTCTGAGATGTTTGAACAGGAAACCTGGCCACCTCGAAACATGAAAGGCCACCATCAAGTGGAGAGGGGGGGAAAAAACCCTGCATAATATTTCCAGATCCCCGGGATGCGTCTGAAGCAGATAACATTCGTCATGTCCGTGCCAATAGAGCTTTATTGACATAACGCTCTAAATATAACCCATCCAAGATGATCGTGGCCTTGAGGAACATTGAAGCTGTGCTTTATTCTCCAGGTTCAGATTCAACTGCAAGACTGAGACAGCCATTTTATTCTTTTTTTCAGATGAGGTTCGCTGTACAGCAACGCTGTAAAATGTCTGTTTTGCCTTCCTTATATGGTCGGTTACTTCCTGATCTGGTTCTAACATTTCCAAGATTCTTGGACTTCATCCCTTTGATATTTCACCGTAAAAAATCTCTTATCCCACCTCTGTGCTGCTGTTAGTGTTTAGTCCATAGAAAGATGAACAGATAGATTATTTGATTTATCCACAATAAACACGCTCCAACACCGCACATCAATCCCACACCCATATTTTCCAACTATTAGCCAATGGAAACCATCTTTAAAAATCAAAAACTCTCTGGCTAACCCCCTGTGGACGGGTATCTCAGCTGCATTATGGCTGCATGAAGCATCAGCACTTTCTCTTACTTTTAGTCTTTTAGTATTGCAGACAAATAAATATGTAATGACTTATAACTCCCTCATCTATTATAGATCGCATTACACAAGCTGGTCAATAGCGAAGCTTCAGGATCTACAACCTGGCCTGACCCTAAGCTAACTAGAATAGCATAACACCCATTTCTAACTGTTGAATTTAATTTGTTTTCGAGTA
The DNA here is from genome assembly GCA_030068275.1 of Clarias platycephalus. Classification (NCBI taxonomy): domain Eukaryota; kingdom Metazoa; phylum Chordata; class Actinopteri; order Siluriformes; family Clariidae; genus Clarias; species Clarias platycephalus. The sequence goes on along the minus strand of JAQQZT010000012.1, from coordinate 31,270,647 downwards.
ATATTCTTTCCAATTAGATTTAATTGTTTAACGTTGTGTGACTGATGTCATGGCCTTTGCCATTGTATTATTATGTTTGATTACTTGACATGTCAGATGCAAAACAAAGCCTTGCTTACTACTATGTTTTTTTAAAAATCCATGACGATCGCCACAACAGACGAATAATCTGCATGGGAAGTCACAGAAAGCTCCGCGAGGATGAAGCATGTGAGGATCTAAATGACATCTTGGTAACCTTTAAAAAGTGACAGGTGCTGCACAAGCAGATTAAAGAGATTTAATCCCTGTTCGTGTTGAACAAACAAGCTCTGCTTTATTTGGAACTGGACATCCGATGTAAACTTTTACAACTGTTTAAACCTGAGCGCTGATTGAGAAGGTGTTAGTTTCTGTAAGAACCTAATTAAACCATGCAGCACCACTTGCCTACTACAGCCAGTGTTCCCCGTGCATATTAATGATCTCGCAAGTAAGTTGAAACAGAACCTTTTGTTTAATTAAATTGTGCTAAAGTTAAGAAACGAGGCGCTTCGAATATTACTCACTGGAAAGATCTGCTCCGTGAGGTCACATGCCTCATATGAGTGGTACAGGTCTGATTTAATTGGCTCTCAATTTCAATAGCGGTCAAAAACCCTTTGATTCTTCAGCTTCTAAAAGCAGACGGGAAAAATCTCTCATCTCTCAACTGGACCAAAACAGCATAAACTGTTGAGCCGTGTCTCGCTATCGGACAACAAGTTCAAGGCCAGAAGCATTAGTATTCCAGTGACTGGTTAACACTCCATGTACTATTTCCCATCTGTCCTCATCTCTCACATTGTCAGAGTTTTCTGCCACATCACACCCAGGGCAGATGTGTTCAACACTCCATTTCAGATGAAAAAGCTAAATTTTCAATTCAATTTACTGCTTTATTCCTGGAGAAGGTAGAAATTGTCCCAGGCAGAAATGGAAATGCTTGAGCTCAGGAGATAACGGTGTATGGCCTTGCTTAAGGGCCAAACGGTGACAGCTCTGAGGTTGTGAACTTAATCCAACCAAGAAACCAACCAATTAATCAACTAAATAATCAACCAACCAGTAAATTTACCACGCAGTCAACCAATTAATCAACCAACCAACCAACCGACCTACTACTCAATCAACAAAGCAGCCAAACCAACCAAAAAGAAAAACCCCACCAACCAACCAACCACATCAAGCAATTAACCAACCAACCAATTAACAGAGCAGTCAAACAACCAAAAAAAAAAAAACCCTAATCAACCAACCACGCAGCCAGCATAGTAACCAACCAACCAGCCATCCAATTTACCAACCAACAAATTCACCAACCAACAAATTAACTAACCATCCAATTAACCAAGCAAGAGAATCAAAAACCAACCACTACCCCATAGCCTTGATCTCTGAGATCAAGAACTGTGAATCTGAGTGGTTGGCTGTTTATATTTTGTGGGGTAAAGTACCAGACCCTCCAACAGAAAAGGCCAGCTAGAAGTCTGACTCAAAAGCCTACCAGCAGAGTACTGCAATAAGCATCAGTGATCATTAACAAAGTTGCAATTCTATGAAAAGTTGTTGTTCTGGCAAATAGCATAATGAAATGGTTTTGAAATTGGATAAAGTCAAAGTGTGCAATGACTCAAAGAAAACACTTTGCCTATTCTGCTTTAATGTATTAGACCTTCTCATCTCCTTTTTGATTTTGTTTTTAGAAACCTCTCCAATTCTTGAAAGCTCTCGGAGCCTCAGATTTTAATCCCGTACTTAAAACCTCCATGCTAAAGCGTGACAAAAAACAGCCGAAGCTACACAAATCATTCTGCCACACTGAAACAACGGGAAGCCAAAATATATTCATTAGTTTGTTTTGTTGGCTTTGCTTTGTACAGCGAGAGGAGCTTGAGGCGGTACACGGCCTGGCGGGACGGCGCTGGATTCAAACCTGCTTTAGGTATTCAGAACCATGCAGCACGGGGACTGCGGCTATTCACAGTCCAGGCCTGAAAAGCCAGTGATAAAGGGAAAAAAATAAACAAAAGCAGTCGGACATCCAGCGGCCATTTCCCTTGGATGCTCTTTGAGTTGCGTAGTATTGCGTAAGCTTAAGGCAGACATCAAAAAAAGGGGGAAAAAAAACTAAATCCTAAAGAGATTTGATTAACCAAGAGTACCTCAAACTGTGGGTAAATAAGCATAATGTAGCAAATTCTATAGGACTGAAGCCATCTTATTAGATGGATCTGGTTAAAATGCTTAAAGGTCAGTGAGTAAATATATGAACAATGTGTGCTCGCTCTCATTTTTGTTCTTTCAAGAGTCGATCCATACTAGCTGAGCTCGAGTTCCTTTTCCTCAGGCTTTTTGTCTTTGTCGTTGCTTTTTTTTCCCCTGTGAACCCCCTTGAAATTAATGAGAGGAAGGTGTAGGGTATGAGAGCTTCTTAAAAGGATGAGACAGAGTAGGAGGAAGCGAAGGATAACGTGGGTGGAAGCGACAAGTGCTTTACACATTTCTCTGCTGCTTGGCAGGGGCACAAACGGAGCCGTAACCTCGGAGCCTATCATCCCTCTTCATCATAAGAGCTTCGAGAGAATCGACACACTGGCTAGGCTTTCGGGTTCTGTTGAACATTTCGGAGACACATCGTCTTCAGTCTTGAGTCGCAAAATCTCAGAAGGGTTTTCCTTGTCTGCGATTTTATTTTGTAAACCTGCTTTGTGGATTTTTTGCTCTTGATGTTTAAGCATGGAGAAGACGGGTTACTAACTCATAACCCACGAAAAGGCTGGACGTTCTGGTCAAGGTTTCTCAAGAATATTTACCTATATATAGAACCTATATATACACACACGTACGAGGGTGAGTCAAAAATGATCCGCACTCTGGCTGTCAAATTATCCTTGTCACCTTTTAGATAAGACAAATACATAATCTTTCCACCTTGATTTTCGATACACTTTGTCCATCTTTTAATAAGCTTTCACGTTCCTTCATTGCTTCAAATATTATAGGCTGAGCTGTCAGCCACGAAAGCACTGCTGTCTTCATCAGTTCTTCATCAGAAGCGAATCTTCGTCCTCGATCGTAGGGCTGCTTTCAGGGGACCAAACAGGTGAAAGTCTGATGGAGCGAGAGCAGGATTATAGGGAGGATGCTTTAACACCTCGAAATGAAGTTTTTGCAGAGTGTCGACCGTGTGTGCAGAAGTGTGTGGACGTGCATCATCATGCAAGATCACAACGCCCTTGGATACTGCATTTAATCCTAAGTTTAGACTTCAGCTCTTCAATAAGCGTCTCACTGTAATGAGAACTGTTGATTGTTCAACCTTTTTTCCTGATGATGTTCCAATACTGGATCTTGAGAATCCCAGAAAACTGCAAGCGTTGATGTTGATGAAATTTCCAGCTGACGGTTAAAATTTTGAACTTTTTCTCGATCGGCGATTGAGGATGTTTCCGTTCCGTACTCAGCTGTTTACTCTCAGGCTCGTAGTGACGAATCCACGTCTCGTCGCCAGTAATGATTCTCTTTAAGAAACTTTCACCTTCCTTAGAGTAATGGTTCAAATTCTGTTTGCAGAAATCCTAAGGCTTCTGCGGTGAGCCTGAATGGAAAGCTCTGATGAGACAGTGCGGCCACTCGTGTATATATAGAATTTCACAGCTCAGGATTTGCATCACTGTCCTTCTTCTTTATAAGAAACTACTGTATGAACAGTGCCAGATAGGGCCAATGAAAATACACAAAGCTTTATTAGGAATACCTATCAAACTTTGGTCTTTATAAACACCTCCTGACAAGAAGTATCTTATTTAAAGTAAAAGGAAAAAAAAAAAAAGATGAAAGTGAACATGTAGGACAGAATAAAATGTATTACATTACAGAGTGAACAGTGGATGATGACACGATGGGTGTGAGAGTGTGTTGATCATGCTGACTCACCCTTCTCCTCCGACTTTGGAGATCTTCAGTCGGAAGTCTACGGAATTGTGACTGGGGGGTTTCCACTTCAGGATTTCATCGCAGCGCCCCGGCTTATATTTCTATTCGGGGAAAAATAAACAAAGAAACAAGATACGTTTGCATTTGCATTTTTTTTTTTTTTTTAACCTGAAAGTCACCTTTCATTACTTTATTAAACCACAAACCAGCCGATGCTGACACAGACACAGATCTTCCCTTGTCCTGTTCATCGGATGGAGGAAATCAGAGATGATGATGATGATGCCGAATAAACCATGCCATGATGAATGTGCAGAAGAACTGTAATTTTATTTTTTTCTTTTTCTTTTTTTTTTTTTAAATCCCCACTCTTACTTTTAAACTGTCTGAAAATAAGACGAGAATTGCTCTGGGAACGAGTAGAGAGAAGAGAGGAAGAAATGGATGGTGTGGGAGGACGAGAAGATTTCCCATTTGTTTAGGAGTGACTTGCAGGGCTCTTCATCACATGAGCTCTGAGCGAACGCTAAACACGCGTCTGTTTGGTGCATTAACACCTACGAGGATCAGCTGCTGAAGTGCAGTCCCTAGTTCCCAAAACACAAATCCAGCTGGGTATGGACGCCAAATTCGGAGTTAAAAATAAAAATAATAATAATAATAACAGTAAAAATAAATAAATAAATCAAAGCAACACTGGTTAACACATTTACAACATGCTCTTATGATCTTCCTGCACATCCCAAAAGGAGGAGGCGATAATGCTGCCTTCAAAACCCATCGACTCAGGTGTTCCACCTCAGCTGGGGAAAGTGCATCTCCAGATTCAAAGCACGGCATGAATCGATATCTCATCATTCCTGTGAGCTACGCTATGTTTTTCTCATATCTGCGAGTCTTCCGTTTCACATAATATTGGAGTTGTTTTTCGCCAAAAAAAAAGCAAAAAAAAAAAAAAAAAAAAAACCTGACATTTGGCCCAACTTGCACACCTGGAAGGATTTCGGCGCTACGCGCAAAGCGCCTCTCAGGGCCTGATGCGTGTAACTTAGCAACCACAGTGGCGCTGATTGCTCTTAAAGGGGCCATTACAGTAAGTTTTTTTTTTTCCCCTTCTTGCTGGTTTGCTGGAGAGGAGAGTGGGTGAGACTCACGATTTCCAATAAACCTGTTCGAACGTGGTTCAGGCAACTGGCAGAAGTGAGAATTTAATGCGCTCTGTTTGGCTTATGTGAAAAAAGTTCATTATGAAAGAGAGTCATATCCCATTTTAAATCAAGAAACACGGGTGTGAAAACACTTTGTAGCTAATTAACAGTGTTGATAGATTTACGAAGCCAAAATATGTTTAATGATTAAGTGTTGGCACTGGCATTTAAAAAAAAAAAAAAAAAAAGGAGCATCAAAACATTTTCTTTATTATGATTATAATTAATATTTACATAATATGTGAAAAGTCCAGAGCATAGAAATTCACAATATTATAAGCCTGAATCTCAATTAGAATATTTTACATTCTTTTACAAGATGCAACTGTAGCGATCGTCTTCTGGGATGCTTTTCTTCTCACCGCGGCTGTAACGAGTGTTTATTCCGAGTGTTTACTCTCAGCACATTCACCTTTTCGCTCTCTCTCTACAACAACAAGGCGTTTCCTCCCTCAGACCTGCTTCTCACTGGATGTTTTTTTTTTTTTTTGCATCCCTTTTCAGTGTTGGTCTGACTTATAGCATGTACGGTAAAAAGCAGAAAATCGTTTCTGCTAGGTGAGATGCGAGCCCACACGTTCTGTATGGCGGGTGTTCGCAACACTACTATACACTTCACTGCTGTGAATTCTAGATAGTGTGAAAACACTGAGTAGTAGTGTACCATGGGCTGCTTCAATATTGTTTTTCGCGAGTTTGCGTGGGCTGAATGAAAAGAGGTGATGGGCTCCGTTTGGTCTGTTGGACTTTACTCCATACAGTAGCTGGCACGTCATGAAATACCAAGAGCCTTCACTTTTGCTTTTTCGTGACACCCCCAACTTTGAGGAAAGAACAGAAACCTCAGTGTTTGCCCTTACAGCGAATTACAAAGTTTAAATCAGTGAAATACCACCTGATGAAACTTTAACTTGCATAACACTAAGCAAAGGTAAAACCAACCCCCCCCCCTTCTGTGGTTTAGGGCGAATCACAAACTCAGCCGTTCCTTCAACATTAATCTAATTGCTGATCCATTTTCTGGCCTGCTCGATATCTGCCTGACAGCATGTCTTCACTAAAGGACCGTTTCCTCTAGCTGTTTTGTTGCAGGCATCCTCAGGGACGCCTCAAATCCTGTTCAACACAGGAAGGGAGCCATCGACCCACACCCAGCCGTGACAGTGCCACACAGGATCTCTAAATAAAGAGACGACCTGGTGCTGAAGAAGTACAGCAAAAGAGTAACTGCTGACAAGAAGGAAGACCTCTGGACTGTTTTTTCCCCCCCGCTGTGAAAAGTGCAAACATATTTCTGCAGTCTGGACTCACCAACGAATAAAAAAAATAATAAAGTGCCTTTAGCAAGGGGGGAAAAAAAAAACCCAAACCTCACCTTATCGTAATGAGGTGAGGGTGTTAGCGTGAAGGACGAGCGGTGCGGTTATAGAGATTTATGGAAAGAGCTCAAAGCTTCTTTTTCCTCCAGAATTACTGTAGCTCTGAGGCAGCGCGGAGTTAAGAGCGGAGAGAGGGAGATAGACTTGCAAAAAGGCAGATAGGGACGAACGAGCAATAGAGGATGAAAGCTTTCACACCGTGTCCTTCTTGTTGCATATCTGATGATGTGGTTTGTGTGTGGGCAAGATGCACTGCAAAATGTCCCTATCTTCCACATTAGGCACTGCGAGCTGAAACCGCGAGGTGATGTCGACCTGCACTGGATCTTAACCATCGACAGTATAAAGGCGGAAGATCGGAGTCTTGCTCGCGCGGAAAGTCACAGCACATTCGGGACTAATCTGGGCACTTGTCTATGCCATCTGTCTCCGTCCCTGTGGTACTGTGGGAGAATTCATGACCTGGGCCAAGCACCGGGGCACGAGGGTCAGCTTCCCTCGTATATAGGGCATGATGATGCTAAGTCCCAAACCTGCGGACAAGCTGGTGCTTCATGGTCTGCTTTGATCATAATCTAGAGGAAGATGTCTGCAGCGACCGGTGGGGAATCTGCTGCCACCGCCGCCAAATCTTAATTAATCCATCATCGAGCAAGAAATGATGTGTGGTATTACATCGTTCAGGGAGCAAATTACACATGATTTGTTAAGCCAGGCAAACAACAACAACAACACAGGCTTCGGAATGGATGGAGCTGTCAAAGGCGAAATTTTTACAAGCCTTTATCCGGTGGCATTAAAAAATTCTCTTATATATATTTTTTTCTTTCCATAATAAAATTCATAAAGTGAATATGTCCTAGGGTCATTACAGTTAAATATTTCAAGGCCGTTTTTTGTTGCAGCTCATGGAAATACATGAAATTTTCAGTGCCTTGAAATATTAAAATATTTCATTTGGAGTTTCAGGATCAGTTTCCTATTCATACAGTTTAAACACCGTGTACTGAACCGTTGCTCAGTAGTGGCCCAAAGTCCTCATGTCAGATGAAAGTAAATTTTGCATTTCATTTGGAAATGTGGAGGAAGAGAGGAGAGGAACAGGATCAAAGGTGTTTGGGGTCCAGTGTGACATCTCCACAGTTAGTGACGGTTTATTGTTTCAGGTCATCTGCTGCTGTTGGTCCACCGCGTTTCATCAGGTCCAGAGTCAGAGCAGCCGTCAAGGGACATTCCATAAGATATTACCAAGTTTGACCTTGTATGAGGGTGGGTCAAAAATTATCCGCACTCTGGCTGTAGAATTTATTTAAATTAAATTTATGGTATGCACTTTATCTATCCGTCAACAAGCTTTCTTTTCCCTCATTAGAAATGTTTTAGGCTGAGCTGCGCGCCAGGAGATTTTAGAGATCTTCACTCCTTTTCTGCACAAAGTGCCAAAACTACCACTTTGTTGATAATGTTATGACTGGTCTTACAAACTCACCGGACCTAAAACCCAAAAGAGAATCCATGAGCTATTCTGAAAAGGATGATGAGAAACACCCGAGCCAACAATACAGACGAGCTGAAAGCTGCTATCTAAGCAACCTGGTCTCCAACAACGCCTCAGCATCACCTCCAAAGATGGCACGGCACTGTCCAGACGCCGTCGCGGCAGCTTCGCTACGACCCACGAACTGAAAGACTGAACAGTAGCTTTTTCCACCAGGATTATAAGGGAAATAAACATTAAACCCCATCAATGACCGACAAATTCAGCACATAGTCATTTAACAGTCACTTTAATATCGCTGCACTGGTTTCACATTTTCTACAACAATATTCTATATAATTTTATATTTATACTATATTGTATATAATTTATTTCAATGTCTGCTTGGTCCTTTTTTTACTTTTTATTTTGTACATACATACTGTTTTTATTTATTTATTTATTTGCACTGCATTTCACTACTGCTGTACTTGTACAACCATGTGTGTGACAAATAAAATTCTTGAATCAGCAGTGTGACAAACTTATCAGCTCCATGCTACACCACATTAATGCAGTAATTCATGCCGAATGAGCCATAAGAAACCATTGCACTCATAAATGACCTTACTTCTCAGAAGTAGGACATTTGTCTATTAATAATCCAAGTTTATTGTAAAATAGACTTTTTTTTTTTTCTGACTGATCTTAGGAAATGTCAGAACAATAAAAAACTGTTAACTCTCTAAAACATTCCATACGATATTACCAAGTTTGACCTTGTATGAGGGTGGGTCAAAAATTATCCGCACTCTGGCTGTAGAATTTATTTAAATTAAATTCATGGTATGCACTTTATCTATCCGTCAACAAGCTTTCTTTTCCTCTCATTAGAAATGTTTTAGGCTGAGCTGCGCGCCACGAATACGCCTTCGTCCAGACGTGATTCTTCATCCTCGTAAGGCTGCTTCCAGGGGACCAAACATCAGGACTATAGGGATGAGGCTTTAACTCCTCGAAAAAAGGTTTTTGCCGACAATATGGGCTTGGCCAAAAAGTGTGCGGACATCCGTTGTGATCTTGAGTGACACCTCGCAGGTTTGATTGTTACAACATAGTGCAACGCAACCGGAGTGCGAATAATTTTTGACTGACCCGTATATTAAAATTTCTCTTGTTTTTTTGTGTACTTTTATCTAAAGTAGAAATTACATTCTCCACCCACCCAAAACAACAACACTACAGTTTCTATTCCAGACAGAGAAATATGAATAAAAAAATACAAACCCGACAGGGAAATTAATATCTATCTATCTCGGTCCACATCGATTACTCTGGGGCACCTCAGCGACTCCACATTTGGGGCGGACGTGTAATATATCGCTCGCTTCTTTCTCCTGACTGACATTCTTCATAAAGCCAAATGACAAAGCTAATTTACTTGAAATGTCCTTGTCTCACAGACACCATTTCATATTTAAATGGCTGAACTGGGAGCTCTACAGTAAAAGCGTGCATACAGTCAGGAGAGGAAAGCGACAGGTATAATGTACACATGTCATTGTGTTTATTAAAGTCCAAAAAAAATAAAAATAAAAATAATAATTTAGTGGAGTTTCATACACATGGTGCAAAGACTACCATCTGGAATGTGCGTGATTTGCTAACGCGCCATCTGCAGTGATGACATTCTCTTTTGTAATTAACACCCCACCCCTTTCTCTGTCTTGTTCCTCTTTCTCCCTGCGCAATCACTGGCATTCACAAAAATGCAAAGAGACTTTCCGAGGACAGTAAACAGCTCCGCTCGAACCTTTTTTTTTTTTTTTTTTCTGCAATACGGCACCTCGCTTGACTCTCGGTAGTAACTATGGATGTCGAGCTAAGAAATATGCATTTCCCGACTTTCAATGTGTTATCTCTGAGCGTCTCCCATTGCCAGACTCCCCTCTCTCGCCTCACCTCTGAGAGACAACTTTCTATGAGCGAGCCATACCGCCTCCCACTCGCAGATTTCGCTGTCCGCTTCATTGTATATCTTTTTAGTCTGTGTGAATAAACTCGCTCCTAGAGTAATGGCTCACGTTAATCCTTTAACATATTCCTGCTTTGGCATTAAAGACATGTTGGTGTATCTGTGAAATGTCTCCTCGCAGAAAAATCTAAAGGGTGAATCCACTAGCCTCTTCGTCCGAAGTCCTTTCTGCACCTATATATCTTGTGTTCCCGTAAGTCTTGTAGCACGAGGTCAGGTTGTGTATATCCATTTGTACATGGCCACTCGTCTGTGTGTGAAGAAAGGCATTATCTGGGGGTTATTTCGGCTTCTTTTTTTTTTTTTTTTTGGATTTGTCCAATTCCTCCACGTCACTAGGGGGCTCCACATTGTTTCCTCCGAACCACGTGACGCCAGCTGACCGCATCTTTCGAACTGTTCGCTCAAGCACCATTAGGGGCGGAGTAACACACTCGGAGGACAGCGCTATCCGCTCCTTCCGCTTGCGTGAGCTCACAGACGCCCCTGATTGGCTGTAGAGCCGTGATTAATGTGTGAGCACTAAGCATCTCTCATCCCTCCGCTCTGAGAGAGCTCGGCCAATCAGCTCTCTCTAGACCTCCGGCTGTGAGAGGTTACAGGCCTGTGATGACATGTTCAAGAAACAATAACATAAGGAACCTTTAAATAATCGTTGTATTGTATGTTTATGGCCTTTATGTTCCCTCACATCTGAACAGGGAGGGGGAAAGAAATCCCTGTTTATGGAGACTTTTGGGACACCTTGTGTTTACTGTGACAGAAATCAAGGATGCTACATGTATGTCAGCATGTCTTTCAAACCGACAGCCCGAAATAGCTCCCTCAATTCTTCAAGGATTCATGTGTTGATTTGCTCTTTTGACTTTTGAGACGTGATTTTTTTTTTTTTTTTAAACAAATTTTTCATTTCACAAACACACTTTCTCCCGTTTCCACCTGTCCAACAGCGTGAATTTAAAAATCCAAGGTAGACAACGAGGCCATGTAAAAGTCACTGACATCTCGTTCACCGCAATCTGATATATTCGATGTGAGCATTAACTCTAAACAGGAGTGCTTCCTGACGCACTGTATAAATCCTCCTAAAAATGATGTGTGGCACCAGATTGTTCGAGGAGTGAATTACTCAAGATTTGTTAAGTCAGGTAAACAACAACGCAGGCTTCGGGAGGAATAAAACCGTCAGAGCTGAAACTGATACTGCTTCATGCCGGCAAGTCTTTCCTGGAGCACTGAAAAAAACAAATCACATCTTAAAAATCGTGAAAAAGGAGTTTTTTCATAGTTTAATAAAAAAAATAAAAATAAATAAAAAAATAATAACATATTCTGGAACATATTTTGGAGTTAGCCATGCTGTGTTGTGTGTTTGTGTTTGGTGAGGATTTGGGTCGTTTGAGTGTTCCACATACTGCATGTGCATTCACAGTAAATCTATCGTGTTGATTGGCTCTGTTGAGTCACATGTACCGTATAGTCACGCCCACTTAGACGGCAAAGGCGCTATATATTAGTCTGAAAAAGCAATGGTTGCTGTTGGGTCAGAAACCAGAAAAATCAGGCAGAAAACTGCTCATAACGTCCCTTCTGTTCAACACTTTGATTTAATTTATGGCACAGACTTAACTTCGGGCAAACAACAGATGACCGGCAAAGTTTCATTAAATTCTGTCCAACGAGTTTTTGCGTGAGGCTGTGACAAAGACGCCTGGACAGACATACAGATATACAGACAGATCTTTTTTCTTCCTGAGACTGGTTTCAGGTCCTCCAATGTAGGAGTTCTGGCCAAAATGTTATTTATATAGATTTAATTCCTAGTGTGAGTCCATTTCTATTTCATACAGTATATATATATATTTTACTCTGTGGCCCAAATACCTAGAGTGCTCATTCCCCGGTTTATAGTGCCGGGGCATCTGCTGGTGTTGGTCCAGTGTGTTTTATTAGGTCCAAAGTTAACGCAGCCAGAAGGTTTTAGAGCACTTCACACTTCTGTTTGCTGACGAGCTTTATGGAGATGCCGATTAGGGACCTGGCAGATGCCGGCAGTGCCAAAACTACAGTACCACTAACTGGTTTGCTGAGCACAATATTACTGAGCTTGACTGGCCAGCTCAACCTCCCAGTTAAGGAACGCTTTATAAACTGACACTTTATATTAGAAATTTCACACCAAATTAAAATGTGAAATGAATGAAAATGTGAGGATGATGAAACTGCAGCTTTGTTCAGTTGTCTGGGAAATGACGGGGATTATTGCATTTCTTAAAACATGAACAGAATTCATCAAGAGGTTAGCAAAAGCAGCAAGGAGCATGAGTGTGTGTTGGGAAAGTGTGAACTGTAGATTATGACTGATAAGTACAGTAAGCAACAGAAGATACATTATTTCATTCATCTTCATACATCAACGTTTAATTAGAAAAAACATCAATTAGATTTAAAGTTGTGGAACATAGTGTATCAAGTTAAGCTAAAAACGTCTGCTTTTTGTCTGCATGTTCAACATTGTCGATTGGGTTCTACACACACACACAAAGAGACACGCTGATGCCTCACCATGAGAACATTTCAAATATTCCTACTACTACTATCGTGACTCAATCACATTACTACAGTAGAAACGCGTCTCCGCTGTCTACGTTGGAATAATATTGACCTGCTCTTCAAAATAAGATTTAGTGTGTGCGACGATGCTCATCAATTCTAGTTTGCTTCTATCGATCTCAAGGCTGCAGACACTACATTTCTGATGGACGTTTAAATAGTCCAATATCCACTGCGACTGATGTTCATCGGTATATACAAAGTCTCTCCGTGGTTCTTGATAACACTGTCAATCTTGTGTCAAGCTTATAGTTTTGCTCATCTGCTAATCAGACTGCTCTGCTCTGGCTCCGGCTCTCAGAAGATTTTGAAGTGAACGCCGAGTAAATACATGAATAAATATTCAGAACACAGGAAGTGTTGTCTAGAAGTATTTCGTCATTGCAGGGGAAAGCATGAGGATCTTTATCTAACCGCTACAGATCAACCTGTCAACTCAACGCATTGTCTACGCACTTATGTCCAACTCACTAATTTCTTCATATTTACGCCCAGAGAGCCAGTCCTACTTGCAATTTTTAATTAGTCTTAAGGAATAGTTCTCCAGGCTTCCTGAAGGGCTCTCAAATTTTTTTTGCCAAGTTTTTGGCTCAGTCCAGTCCCTGGACCTGAGCAGTTTCAGAGGATCATTTTTGTTTGTTAAGTCACACGGTGATCTATGAATCATTCAAGAATAAAAAGCATCTAACTTTAGGCATGAACCAGTGAGAAACGGGTACAGATGAGGACAGATGATCAGGCCGGAGATTAGTACACTGGTGACGCTGAATGCTGAGTGGTTGGAACAGACGAGAGGGGAAATGAGGCTGCTGCTGAGGGTGTTACATAAACAGCCCAGTTTTTAAATTGTATTTTTAGGCACTTTGCAGCCTGTTACAGTAAAGCATTTCCTTTTCTTTCATGTCATTTAATCTACATCATTTAATTTAATCTGAAGAAATGAGGGCTGGAGTAATGAGACCTCTGGACAGTACTGTAATTCTATCTTTGTTTTTTTTAATGATTTTAATCAACATGGAATATTTTAGACACTATATACTCTATATTTATACTCATCAATAGAATTAAAATTTGGATTAAGTCAAAATTCATAGAACATGCCGTTGTAGATTTGAGGAAATCGATCATATTTTACACAGACACATCACTCACCTAAATACAGCACTGTGTAAAAGTCTATACAAAAACAAAGACGCCTTCAAAAACAATGAACTGAAAAGCATCATTTGAAGCATAATTGCTACCAAAGTCCCAAAGTCTGAGAGACAAACACACACACACAAAAAAAAAAGAAAAATCAAGCCAAGGTTGAGATTTTAAATAGATAACAGAGAAACATCTCCCTAGGAGAATGTATCATGTATCATGATGTTTTTTTATAGTTTTTTTTTTTTTTAAGCATTTGAAGTGTTAATAAAGTATAATCCTGAAGATGGTGCACTCTAAACTATTCAGGCAGCACAGCATCCTGTATGATAGGAGCAAATTCCTGTTCCCCTCTAAAAGTTTGTTTAGAATATTTTTAAAAACTAGAAGGAAAAAAAAAAAGTTTCAAATCAAATCGGGATATTTATAAAATCTCGATCTAAACGCTGCACCTAGGAATCATGATAATATCTTATCGGCTGGTCCCTCGTGCCCCAGTGATTCGCCAAAAAAAAAAAAAAAAAGGGTTACTGAGTTTTGTCTGTTTAAATCATTAACAGCACGTTTGATCTGATAACCAATTTCAAAATCTAACTTTTGCAAACAGCAGCAATGGTAATGATGAGGAAAGGAGGGAGAGAAGGGGAGAGAAAGGAACAGGAAGTTCAGACGAGAGCTTCACCCCACACCTAGCGAATCCCTTGTGATCTCTCGTCCTTCCTGGACTCTTCAGTAGCTGACTACATTATCTCAAGTGAGACACAAAACATCTCAGTTCAACCACGCCGGCCTTTCCGCTTCCCCTCCCCTCCCCTGAGGAAGAGTCTGTCTGTAAACGCAGCAAGCCTACTCCGACACCTGCTCACTACTTTAAGCCACAGTTTCCAGAAGCAGAAGGATCGTCTGCTCTTTTGATGTTATGTACTGTGATGAAACATGATAAAGCTCTAATAAGACACATTTGGCAAAAGAGAAACAGAAGCGCCTGGTACAGATAATGATGATATACAAGGCCACAATTAGACAGTCATTAAAATATTTATTGCTTTAAAGCGTGTAACACAGTGGAGCTTAAAAAAAAAAAAAGGCAAAGATCTAATCCCTAACAATGCTTTATCGCTTAAAGAAAAACCTGGCAACCACAGATGATTGAAGTCCATGGAGCTAGATTTAAAAAACTGATTTCCTAGAGCAATCTTTAATGGATTTTTTTTTTAGAATTTGTTAAGATGGCGATCATAAAATGACTCTTTTTAAACATTGTACCCCTCTACAGGAAGTCATATCTAACCAGTACAAGTAGTCCCCGACTTGCGAACATTCAAGTTACGAATTTCCACAGATATGAACAAACCACGGTTCTACGAACAATCATACAGTAGATGCGAACAAATCACGGACGTTGCTTATGTGTATTGTACAAACAATAGACAATGCAGTGCACCATATACCAATATTTACAATTATATACAATATTTTCAGTGTGTAAGTGAATGTCTAAAATGTCTCAAGTCTGGTATATTGTATGTGTGCGTGTGGGGGGGGAGCGAGAGAAATGAGTCTGCCTTACCGGTTTCAATTAATCAGGCCGGGAACACGATGATAGAAAATAGCTGCCCTGTAAAGCTGTCCTGATGGAGAATAACCAGAGTTCAGAGTCGAATACACCAATACAGAGGAAAAACAGCTCTGTATTGGAAAAAATGGTGTCCGGGATTCCCCTTGCGATTTAAAGTCGCAGAGACAACAATGTTACATTTGACGTGTAAGATTCATTTCCTTAGGTGTGGTTACAGTGTGGGGAAAAGGAACATGCTTTACATTGTATATTCAGGTAAAAAGCGTATAAGATTCACTTTGTCGGACTTAAGAACAAATCTGACTTACAAACATAGCTGTAAAATATACCCTGGAGAGCAATCCTCACATAAGATATGTTATCTTAGTGTTACAGGAAGACTACAGTAACTTAAATAAGCATTTTTTCACAACAGTGGTAAGCAGAAAAGCATCTCCGATCATACAGCATGGCAAAGCTTGATGCTGAAAGAGCCGGAGTTCCAATAGAACGAGACAAGAACAGAAAAGGCAAGAGGAAACTACAGCATGGGTAGGGTCAGAATTTGACATCAACAGAATCAATACAACGGCTGAATCATCAAGCCTTGCGTCAACAGATCGAAGCTGTTGGTGATGTAATATTAGGGAAATGTTTTTTTTTTGTAAATGTTGTGCACCTTCACACCAACTGAGCATTGTTGATGCAATTTGTCCACTTTATAACATCTGCTTCTAGCAACAGAACTCGACAGTCATCAGCACGCACGACAATCTCAATCGTATGTTGATGATACCTTGTGGAATACATGCTAGCCAGCCATATTACAGTAGTACGGTTTTCCTTACCACACAAGAAGAACGGCTTTGTGGAATGATTGTAGAGGGATTACGTCTGTGGCAATTCGCCCAGGTTTTGAACTGCTACCTAGTCTTCAGTGTGCGAACTCTGTGTGCCTGGTTAAAGCCCTACTGCAGATTTAAGGATTCAGGGATGAGGAGCTCCTCAAAGGCAACCAAGGATACCAAAGCTATAGAGCTATGAGTGCTGACAGAAAAAGGAGAAGAATAGATGAGCAGGGAGAAAAAAAAAAAAAAAAAAGTGAAATTGAGGGATTTCTAAGCTTGGAGGAGACTTTGGAGAGGATGTGGTGTTGTATGCCTGTGCAGCTTGTGAAGTACAGGTGCAATATGCATCAGCCTAACACGGAGCCATCACAGGAGAGATGGAAGATGTCATACGCAGCCACGGGATATGAGTCATAAAACAGGATTCGTACACCCACAGGTGCACACAATCCATCCCAAAACAGCCCTGGGCCCATTAATGGCCTGATGCTTCAAGCAGGCACACACATTGGGGGAGAGAGAGAGAGAGAGAGAGAGAGAGAGAGAGAGAGAGAGCAGATATTATTACCATGTGATGGTAAACTTAGTCCATGATTTAAACATGATTCATGGGACCTGATGGTGTGGACGTCATTTATAGCATGAGACTAAGAGGAACATAAACACTTTTCTGAAGCCATGATTTCTTCCCACGATGCATGTTAAGGGGGTTTGGGGGTTAAGTGCAAAGTTTCCACTTTTTGGGTACATTAGCCCTGGAAGATACCACACACGAGAAGGCAGGAGGGGTAAAACTCGATGTGTACCTTCAATCAAACCTGCGTAATGACCTGTACTTCGGTTGGCTCGTCTCCTTCCTCGTTTTTTCGAACGTCGTCTGAAAACTCAAAGAAGTGTTAAAGTGTGTCATCTGCAAAACTGCGATTTTAACTGGAGCAGAATGTCGAGTGATTCACAACGTGCTCAGAACTCGGTGATGAGCTCATCGAGCTCGGATCCAAGAAGCCCAGCTATGTCCTTTTGCGGAAATTGGTGCCAAATCATCCACAGATACAGCCCTTGTCTCTGCTCATTCAGCGAGTCAAAAAAAAAGAAAAAAGGTCTCTGGGTGCGGCCTGATCGCACGGACCTCGACGAGACGGCGTTTAATCTACAGCCTCGAGCGGACACGAGCGCTGTACTCAGATCTGCCTTGATGCACATTCTTGGCACGTTCTTGGTTCACCAGCTGCATGCTGCCATGTGGGAGGTTTCCACACATGCTTAGCACTTTCTATTAGTTTTAGCCAACTTTATTTGTATAAAAGTCACAGTTGCAATCGTGAAAATAAATAGGTACATGCATTTCAATAATATTAATTTATCGGTTTATCAGGATCAGTTTCTGTATTGAGTGAGGCGGGTGCTGAAACGCAGATATCCATCTATGAAACTATTACACATACACGAACAAAGACACACACACACTCACTGGACGACAGATAGGCAGCACCATTTGTCCGTAATTATCCTGCGTCTCTGCTGAATAGCAAGCAATTCAGGGGGGTTTTGTCATTTCTACATCTTGGTACATCTTGTGTTCATATGTTTTTCCTCCCATATGTACAGGTAGTCCCAGACTTACAAACATTCAAGTAAATATATACAACATTTTCAGTGTGGAAGT
Organism: Clarias platycephalus; assembly: GCA_030068275.1. Taxonomy (NCBI): domain Eukaryota; kingdom Metazoa; phylum Chordata; class Actinopteri; order Siluriformes; family Clariidae; genus Clarias; species Clarias platycephalus. The sequence goes on along the minus strand of JAQQZT010000012.1, from coordinate 31,252,760 downwards.
GAATGTATTAAATGTCCAAAGGTCAGTATATTGTATGTGTGTACGTGTGGGGAGGCGAATCAATCTGGAAGCTCAATGATGGCTAAAATCCTCAACAAAACAGAGTTCACAGTCTAATACAGTGGAAAACAGCTCTGAGGCAAAATGGCGTCCGGAATTCCTCTTTAAAGGTGCAGAGACGACACCATTACATTTGTGTGAGCTTCATTACAGTTTTTTGGCCACATTATGGCAGTATGTGGAAAGGGGACAGAGATTTAGTCAAGTGGATTGGTCTGCTTTACATTGTATATTCGTGCCAAAGGTGTACAAGACTCACTTTGTCTGACTTAAGAACAAATCGGATATACAAACACGCTCCCGGAACAAAACTCGTTCTCAAGTCGGGGACTACCTGTATTGGGTGGCGTTTCTCCATATTTTTCCTTAGAATAGTCATCTGCCAAATCCCATCAACCAGAAGAGTGAGCAGTGTTGGCTCACATGGTTAAGTCTCTGGGTTACTGATTGGAAGGTCAGGATTCAAGTCCCTGCACCGCCAAAGCTGACCCTGTTGCTCTCTTGAGCAAGGCTTTTAACCCTATCCGCTCCAGGGATGCTATATCCTGGCTAACTCAACACTCTGACCACAGTTGTGGTGTCAAACCCGTGAGACACATGCTTCCTTCTTGGACATAAGCTTCAATCCATTCTGCTGCATTTCTTCAAACTGCTGCTCTTGCTGCATCACAGGGCAGTGTAACACCCTAACATCTAAGTAAAGAGCTTCACCTTCTTCCTCATACATAAGATCACAGATGAGACAGGACAAGAAAGTGTACCACCCCCTCACTGAATAGTGTTGCATCATCCGGATTCAAACTCACAACCGATCCATCCATAATAAAGCAAAAGCTTTTCTGTCATGCCAGAATAAAAGGTTTCTACAAGGATGTTTTAGGCCCCTTCTGCAAAGGTTTGGTTTAGTTTATATGTCCAGTGTCAAGCCAAAGCAAAGCAAAACAAAAAAAAGTGTCAATTTTGCTCTGATACAGATTAAAAGGTCTGAAAGCATTGTGAGATTATTAAAAACATAAATCAGGTGTCTCCATAATGCTACTCTATTACCCATGACTGTCTACAACTCCAGGAGTATTTGTTGTCAAACTACCTAACCCCACATGCAATAGGAGATGTGCACGACTGAGTACATAATCACAAATCAGTTGCGATACATACTTGGGCACCACTGGCTCTGACCTGCCTCACCTGCCTCCTTATATA
>JAQQZT010000012.1:31202353-31246977 GCA_030068275.1 Clarias platycephalus | reverse complement strand
GGGGGCAAATTGAGAGGAGAGAGATGAGTCTGAGAGAAAATGGAGGAAGCAGGGACAGCAGATCAGAAAGAGAGAGAGAGAGAGAGAGAGAGAGAGAGAGAGAGAGAGAGAGAGAATAGGGAGATAAAGCAGAGATGGAGCGAAATGAGACAGTGAGTAACAGAGACAGAAAAAAAATGGAGACTGAGAGAAGACATAGAAACCGTGAAAAAGGAGAGATGGAGAGAAAGGGGCAGTGAGACACCTAGAAAAATAAGAAAGAAAGGAGACGAATGGGGGCAGTAAGAAAAAGAGAAATGAGGGAGATGAGAGCGAGAGAAGGGGACAGTAAGAAAGAACAAGATGAGGACGAGAGATGAAAGAAGAAAGTAAGAAAAAATAGAAGAGAGTAATGAGAGAGAAAAAGTAACTGAGATGAGAGAGGAGAGGTACAGAGAGAGAGAGAGAGAGAGAGAGAGAGAGAGAGAGAAAGAAAATGGGACAGGGAGAGTCAGAAATGAGAGAGATGAAAGAGAGAGAGAGAGAACAGACAGAGTGACAAAGAGATAGTAACAAGAGAAAAGGTACAGAGGGGGGGAAAGTGCGAGAAATCTGAGAAAAATGTGATAAAACGGAAAGAGAGAAAGAAAATACAAATGAGAGAGAACAAACAGAAAGTGTGAGAGAAGGAACAGAGAAAAACTGAGTAATGAGAAATCCAAAAAAAGAGTGATGAAAGAGGCAGAGTGAGAAACAAGAAGCAGAAAAAAAAAGGAGTGAGAGAGAGAGCACGGAAAGAGAAAAGAGACAAAGAAAAATGGAGAGGAAAATGGAGAGGGATGACTGATAGAGGTGTGAGGTGAAACAATATGAGACAGCAGATGTAAAAATTACAGGAGGCTCTCTTTCTCACACACACACCACACCACACACACACACCACACACACACACCACACACACACACATGGTGATGAAACTGGGCGAGTAGTTGAAGTTCTGGAGTTTGATCAGATCACTGGGAATAATTCTGTATTACTTTACGCTGAGGTCCCCCTGAGGATAGAGACGGTCTCAAATGTAAGATTAATAAAGATGGTTTTTGGTTATACAATGACAAATATTATTTTGTAATGCGTTTTATTACTTATAAAACATAAATGTATATAAAGTTATATTATAATAATAATAATAATAATAATAATAATAATAATAGGGATACTTTTATTACTTTGGTAAAAATGTATGATTAATATTAGTGAACCAAAGTGTACTGATATTTTTTGTCCTGTTTTTGTTTTACACTGCATAGTAAAAATGTCTTGGTGTGATCTGGCAAACCTGGCGCAAAGAGAGTCTGAGTGAGTGAAAGTACGATTTGCATTGCCCAAAGATATTTTTGCTAAATGACGAGATCTTGATTGTAGTCAAATTTATTTACAGTTTCTTGACTAATTTGACTTAATGTATAACAATTAGAGGTTTTGGCGGTTTTCTAGTCTGGAGGAAGCAGAGGTGTGTGTTAACACGATGACGAGAGGGAAAAGGTCTTACAGGAGCAATGGCTGCTGCACATCATTCTGGAAAGGGGTAGAAAACCATTTCCAAACAATTGGGAGGTCAACATTCTACAGTTATTTGTAAGTGGAAAGCGCTGAAGACAGTTGCCGATCGTCCCGAGGAGTAGACGTCCCAGTACATTCACCATTCAAGGTCAGACCATGCAATGCTCAGGAAAATACAAGGGAAAAAACAGGGCTACATCATTGGCCCTACAGGCCTCACACTGAGCATGTTAAATGTTAAAGTCCATGACAGCACAAGTAGAAGAAGACTGAACATGTACGGTTCGTTTGGAAGGGCTGCCAAGAGAAAGCCTGTTCTGTCTAAAAAGAAACACGACTTCACAAAATACTTCTTCACAAGCCACAGTACTTCTGGAATAATGTCCTACAGACAGATGAGACCCAAGTGGAGATGTTTGGCCTTAATGCCCAGCGACGTGTTTGAGGAAAACCGAACAGCATTTCAACAGATACACGTGATGGTGGAGGGGTGATGATCTGGGCTTGATCACAGGATCGGGGCGCCTTGCAGCCATTGAGTCGACCATGAACTCCTCTGTATATTCTGAGTATTCTACGGGAAAATGTGATGTCATCTGTCTGACTGCTAAAACTTGGTCGAAATTGGGACATTGATGTGAAGCACACCAGTAACTCTATCAAAATGGATGAAAAATAAAACGTTTTGGAATGGCCTAGTCAAAGTTTAGATGTCAACCCAACTGAAATGCTGTGGTGGGAACAGCTGAGCACACGCAAATGCCCAAAAACCTAATAAACTGAAGCAATGTAGCATAAAAAATTTAAAAAATTAAAAAAATGTGCCAAAACCATGTCATGCAGGAAACGATTATTTAAAATATACGAGAAGATAGATGAACATAAATGTATATCAGTGTTCATACAATTCATACTGGTGTTTCAAGTTTTAAGTTTCAGGTTTATTGTCATATGCACAGTATATAAAACATAAAGCATCATAACATAAAAGAATAAAACAGAATAAAATAATACAAATAAATAAAAAAAAGTATTTAAAAAAATTTAGATTTGTAATTATGGGTATAAAACAATTTGGTGGTTAATTTATTGAAAATTCAGCAATAACTAAATTAAATAAATTACATCATATAATTTCCAGGATTTCCAGCATGATCTCTTTAACCAAGGCAAAATAAAATGTAAATAAATAAACAAACTTGCAGCTTGTCCTGGAAATGACATAAGGAATGTAGATCATATTTTACTGCCTTCTTCTATTTGAGTTTCAAAGTATGTTACAGGTAGAAAAATCCAAAATTTCACCAAAACAAACCAATTATTATTACTTTTAAGCCACATTAACATCTGATGAGTTTCCCCCAGACAGCCACGGATATTTCTTGTATCGTCATAATCAGATACACAAGCTAGAAGATCTTAGACTCCTTCTAAGCGTCTGTTACTTTACTTTTGATTCACTAATAACAACTGAGTAAACCAACTTTCTGACGAGTTCTCCTTTCATCGGCGACGAATTAGGCGCATCTGCTCGGACGAATGTTCTTCTTTTTACAGTTTTGTGACTTTCTCAAAATGAAACTTGGAAGCCACAGTGAAAGGAGTCGATTATAAACCAAGAGACGTCCTCCTTCACACTGATTTGCAACTGGAGCGGCCCACGCGTTGGACTTCACTACGAAGCCGCTGCAGCTACTGACCCGAACCCTTTCGTAACAGGCCACGCTCGAACGCTCGTCTCGAGTCAAGAATTTAAAATCGAGAAGCATAACCGAACGAACATTGAGTGATTTCTAAGGAGATGTGAAAGAATGTTCTGGATGCTGTATGAAGAGACTCGTCTTTTTTTTTTTTTTTTTCCCTTTTCTTTCTTTCTGTCCTTCATTTACACCAAATGAAATCTCAAAGCGGAGCTCTTTCGATCAAGGCTGTCGACTCGGACGGCCGAAGCAGCTCTGCTGCTAAGAATACAGATTAATGAGAACGTGAACGCGCGCACAAGTGCGTGTTCATGGCCACGTTCTACCTCGAGCTGCACAATTTATTAAACCATTCAACAACTTCTGGAAACTCTACCAAGGACACCGAGCAACTTGCTAGATAAGGAAGGAATTTGAGATTTAATGCATCAGAGCTCTACTCGAAGCTCAGTCAGTGTGTGTAGCATTGTGTGTTTGCTGATCCGCCCAAAAAGTGGCTGCTGAAAACCAATTACGGTTCCTGTAAATCCCAAAACTAGACCCGAAACGATGGGGTATAGATAACATCTCAGAAAGGTCAAGGTTCGGGGGGAAAAATAAATTAAAATAAAAACCACACACACACAAAACTCTAAATAAGGTTTGGCCTGGTAGAAAAATCCCTTCCACATAGGCATCTGAACTCAATTTTGTTAAAAATAAAATTCTTAGTGTGTAGGCAAAATACCAGTGCTGAGTCAAAACTGTCAAAAACTCTCTCTCAAAAGCAGGAAAGTGTGATAAGGAAGTGGGTTTACTTACGATGCTTCATAACTGTAGTACTCTAGTGGGAATAGGGGTGTTACCATGAATATGCTGCATCTTTTATGAATCTCTGAAGTGAATGAAAACAATAACTTTTTTTATGCTCGTCTTTTGTTAAAGGTCACACATTATGCTCCGTCATAAACAAGTTAATATCTTAGAGTCTTAGAGGCCTGCAAAATGCTGCAGCTGAAAGGTAACTCGGATCAGGCATTCTAGGCCACTCGACAGTCTTTCGTTTCACTCCTTTTCCGTATGTTCTGTTTCACTGTTTGTAGCTTTGAAGCTTTAAAAAAAAAAAAAGTTTCCTTTGAGAAACTGCACTTTTTTTTTTATTTGTCAAAATTTCCACGTTTAAGTCATGACCGGTACAAAAATGAAAAGTGGACAAGGAGGATCGTTCTCACAGCTGGAGATGCGCATCTGCCTAAAAGGTCCCCTTTAACATGCAGTGGTGGACAGGAGGAAGAGTGCATAGCCATCCGTGCCTTGGAGTGGCATTCGGGAGCCGTCCATTTTTCTACACAGCTCCGTCACAAATCCAATGTTCAAAGTGGTTAACACTGTGGCGTCACACCTCCAGTGTCAAAGGTTTGATTTTGTCCTCAGGTCTGTGTGCTGTGGAGTTTGCAAGTTTCTTCCCAAAGTCTATAGTTAACTACTGTTCCCGAAGTCAATGTGTGTGATGTGTGACGGACTGACTCCCCGCCTCATGCGCCAAAGTCTCCTGAGACAGGCTCCAGGTTTAGCGGTACAGAAAATGAATGAATGAATGAATGAATGAATGAATGAATGGATGGGTACACCACATCATTCCCTACAACCTCTAAATATTTGTGTGTGAAATTCCTAAAAGATTATCAATTTCTGAACAAAGGCAAACCAACATGCCTGGCACCAAAAAATCTAATTGTCAAACTGATCAGACGTTTTTCTTCCTTCTGATCTCAGATTTGATCTAAAGCTCGACCTATATCAGTTCTACATCTTTATTCATCAGAAATGCTCCCCATCCGCCTATCCCATCATCCCACTGTGCCGTCTTATTTTAATAATCTTTCAAATCTCACCATTACATTTTTTTGCTCTTTCGTCCCCAAACAGGTGCTTTAAAAAACACACGGTCATTTGAGACTTTCATAAATATCCTTAAATAGTCTAAATGGCGTGTCTGTCTCTAGGGACTGTGGCGGTCTGGTTGTACTGAGCGCTGCTAGAAAGAAATATGGCTTGTGTAACAGCCCGCTTGGTTGCTGGTTACTGAGCACGAACCGCTGCACATCGACGATCATTAAAGTGAAATCGTTTTAAGCCCCCAAAAAAGTTATTAAATAAAAATAAATAAATAAAAGGAGAAAACGATCTTCTACACCAATTGCCCATAAGGATGATTAACGATGTCATGGTAGTTTCTAGGGAGATTGTGGATTATAGCGAGATAAGAGACAAATGGCTCGCCTGAGCCTCCTTCTAAGACAGATGAGCTGTAATAAAACCAAAGGAAATGGAAAACAAAAAGGTCTTGGCGAGTGCGGATAACGCCCGAGCCGTCCCACGTCCTTCTGACATTTTCGAAGTGATGATGGATAACGTTCCTGCCGCTGTACAACAAAATTTATCTAAACCCACGTGGGGAAAAAAAAAAAAAGAAAAGATGAATAAAAATTCCAGATTCCTGCATCTCAAGATCAGTCAGAAAAAAGAAACTTTAAAAAACAAAAAAGAAAGAAAAACTAAAACAATGTAGGTGGCTCTGCTTTGCAGTGGAATCCATTCCTTCCTTCCATAAAGGTTAGATAGATTTCTATTGTACCGGGTGTATCCAAGTTTCCTGTACCATTCTTACCGCCTTTAAGTTCAAGTGTGCGTTCAGCTCAAATGTCAAAGCACCCCTGATGCCGAACGTCTGAGCTGATTTAATGCTGGCATTTAAGAACCTGTCTGGCCTGCTGCTGCTTAGATTTACTGTAGCAACCCATTAAACTAAGGATAATAGGCATTTAAACGCTGCCTCGAGAGATTTTATAGTTGTAGTCAGCACGGATCAGTGCAAATGATTCATCTAAAAGGCCCGAATCAACAAAACAGACAGTAATCTATGCACGTTCGTCCTTGGCCTTGATTATCTCCGACTAATGGGGTTTCTTTGGCTGGTTCTACACTTGACTACTTATTACAGATTTTATTATCAAGTGCTGGAGTCTGAATGACAACGATGAGACAGTCAAGGAAGCAAAACTGACTGCTTTCTGCTGCAAATGATACTTTTTTCAATAATTTGATTAGCCTAATGCGGGCACGGTGACGTCGTGGTTAGCACTGTGGCCATGCATCTCCAAGGTCGAGGGTCCGATTCCCGCCTTGGGTCTTTGTGAGTGTGGAGTTTGCATGTTCTCCCTGTGCACGAAGGGTTTCCTCCAGGTACTCCGGTTTCCTCCCACGGTACACTATACAGAGTGTACCCCACCTAGTCAACTGTATTTCTCTCAAAAAGGCTCTTGCATGCACCACTGTTTTTTTTAACATGAAATCTACAAAAGAAGACACTATTTCAAACTTTAACTTTGACCTAATACAATTCATTCCAAAAGTTTTACACTTTAGTCAGCGCATGCCTAAATAGGAAAGATTCTTGCTGTGGAGTGTGCTGAGTGCCAAAATGCACTTGTATTATTCATCTGCAAAAAGCTTGCGTCCCGCTGAATTACAACTTAGCAGTAATCAAAATCTACACTGTTTAATTTTAAATGTCGCATAAACAAACTGCTGCAACGCGGGCCTGCGGTTAGCATCTGCTCCAGAGCGTCTCATGTTGAGTTCTCGTCTGAAACACGACAGACATGAGCGCAGAGTCTATCAGGTAAAGCTCAGTGTAATAACCCTTAGGCCGAGGTCGGAGACTCAAACTTGGAGACCACCAATGTAAGCACTTTATGGTATTAAATCAATTAATGGCCCTAGATGAATTGCTTCCTCTTTTCTGTCGATAAGAACCGCACTGTCCAGTCATTGATATTTGTGAGCTCATGTATGCAGAAGAGGGTGGATAGCGCTGGCTGCATATCATAGAGGAAGCACATGTCACCTCTCATTTGGAAGGGCAAAGAACAGTTTGAATAAACCAAGATTAAATTTTAAAGAAAAATAAATAAATAAATAAATAAATAGTCAAAGAAAAAGGAAAAGAATAGACACATTTTTCAGAATGTCGGACATACACTATATTGCCAAAAGTATTCACTTGCCCGCCTTTACATGCATAGGAACTTGTGTTAACATCTGTGAGGACATGGATGTTGGATGAGATGTGGACCTGGCTCACAGTCTCTGCTCTCTCTAATTCTTCCCAAAGGTGTTCTATCAGGTTTTGGTCAGGTCAAGATGCTCCACACCGAACTCGCTCATCCATGTCTTTATAGACGTTGCTTTGTGCACTGGTGCGCAGTCATGTTGGAACTGGTGTGGAGATGTTTTTCAGGAGTTGGGCTCGGCCCCTTTACTTCCAGTGAAAGGAACCCTTAATGCTTCAGTGTACCGAGACATTTTAGACAATTTCATCCTCCCAATTTTGTGGGAACAATTTGAGAACAGCCCCTTCCTGTTCCAATGTGACTGCGCACCAGTGCACAAAGCAAGATTCACAACGACATGGATGAGCAAGTTTGGTGTAGAACATCTTGACTGGCCTGCGCCTTAACCTGATGGGTTCTCATTCTCCTTTAGGATGAATTCGAGTGGAGACAGCGAGCCAGGCCTTTTCGTCCAACATCAGTGTCTGACTCACAAATGGGCTTCTGGAAGAATGGTCAAACATAACCATAAACACACTTCCAAACCTTGTGGAGAACGTTCCCAGAAGAGTTGGAGCTGTTATAGCTGCAAACGGGGCGGGGCCAACATCATACGGATCTACAGATTATGAATTGGATCTTACTCAAGTTCATACGCATGGGAAGGCAGATGTGCGAATACTTTTGACAATATAGTTTACCTTTAAGTGACTTTTCGCCAGATGGTTGACTCAAGTGGACCCACAACTGAGTACTGCATTTAGTCACCTCCAGTTTGGTCAACCTACTGTTTCAGACTTGTTTTTATTTATTTTACGCACAATATTCTTATCAGTATCAAATTCCTAGTAAATATCCAGTGACGTCCCAATGGTTTGCTTATGCTTCGCGCCTCGCTTAGGACATATTGGTATATTTACTGCCCTTTATAAATATTGTAGAATGACATTTGTGATTCTGACGGAAAGGAAAAGCATGATTGTGTTTTAATAGCTGAACTCTTGAAATTATACACCACCACCCAAGATAAGCATACTGCTGGATGGGCAAAAAAAAAAAAAAAAACCTGTTCTGTTTAATATTCTACTCACACATTTTGTGCATCTCATGTCGAATAAAAAAAACTGTTAGTCTTTGCTTTGATAAATAATGCATGAAATATGTATGAATAAAGAGAAAACAGAAAACCATATACAAAACAGAGTGTTTCCGGCAGAACTAAAAGTCCCCTGGCCAGCATTTCATTTATGATAAACAAAAAATGCAAAACTTCCAACACACGCCGCTCAATCTATCAACAGTTCACTCTGTAGTCAGAAAACTTACTGAATGCATCTCTAACAGTGGCGTGTGTTGAAGCGCACCTACTGTCTTTTCTGATAAAGGACCGTCCTCTTTATTGTTCGCTATTATAAACACATCAGCACCTCCCCGCTGCACACCTACATTCAGTCAAAGCGCGATGACAGAATGCTAAATAAATAATGCAGCCTGAGCAAACACCTCATTAATGTGACTTCAGATATGACAAGCCCACTGCTTAGAAAACAAATGCATTACACTGAACTGGGAGAAACCTTGGTTACAAAAAAAATAATAAATAAATAAATAAATAAATAAAAAAAAGACAGAAATAAATGAAAAATCTCTCCACTCGAGCGACAACTTAATAACTGTTCCCTGAGCATAACCACGCTTCAATCAGTCCATCAAGATGATAATGTGTAGGTGCAGAGTAAGGACAAATAAAAAAATGAAAAAATGAAAATTTAAGTGTCAGTCCATGCTGCATTTTTATTAAGAGGGAAAAAAAATAAATAAAAAACAGTCCTTGGTACAAAGTCAAAAAGTCATTCGAAGAAATGCTGTAAAGCAAAAACACCTTCAAAGGTAATGAAATTGAACATCCTTCATGTACAAGTAGCAATGCCGAAAAAAATCTACTACAATAAAACTGTGAACTCTTTGTTCCTTCTATCTCAGGACGGGTTTTAGAAGGAAGACAGGGTTAAGTTTTACTGAGAATACTTGGAGAATCTGCAGGAAAGACATGCAGACCACATATGGCCAAAATGTGGGGTTCAGCTTCTTCCCAAAGGAGGTGGATGAGGCCAAGGCTGGGTGCAGGACACTCGAGTTCTACTCCAGCCTCGGAGAACCATGTTTTCCGTCATGGTTTCAGTCAAGCACAACGGCATTTCTAGACCATACAAAGACCTCTTACTGTATGTAACAGTTGGGAGAGGTTTACCGTACGAATGGATGTGATGGTCAGGTGTGCACAAAGTTTTGGTTGTTTGATTGTCATGATTTACTTTTTTTCCCTCCCACATTTGTATTGCTGTACTTACTGTAACTAGCTAACCAGCTGATCATGCGGTATAAATGCACCAATCAGCAATCAGACTAACATTAAAACTACCCAGGTTTTGGGTTTCCCTTGTGCCACCAAGGCATGGTCTCTGGGAAGGGGCGGTGGTGTCGGTGGATCATTTGGGTGCTGTGGGTTTCAGGGTGTGGCCTATGTGGAGCAGACTTGTTCATGCCAGGAGTGGGATCTGATTGGGATCTGGGGGGTTTTGAGGCTGGATCGAAGACCATGGGATCATTGCTTGCAGGGTTGGTGCACTGGGTGTTCTGGTGCCTCCTTATTTTGGTTGATTTGTCCTTCATTGGATTTTCTGTGGGATCGAACCAGATAGGCTGACCTTTGGAAAGCCAAATTGGTGAGGCTTGGGTGCTCGATCTGATTGGGATCTGGGGAGTTTTGAGGCTGGGTCGATGACCTGGAGGGTCTTTGTCTGCAGGGTTGTGGTGCCATGGGTGTTCTGGTACCTCCTTAATTTGGTTGATTTGTTCTTCATTGGCTTTTCTGTGGGATCGAACCAGATAAACTGGGCTTTGTGTAGCCAAATTGGTGAGCCTTGGGTGCCCGATCTGATTGGGATCTGGGGAGTTTTGAGGCTGGGTCGAAGACCATGGGATCATTGCTTGCAGGGTTGGTGCACTGGGTGTTCTGGTGCCTCCTTATTTTGGTTGATTTGTCCTTCATTGGATTTTCTGTGGGATCGAACCAGATAGGCTGACCTTTGGAAAGCCAAATTGGTGAGGCTTGGGTGCTCGATCTGATTGGGATCTGGGGAGTTTTGAGGCTGGGTCGATGACCTGGAGGGTCTTTGTCTGCAGGGTTGTGGTGCCATGGGTGTTCTGGTGCCTCCTTATTTTGGTTGATTTGTTCTTCATTGGCTTTTCTGTGGGATCGAACCAGATAAACTGGGCTTTGGGTAGCCAAATTGGTGAGCCTTGGATGCCCATGATCCTGTCACCAGTTTACTGGTGTACAGTTGGTGATCAGAGTTGTTCAGTTCAACTGGTGGTTTTGATCGGTGAACATGTTACCATTTTATCCAGGTTAACTAACCAGAAAGTCACTTGCCCAGTCTCACACAAACTCTTAGTCCTGATTTGATCGTTTCTTCATGGTTTGTCAGGGAAATGAATACATTCCCAAAGTTTCGGTCACTCCACAGGGACATTCATCCGCACCATTCTACTACTACCCTGTCTCCGGAAACATTTTTTAAGGTAAAAAAAAATAATAATAAATTAAAAATAAAAACACTAAATAAGAAAGCAAGCAGCAAGCTCCTGACGTAAAACCTGACTCAGGTGTGTGCTGCATTGGAAAAAGATGTAAAGCTTCTGAATACCTCTCTAGACAATGAAAAAGTGCTGAATGTTACCAACATCAACAGCTGAATCCTGACGCAAAATGTCTCCAACTAATCCCCAGAGAGGAAGATGGAGGGGGAAAAAACGAAAGGTAGAATGAGGCAAAGAGCGATGGTCTAATGTATTCTATCCGCAGCTGCTGCACCGATCTGCTGAGCGTACAACACAGACATTTGGGTTGAAAAATTAACACTGTGCTTTCGATGCATAATGGGACAGACAGTGTGGTGAGGGCTACAGCAGCAGGGTCTCCAGCTGGACACCGCTTGGAAAGCTTCCCTCAGCACTTTGGAAACTCTGGGTCTCTTAATTGCCACAACACACCTGAAACGGACCTCTTTAATGTAGATGGAAATAGAGGCAGTTTATATTTTTGGGCAGATCCTGAAGACTTTGTCGCCGTTTTTAACGGACAAGGCACTTGAGCGCCGCTCGTTCTGAACTCGCTCAGGTTAAATTAAACCGCGCCGGTGAGATTTAATAAGACCCTGTGCTTCCATCAGAGACTTAAAAAATTTTTTTTATGTGAACCAAAAGACAGATTAGCAAAATGAGGACGGCGAGCAAGGTCTTAAGACTTCGAGACACAAATTGAAGGAGGATTCTGTATGCATGCCTCATCTTTGACATGAGGTCAGAAGAGGAGGGATTAAACGTAAAAAAAAAAATGAAATAAATAAATAAATTGCTCAAAGCCTGCAAAGTAAGAAATGTAACTTTTCAGAACTGACTGCAGATAAAAGACTTTCATGTCATCTATAATGGCTTGTGTAATTCAAGGAGGCTTGGAGAAAGAAAAAAAAAAAAAAACAGGCTTGATCACAGGTAACAAACGAATATGTCTGTTAGTCTGATACATAAAAAATATATATATATAAAAAAGAGACGGAGAGAAAAATGCACCATAATGTGGGTTCCAGCTCGTTCTTTCTTTACTCCTGCGTTGGTCACTGGTCTCCTGCCAAAACGGAGAAAGACATCCAAATTGCTCTCTCCACCCATCAAAACTGGGCTGGACGGTTTTCACATAAATACTGGCGCCTCATTTTCTGCAGTCAGGTGCCAGAACAGTTTCTTGCATTGAACATCTTGCTCAGAAGAAATGACTTTCAGTCGCAGAGAAAGATGAGTTTTAGTTTCATATCCGCCAGCTTAATGTCGATAACTGAGCTCCCTGGCGGCCGGCGGTATTTATTGCTGGATTATTTTTGACTCTTACTGAGCCGTGCGACCTCCTCGATGAGTCACAATATACAGCATAGTCATACCTAAAGGAACGAAGACTTGAGAAAAGGTATATAGTGCCTCCAACAAGGAAAAAGCCTCGGCAAGGAGACGATGGTTCAAATTCGATTTTGGTCAAGAAGAAACAAAAAAAAAAAAAAAAAAAGGGAGAGCATACAGGAATAGTCTGCCCTCTGAACAACGCCTCCGAGTGCGTGAGATGGCATCGTTGCGTGAGGGAAAAAAAGGTTGATGACTAGACTTGAGGCTTATGCAACAGAGGTAGACAAACAGTCCAAATGCTTATCTTGCGTTTTAAGTAACAAGTTTCAAACCATTAGTATTTTAGAGCACAAACTACTACCGAGCGGCCGAACAGCCGGGCGCGTGCGGCATCGGGGCGGAATGTAATATAAAGTATTAACCCTAAGGCGAAGTATTTCACGGTTGATAGGTCGCAGACATTTTAATAAGGCTTTATCAACAATACAATATTTGTAATTAGGCTCATTATTATACTTAGAGCGAGAACACCAGCTGTAACATTTTAATCAGGCTCCAAGGACAAAGGTTTTGCGCAGATTTAATGCAAATTTTCTTCACGAAACAAAAGTAACGCCGCTTTAATTCCATGTTTGCTTTTGCTCAAGCGACAGCTTGGTGTCGTGACGGTTAGAGAGGTCGAAATAAAAAGGACAGTGGAGACAGGCGCGGCGTGGACATGAAGATTATAATAAGCTTCGGCACTTCACTCCCTCGCTGTAAAACCTGTCATCCGCTCCGCGAGCTGAAAGGTTATCTCAATCAGCCTTGACCTTGAGACGCTCTCAAAAGTGACCACTGGCAGCTTTTTCTCCAAGCTAAGAAAAAGAAATGCCTCATCAAACAGAGCAAGCGAGATGCACTGTATATAGTCTTAGAAGAGTTGTTGTTATTCATTTGTGTGGCATGGAAAACAGAGCCGGAGTAAAGAATGGCGAGGCGCTGCTTCGGAAAGCGGTTCATTTCCTTCACAGTTTCTTGCACTCCAATTTGGCAGCCGATACGACAGGTAACCCTTCAATCTTCCGGCGCGCAGGAAAGCAGAAGGAGAATTTGTACGCGTTCGTCTCGGGAAATTCAATTTCACCCTGGATGGAAAGCTTGCTCTGCTTCCACGAAGGGAGACTTTTCTTCTCTCTACATCTTTCCTTTGGCAAATCAGGTGTCCACAAACTATGGCCAATAGTTTGTGGACACCTGATCATCGCCGCCATACACGCTCCTTTTGCTGTCACTAGATTGGGGAAGAACCACATACCGGGAGTGACTTTACATTTGGCCTTACAGTGTATCTGTAAAAAAAATTACAAATTTTAAAGCCACTGTTGGTTTGAAATTTTTTGCATAATGCAGGATTTTAGTAACATTGTGCAAGTCACTAACAGATTACGCACTGGGATAACAAAACTTCATTCTTTGATTTGAGAAATCAAAATGCTATTAGCCTCTCTGCCACTGTCTTATAATTTGGGACTTATTAACGATGCCCATAAGTAAAGAAACCCTTCACTTTTAACCTTCGCTATTCATTTATACAAAACTAATTATCAGTCTTTCATTAGCTGTTGAAAGACTTCACGCCGCGCACCGTTCGTCGCCCAGGCGTTGATACACAACGCGGTGTTTAAAAAGGATTGACAAGGACACGCGGTTGCCAAAGAAACTGACGAGAACTAATAACAGGGGTTTTACTAGGCTAATTCCTGAAGATATCTCAGCTGGATACAAGGCTGAAGTCAAACAGAGATAGCTGTAGATCTCCTAATTAAAAAGGAGATAATTTTAGATAAAAGAGGAACACTATGAGGCAAATCTCATTAGCTGTTCAAATCCTCACGCAGAGGAATATTATGAGAAAAGTTCGGAAATGTCAACATGAGGCTATTAGTTACAATCAATTTGTTTAAGAGGCTCTAAAAACCCCAGTTTATAAAGTGTGTGAGAACGGGAAACAAAAATCATACATTTATGAGCTATTCCTCCCATGTTTTCGGCTGCGGGCGAAGCCGCGGTAAATAGGTGAATAATGTATAGCGGACTCGTTTGCTAGTCAGTGTAATAATAAAGATGAATAGAAATGCAGCATTATATGATCGTTATCCTCTTCTAACGACGTTTCTAGTGCGGTGCTTTAAGGCAGCACCATAAAGCAAACAGTAACCAAGTCGCCGAAAATGTTTATCGCTCGTTCTTTCGTTTTTCATTAGAAAACCAAAAAAAATTATTAAAAAATCAATGGAGAAATAGATAAAGAAAAAAAAAACATGTATAAACGTCTGGATAATGCTGCTCGTGTCTGATGAAAAAGGAAAATATTAATTGTGAGGGCTCTTATCTAGAACAGGTTTTAAATCAGTTTACAGTTGTTTTTTTAAGCGCAAAATTAGAAACCAGAAAACAATCCAATTCTTTTTTTTCTACTTTGGATTAGGAATACTGGAAAAAAACAAGTTGTTTGTTTATTATAAATGAATTTTGAAATATGTTTTTGGGTTTTATGTTAAAAAAAAAAAAAAAAAAAGGATTTCACTGGCCCACATTTCCGCCAAGAGCTTTGGTGTTCCGTCATCGCATGTCTTTATTTTCTCTTCATGTGTTCAACTGTGAGCGAACTGTTACTTTACATCTCCACATGCACACTATAAAAAGTTTTTTGTTTTGTTTTTAAAGTACAGGATAAGGACACCTGAGCACTGATCATCCAATAATCCAAAACCAATAAGCTTTAATACGGAGTTGTTCCCACTTTTGCTTTTAGTAACCTTCACACTGTGGAGTGTGAGGATTGGACAGCATTAATCATGTCCATGTCCAAGACCATAAAGAACACTCCGGTTCACTCCAAGTGATCCATGGGTTCACTTTTATGGAGTTTAATGTCAAGAAACATCTTTCTTGATCATTTTGAGGCAGAATTCTGTAGAAGGCCCTCACAGGCACATTTAGGCATTTGGCAGACGCCCTTATCCAGAGCGACGTATATTTTTATCTCATTACATATCTGAGCAGTTGAGGGTTAAGGGCCGTGATCAATGGCCCAACAGAGACAACTTTGATGGTTGTGGGATTTGAACCTGGCACCTTCCGAACCGTAGTCCAATGCCTTAACCACTGAGCTACACATGTTGGTCAGGTGTCTACAAACTTATCCCCATGTGGTGTCCTGGTTCTGAAAAGATCACCTGTTATTTGTTAACGAATTTAGCAACCAGACCTTTCTTATAAAACAAGAACTTCAACAAGCAGTCCCAGGTTACAGACACTTAAGGATACAGTATAACCAAAATCCCTCACTGAACCAACTCTGCAGGATTAAAAATCTGCTGTAGGTTGGGGACCGAATGGTTTTTTTATTGGATGTAATAGCTATGGTTCACTGTATTCACGGCAGTAGTACTGGTCAGAATCATCAGCAATCAGTGTGTGTTTCAATTTTATTTTGTCCCACAGCTATGGCGCTGGAGAGTACACCAGAGTTATTGAAGTTTTCCCATCAGCTGAGAGTCTCCTGAATTTAAACCAAACTTAAACTCCTTTTTTTAATCACGGCACTAATTACCTCCGCTAAAGCAACAGTGTGCATCACCTGTGGGTCCACTTGAGATGTGTGTTTCTCACGAGTGATCTCTCATCCTTTATTGACCTCGTTGAGCCGCTGAACAGGCATCGACTTTCTTCGCGTCGCTATCTGGAAGCGAGGGCATTCGAGGGCCAGGCTTCCTTCTCAGACCGGCTCTGTTTAACATGACTCCGAGGCTCTGCATCACCTCCATTTTCCTCTCTACGCGGCTTTCTAATGGGCTCTTAACACTGGCTCGGGCTGAAGCTAATCCGATATAAACTCATCTTCCTCTATTCAGCTGCCGGGTTGGCGTCCCGTTTTATGATGATAAAGGATGAGAGAGGACGCAATATACGCAGTGGGGTTTTTTTTTGGAACTTGCTGTTTCGGTCTCAGAGTCTGTGAAGAGAAAAGGGATTCTGGCAGATGTTTCCGCGATACAAACGAGGGTCTCTGTCTGTAAAGGCAAACCCGGGAATTCCCGAGACTGATGAAATTACGAACGAGACTCGCGCTGGCCGCGGTGACCCTCCCGGACAGAGGCTCTGAAGAGCTTTACTGTAGTCTGGAATGAAAATAGGAGACGTAGGGAAATTCCCGATTGTTTTCCTCACAGGGAAAAGAAGGCATATCTTTCCATCCGGACAAATACACCGGATTCCCGCACTATTCCTCTCTTGTTTTCTTCTTCTCTGTCTCAGACAGCGCTCCACGTTCAGCAGATGGTCACAGAATAAAGAGACTCTTTCAGCCACCAGAACGAGCTAGCATGACTTCACCCTGAAAAAAGCCGCCTGGCAAATGAGGTCACAAAGGAGCCCAAGATGGACTAGGGGTAATAGACTTGTTCATATGAGGCTGGAAAACAAAGTAAAACAGAACGGAGCAATAAAGAGATGAGTGATAAGAGGGGAGCTAGACTGGAATGCTTGAGGAAGATGCCAGACCAATCCTAAGACACAGATGTTTATTGTATCCGAGATGGCGTAGAGGCCATGTCCTAAACAAGAGTGGAAGGAATGACCGGACATGCTTGCAGGGAAACATAGTGGACATCTGAGCTGAAAACACTTTTAAATTAAGCTGTGAATGAATCGCCTTTTATGTGTCCAGTCATAAAATAGGGTCCAATCCAAACGGTTTGTAGATAAGGTTCTGCAATAGTTTCCTTTAACATTATCTTTGTGGAAGGAATGTTATGGGAATTAAATCGGTGATGGATCACTTATACGCTTGGTGCAGTTGCATCGTAAAAAATCAACACGATGGGACGAGAACTCAGGATTGAGGGTAAACAGCTGTGTAGCCATAAGAACAAGACCAATCAGGAAAAAAGGCTTTGATGTGCTAGAGAGAATAAAGATTGGACTTTGGCACCATTTGGCACCAGTGGAAAAAGATCAGATGGTCTGATGAGTCCAGATTGACCCTATTCCAGAGGGATGGGTGCGTCAAGATAAGAAGGGAAGAGCATGAAGCGATGCACCCATCATGCATAGTGTCCACTGTACAAGCCTCTGGAGGCAGCGTTATGATCTGGAGTTGCTTCAGTTGGTCAGATCTAGACTCAGCAACGTGCAACATGTGGCAATAAAAAGAAGTCAGCCGATGATCTGAATGTACTGAATCATCAGGTGTTTTTCTTCCCTGATGGCACGACCATACTGTATATAAGAACGTGGTTCTGAGATCATAAGGACTCATTTTCATACATGAACTGGCCACCAGACCACGTGGCATACTGTAAATCTCAGCTTGATGGGGTTGAACAAACGAATGAAATGAGTGTAATGAATGAACAAATGATCACATTATTAATGGTTTCATGTTAACAAATGTGTTAAATACTTTCAGTGAAAGAAGTGTTAATGCAAACAAAGCCCTACTCAAGAGCAAAGAAAATACACTACTGCTACACTCTGTTTATGAGTTTAACAAGACATCAGACTTGAAGAAAGGTTACATGCTGAAACATTTCTTGCTGTGTTCAAACACAGTTATTATTATTATTATTATCATCATCATCATCATCATCACCAGTGAACGGTGAGCAAATACACGAGTGAACAAAGCAGTATCCCAGGTGTCCAAGAAAACCAAAAACAAAACCTACTGACTTTCATTTAACAATTATTAAAATTTAAATATAAATGTTTCAACAAAAGCATAAGCTCCTTATTCCGTATCCCATCACCTTCAGATTCAGCATGCACGAGTTCTACAATACTCAGCGAAAACAGTTAAACACATCACATTCGAGAGAAACTCAAGACGCTGTTTAGAACTCAATCATATGTTTCATGTGCGAGGGCCAAAAAAACAAGGACAAACTTTTTTTTTTTTTTTTTTTTTTTTTTTTTTAAACGGTGGCTGAATTGATGGATTGGATAACAAAATAAAATGAAATTGGAGACCAGATCTTGTAACCAATGACAAGTTCCAAAAATACGTTCAGGAAAATAAAATGTCATGTACTTCGGTTTTGAAACTTACTGTTTTCTTCTGCTCTGAGGCTTGAGTATTGCTTTACCGGTGCGCTAGGTGTGTGTTCTCATGGGCTCGACTGTTGTGATAATTAGTAAGGGTTGAAAGATTACTGTGATTGATTTAATTAAGTAAATATAAGCGCCGAGGCGTAGCCTTTACTCTTTCCACTTCTCAACTGGATGTGTGAGAAGACGCCCACACTGAACCTGGTGTGACATTTGTCTAAGGTGCGCTTAGTGGCAAATTACAGAAAGCGACACAAAACACAACACAACACAGTTTAATGCAGGCTCGGTGGTTTACCGTCACTTAAATGCTCTTTGCTTAGTGTGCTGAAACGGCGTAGGGTCAAAATGGGACAAAGTACCAGTTCCCAAGGTGCTCCTGATGCTTTCTGAGTAAACAATCTAAGCTCTGCTTTTAATATCCAGACGTGCATCAAAGCAAGCCTGTTTAATAAAAAGCCATTTTTGATGTATCACGGGATTAAACAAAAAAGAAAAAGAAAAAAAGAAAAGAAATAAAAACATACCTTCCGTGCTACATGAAGGTCGAAGAATGGCTTGTTCCTGACGCTGAAAGGCTCCTTGGTCTTGTCGATTTGACCCATCTTTATTTTCTCGGAGCGAGGGAAGATGATTTCCTTCTCTATACACAGCAGCCGCCTGCTGAAGTCGCACTGACCCACTGGCTGGCCCTGGCCAAGAAAAATCAACAAATCGATATCAATTTCATTGCACATCTACTGGTTTTTTTTTTCGTTTCAACCTAATTAGCCTTTGCTTTGAAAGAAAAATGTAATTACACACATCCGTGCATCTATAGTAACATATCAGCCTTAATTGACTTTCGTCACGACAACACTTTACACTTCCCTCCGATAGAAAGCCAAAGCGTGTGCATATGTTTTATATATTTACACACACAGTCAGCAAAAAAAATAATTTATATACATTTCAGGGGGGAAAAAACAACATGATATATACATTATATTCATACAATATTATCATATACAGTATATCAATATATGGCGTATAGTAATAAGCTTAATATCTAAATATTTATACATGTTTTTCGCTACCGGAAGTGTGTATACATTTTTTTTGCCTGACTCTGTATTACAGCGCTGTGAAAAAGTATTTGCCCCTGATTTTTTTTATTTTGTTTTCCCATATTAAAGGGGGCAAATACTTTTTCACATATGGCCAGGTAGATTTGAACAGTTTTTCCCTTAATAAAAACTTAAGAAAATAAACACATACACTGTACATAAAACACACACACATACACACACACACACACACACACAGTGCCGTGAAAAAGTATTTGCCCCCTTGTAGGCCGTTCATGCTCGATAACCGTCCGATGTGGCTGAATTAAAACAATTCTGCAAAGTAGAGCGGGCCAAAATTCCTCCACGGCGATGTGAAAGACTCACTGCCAGTTATTGCAAACGCTTTACTTCAATTGTTGCCACCAAAGGTGGCAAAACTAGTTGTTAAGTTTAGGGGGCAATTACTTTTTCACATGGGGCCAGGTATGTTTGGACGGGTTTTTTTCTCTTAATAAAAAAAAAAAAAAAACGCATTTTGTAATTACTCGGGTTATCTTAAAATTTGTTTGATGATCTCAATCATTGAAGTGCGACAAATATGCAAAATAAATAAATAAATAAATAAACAAACAAATCAGGAAGGGGCAAATACTTTTTCATGATACTGTGTACACAAACATTTTAGTAGCTGTGTGTGTGTTTGTTTTTTCAGACCAGGGTATATTAAATATTTTCACCAGAATCTGCTTAAACGTAATGTTAAGTGTAGCAGCAAAAAAACAGCAGCTGTTAAAATCCCCATTCTATTACATAATTAATTTGCGAGAAAAAAAAAAAAAAAAAAAAAACACTTCCTGTACAACCTGACCGGCTCTGATGGTTTACATTCATTTAGGACAACGTTTTCATAATGGACATGACAAGCTACATTTATTTTCTGCGTCTCTTAGCAAAGACAAACGCGAGCAGGCTGAAAATTGGAATAGTAGCATGACCCAGAGTGTTTTGTTCCCAGTAGCATTTGAACATGTAAAAGTTATATAACCCTTGCGCCGCGTTTGTGTTTGCAGATGGCGGTTACGATTTGTTTAGCTAATCAATCTGTCTCGAATCGGTCACCGTCTCCACGGCGACGGCATCCCGAAGTCACGGCTGTCTCACGTCTGCTCTCGTGTGACCCCGGAGGGTGACTTTTGACCGCTGGCGGAAGGGCGTGCGGTCGACACTTGACGTGGGACGACAGCTTGTGCGCTTGGATTGTCGGACCGACGCAAACAAAGACGTCTTTGGAGCGCTGATATTAGACAGCGACTGCTGTGAGGAAACACGACACTGCTATTTAGCACCTGTTATCGGCAGAAAAATCGCTATTCCTTCAGGACCTTTCTGTTGAAACCTCTGCATGTTGTTAAATATGCATGTTTTATAAAATCACTAAAGCATCACACGTCTTTATGATGTTGTATTAAATAAAAGATGTTCCAAGTTGGACAGTGAGATTCTGATTGCGAGTAGGCTTTGGATGAAACGATCACCTTGGTATCTGTAGCTTGGATTTCTACAGCCTGTAACTGAAATCTTAAAGGTATCAGTTGAGTCATCGTGAAGCTTATGATCTGTATCTGCGTACTGTATGTTTTTTTTAATGTATAAAAACCAGAAATTATCTTATGAATTTATGATAAGTTTTTCGTTTCTGAGCTGCAGATTCACCGAAATAATTGTAAACAGCTGAGGACAATGCAGTCGACTGTCTACACATTGCACGGATAGAATAGAGTATAAAGAAAGAGTGAATGAAAGTGACAGACGGATTCAAAAAAAGGCACCCTATCATTTATTAATAAGGATTTGCCAGCATGTCCGTTTACGCCGCCGGCAAAACGACACAAGCCTTTATCTAATGCTATAAGGTGCAAATGACACAAAGGATGGGGGGGAATAAAAAGAGCAAACGCTGCACAGCCGGAACAATTCCGACCTTCTGAAAATTCATGAGGTTCACGTCTAACGATCTGCCCGCGTTTTAAATTCAGCACATTTCCAGCTGTCACGGAAGGCGGGCATTGTCATACTACATCAAGTAAAACACCGAAGACTCCAGAGCAACGGATCGATCCTCGCATTTAGGAAGCACTAAACAAATCCGAGGAAGTTCCCAATAAATTTTTAAATAGGTTCAAAGTCATCACTCGCCCACAGCGGTCCCTGTGCTATTATACGAGGGGCGTTCAAAACAAACCCTTAAATGCGCGGAATAACAGAACACCGGTATGAGAGTAAAACCTCCTTTTATTTCTCTATATAATCCCGTGCTACACTAATGCACTCATCCCAGCGTTTAATTAGTGCTCGGATACCATCAAGGGAGAAAGTTTTCTCGGCACGCCGGAACCATGATCGGACTGTCTGAAACGCTGGCCTCCCAGGAACTCACAAGAAAAACGTGACAAAGTTTCATACGTGCAAACGTTTTCGAATCAAGGTTCCAGACCCATCAAAGATTTTGCCATCCAACAGCTTCAGCCTTTGCATTAAGAAAATATAAGCAGTGTGCTCATAATAAATTCAAGTCCTGCGCTGTGTAATAAATCAGGCGTGTTTATTTTTTGCTTGATTGCTTGCATGTTTGCTTGCTGCTTTGCTCGAGTGCCTTTGCACATGATAGGAGGTTCGTTCGATTAAAAACCTCACACTGAGACGTGCTGCTCCGGGATGCCAGGAACTCCATTAATGCGAAAAGAGATTTTCCTCCTGAAATTAAACTGAAAATGCTTTTAAAAAAAAAAAAAAAAAAAAAAAAACCTCTTCACCACAATTAAAAAAAAAAAACTCCTGCTAAAGATAAGCGGTGCAGCAGGCGATGTGCCAATGCCATGGTTATTACTTTCAGCTCTAAATGAGCAGATATACACATAAACCACAGGAAGGGGTTTAAATCGGTGGCGGTATTTAACGAGAACAGAGAAACCAATGCGATGCACTTAGCCTGCAGCTAAGTATTAAGTTTTTCAAAAATGTGATGCCGCGCATCGCAGCGTTCCAAGTAGCTCTTTGAAGTACAACAGATGCCAAAATGGCGGATGTTAAAATGAATGAGCAAAGGAAGGAGATTTTTGGAGCTCATCATGAATTTCAAATGTAAGGGAGAGAAGAGACAAGCTGGCACCGAATTTAGCCAAATAGGACTAACCGCTCAATATCCAGCTAAGCAAATGATCATTCTCTCAGGCTGCTGTGGGTTTTATATTGATCACGCACATGGGAAGGCGGCTCAAAAGATGTCTTACAGCGATAAGGCAATCATAAGCTCATCCTACACGACAACAGCACTATATAAGAGTACCGACAGCTATTTGGCTTTTTAACCTGTGTGAAATGGAAAATGTCAGAACGCTTGTAAAATCGGGTACAACAACACACAAATGAAGGAAGAAAAAAAAAAAACTGCCTCGAGGGGAAAAAAAAAAAAAAATCCATGGCGAAGAAAAGGACAAAGCTATCGATGGCATGCTAAGCACATGATCAGATGATCAGCCTCCCTGGTGGCTGCACACTCCTTATAGATCGCACAGAGATGATTGCTGGCTTTAAGCCATCTCTCGCATGGGTGTTAGAAAGAAAGGAAATGCAGGAAATTCAACAGGCTGTGAATGAAACACCTGACGTCAGGAAGAGGGGGGGGGGGGGAACAACCATATAAAGATCTAGAAAGGCTAGTTACTGTAGGTCTCTGTTCGCTCTAGACCAGCAGTCCGGATAACTCCGACACGACGGCGAGGGATCTGAGGATTAATTTGCTACGGAGCTTAAACTGGCTTTGAGCTTTAGGCCAATAGAAATTCTAATACGAGTGGGACACGTCACGTCAATCTGTCATGAAAGATCGACATGACATCAATCTGTCACATCAGAAAACCCAGACTGATGTCTGAAGCCTTCTCCGTCGACACACACCGGCAAGACATCCATATAAGCACATACTGTAAGTGTCGTCCCCTCCGCACCACCGGTCATTAAGCCATGCCGAGTTGTCACTTGAGTTTTAATCTTCCTGGGTTTTATAAAAGGAAACTTTGTGACTATTATTATTTATACAGCATCCGCTGGAATTACTGCCTCTCAGTACACCACTCTCACGGCATCAGGATAAACAGGAACAAGAGCGGCAGTGGTTGGGGGAACGGTCCACTACTAGCTAATTGATCGCGGATGGCATTGTTCTCCTGGATAGATTTTTAAAAAGGGTGGGTAAATATACTTGTGCCGCCGTCAGTATGCTGTAATTCGTACGCTATGTGTGGGAAACACTGTACAGTAGCTCCGCATTAGCCAACCACTCGACAGGTTAAAACTGAAAAATGACACTTAATAGATCTATTGCAATTAAAAAGCCATGAAATTATGAAATTGGCTTAAATATTCACCAACTCACATCAACTCTCCGACTGATATCATTATTTCTCAAAAACTACCATCCTGGAGCTTTATCCTGCTTCAGCTTGCAATACAAGCTATAGTTGGCGACATTGGGTGGTGTAGTGGTTAGCACTGTCGCCTTGCACCGCCAGGGTCCGGGTGCGATTCCCCGGCCAGGCTCGATTCCCGTCTCTGTGTGCATGGAGTTTGCATGTTCTCCCCGTGCTTGGTGGGTTTCCTCTGAGTACTCCGGTTTCCTTCCACAGTCCAAAGACATGCAGATTAGGCTAACTGGCATTCCCAAATTGACCGTAGTGTGTGTGTGTGCCCTGTGATGGATTGGCCAGGGTGTACCCCGCCTCATGCCCTAAGCCTCCTAGGATAGGCTCCAGGTCCCACGTGACCCTGAATACAGGATAAAGAGCTATAGACGATGAGTGAGTGAGTTAGCGACATTAGCCTTGCAGTGTGTATAAATAAGAAACCAGAAGAAAAAAAAAACTTTAAAAATAGTAAGACTTCAGGATCTGAGTCTCAGGAACAGATCTGCACTTTCGCAAAAACAGCTCGATTTTTCTCTCATTAAGAAAGCAGTCTGTTATGAAATGTCTAACACACACTGCTGTAACGCTCTAATTCTAACACACATCTGTCCTGTCTGTTCTGTGTCTGTACTATAAAAGTTTAAAAATATCGACTACTGGGTGGAGCTGACCTGTACGCTAGAGGAGGGTCTTAACACCTACATATAATTTTCCTCATGCCTATTGTCAAGTCCTGAACAACAAAAATTACATAAACTGGTTTTCGCAAGAATCAACACGGCACTTACACGTCACTTGTCGGACGACTTACAATAACGGAATCACAGCTGTCTGGCTCACGGATTACATAAATTGTCTAAATAACGGAATACATTTTTGAAAGTATAACTAAATAACTGAGTATTTAAATAGCGGATCTAACGCGTTCGATTACTCGTTACATCAAAAAAGTAATCCAAACACTCGAACGCGTTACACCCAAAACTCCCGCCACTGGTACGGTTAATCAATATCAGAACTTTACTGATGTGCTTTAGTTGTACATCTGCATAAAGATTCGTGTCAATTAAAAGGGCGTGAGACTGAATTAAGATCAACAAACGATCTGTAACACATCGCACAGTTAAGACGGCTTTATTTGTGCAATTTTTATAATTCCAGCTTGAACTGAACGAATGACAATCGAACCCAAGCAACTGAGCTTTAAAAAAAAAAATGTAAATAAATCAGACGGATTAATTGCAACTAGAATCTAAAGCAAAAAAAACGTAATGGGTTTAACTGCAAACCGGATTAAACTACAAGGCTAAATTGATGCTAATTCGAGAAGGTGTTAAACAAGATAGAACTCGAGCACTGTACGGGAAAAGCTTGCTCGAATTAATTAACTGATATTGACTCAGTGCAGAGTGCTACACGAGGACCCAGTGCGTCTAATTGAGCCTTAATGAAGGAATCTGTATATACATTCCTACGAGGAAAAACACACTTGACATGAATACGATTTTCTGTAAGGCTGCGATTTTAAAGCAACGTCAGGTTCATAATTAAGGTACAAGATAATCGATATAGTTTGTTCAGGAAGGTTCATGCAGACCATTTGGCTCAGACTTTAAATGCATCCTTCTGCACTTAGGCTGCTGCTTACTCTAAGCCTTTATGCTTCAAAGTAGTTTAAAAAAAAAATAAATGCAATTCATACCCATCTTGCAAATACAGTATGTGTCATGGGGCAGCCGTTCAAACCCATATTCTGCATAATCCCAATAAAAGGAATATAAGCCACTGAGGTAATAATTATACCCTTTGAGAGGCCGACGATAAAAAAAATTAAAATAAAATAAAAAGACTAATCATGCTGCTAATCATTGCTTCCTTTATGAACATTTTCAGTGAAGAAGGAACAGCAGAAAGGACATTTAATGACGGGTTTGACAGGGTGGTAGTTTTTACACCAATTACCCAATTAATTGGGTTGGGGGTGGGGGGTGGCGAGGGTGAGAGCTCCACCAATGCAGGGGGTGTGCGAGGTCTGTCCTTTTCTCGTCCTCTATTCATTACGTATGCGCTATGCTATTGCCGGACACCTGCGGTTACTGCTGCATGGCTGAGAAGACATGGAGGATGGGCTGGACACGGCCAAGTCTTACACACGGCTGGAAGGGGAATGCTTTTCTTCGCTTGCCAATTACATTGAATGGAGGAAGCCAAACATGTTATTGCATTTTATAAGAGTTAATAGTTTTAATTCAACATTATATGATGGGAGAATGATGGAGGCGGTACCGGACGGTTTGAATGAATTGGGGAAGATCGACAGGACTGTTGGAGGAAATGGAAGGACTGAAGAAAATGAAGAAATGATGTAAGAACACTTCTTCCAGTGAATAATTTTGGGTTCCTGAAACCAACAACACCCTGGTTAAAGTCATAATCATCAATCACACTGACTGCATAGACTCCAGAAGATAAAGATAAGAACTTGGTGATGTACAGTGACGGCATGTGTCCGGAGAGAGACGACAAGCAAAACCGTTAACGCAAGTGAAAAGAATGGAAGAAGAAACACACTTGCGGAGGTAGCGTACTAACCCTTCCCTACTACATCTACATATATATGAAGAGTAAGACAAAGTAAAAAAAACATTGAGAACTAATCCCTTTTAGATGTACAAAGATTTGTCAAGTTTGTCAAAGCATGTAGAACTTAAAAACCAGAGCATTTTTGGCCATCTTTAATGTTTGTTTTATTATTATCATTATTGTTAATTTCATTATTATTATTATTATACAGGGGTCAGGATTTTGCAATATAAAGTGACACAGTTTTTTTTCAGGAGAACCTAGGCAATATGTTGAACTGAGTTGTATATAATTTTAACCAACTATGTAAACGACCGAGCAAAAAGAAAGAAGAACAAGAGAAAAAAAAAGGGTTCCACAGGCAAAGAAATAGTACAGATTCATAAGATCACCTGTTTTATGGTTGATTTCAGGTGTTTCTGTGACTAAATACTACTACTACTAATAATAATAATAATTGTATTTTGTAACACATCATTCCCATATTTTCCGGTAGCACTAAAATTTACTGCTACTGAAGTTTTAAGGGTTAATCTTTCTGTTATTAAATTTTTTTTTGCTTGTTTTTTTTTTTTTTTTTTTAAACAAAGAAGAGCCCATTCACCAGATGGCATTGTTCTCCTGAACAGATTTTTAAAAAGGGTGCACAAATATACTTGGGCATCCATCAATTTACTTTGGCGGCTCGCCCGAGTATACTCTGTTTGCGGGAAACACTGGGTGTAAGTACTGTATATGGACAGCGGCGATGGAGCGAAAGCAGATAACTGCTAGCTATGGACGCTTTCCTGGGGAACCAGCGATATTTCCTTACAGTGAAGCTTGACAAGGATATGATAAGATGACATGAAAAGTTGAAGGTTTGGTATTAAAACACATAAAACAACCAAGAGCATAAACAGCTGAATGTCATTAGCTAGCTGGCATGAAGGCATGAAGGCATGATCTAGCCAGTGGTTTTGTACACATTTTGTATGTCTTTTGTGGGAGGTGTGTCTACCAGTGAAGACACGTAGCCTAGAAGAACACTAAAAAAAGACAGAAACTCCACTTCGAGCGATGCAACAGAAACGTGTGTAAAACGTGTTTAATAACCCTGACTCGCAATTTGAAGGAACAGTTGATCCCTTAGATAGATTAGCTGTCCATCACAAATGATGAAATGTCAAATAAAAGACATGTGACTTCTCTAAACATATCCCTGGTCTCATGAGGAGCATGACACTAAATTCTGCAATCCTAGCAACATCTCTCAAATAACCGAGCGCTGTCAAACGGGGGCCTCTCTGATGCCATCGCGCCGCTGCTGTTGCACTTCCGTACCGAAAAAAAAAAAGCACTGACGTTTTTGCTGTAGTGTGGAGACACAGCCACGGGCCAAAGTAACAAATAAAGACTTTCTTCCCAGTGTTCAGGCTCTCGGGGACTAGAGCTGCAATTTAATGACTGACTTCTCAGGGTCCATCTGTTATGCGGAATGACATCCATAATAAATTCGTTATGTCTCACAAATAAGGACAAAAGAGATTTCGGACCCAGCTGCGTGCAACCGGAGAAATAAATTGCAATTTAACTTGAATTTTAATTACCCTTGAAAACGAGACGTTCTAATCAGCACAGGAAAACAACGCTGACCCAGAAGCCGCTCTTTTTGTCTAAAAGTCTCAATATTATATAATGTGATTGAAAAAAAATATGTAGTCTTCAGTAAGGACGGTCTTTATACCTCGGACTCAAGGGCAATCATCTGAAACGGCATTGTGTGATTATTTATATACAGATGATAAAAGAATTCAATGCTTGAATACAAAACACATTGACAGCTGGCAATGTAACAAGATTTTCAATATTATTGACTTCATCTGTCCATGGATTTAATGTTAAGACTGATCAGTGTTTATCAGAGCTGCTACGCACACCACTGATGACATGCGACTCCATTTCACTTGTAACTTGGGGTTAAGCCACTTACCCGTGTGCTCTTTTTGGTATAGCGGCATATTGCTAATGTGGCCTGTTTAGATAAATTCCTTGGTAGCCAAGTTATAAGGTAAAATTCATTAGAAATGAGTTTTCATGAGGTTTTCAGGTGCTACTACATAGTGGCATGGTGGTGTAGTGGCTAGCACTGTCGCCACGAACCTCCAGGGATCGATTCTCGCCTCGGGGTCATGCTTGGTGGGTTTCCTCCAGGTACTCTGGTTTCCTCCCATTGCCCAAAGACAGGCAGATTATGCTAATTAGCATTTTCAAGTACAGATAGTCCCCGACTTACGAACGAGTTCTGTTCCGGGAGCACATTCGTAAGGCGGATTTGTTCTCAAGTATGACAAAGTGAGTCTTATACACCTTTGACACGAATATACAATGTAAAGCATGTCAATCAACCTAAATAAATCTGTCCTCTTTCCCCACACTGCCATCATGTGGCCAAAAACCATAACCGCACCTAAGGAAATTAATCTCACAGTGAAATGTGGTCTCTGCACCTTTTAATCACGAGAGGTATCCCGGGCACCATTTTGTCTCAGAGCTGTTTTCCACTGTATTGGACTGTGAACTTGGTCTCGTTGAGGATTTTCGGAAATTAGGATTATTCACCATCGGGACAGCTTTACAGTACAGACATTTTCTAACATCGTGCTTCCGGACTGGTTCATTGACACCGAGGCCTACTCATTTTTATTTGTTTGTACAATATACATGAGCTACTTCCGTGATTGAACTGGGAAGTAGAACCGCGGTCCATTCATATCTAACGGAAACTCGAATGTTCATAAATCATGGACTACCTGCAGCTCATAGTGTGTGAATGTTGACCTGAGGTCCCACCGCGGTTGTTGAATGGGAATAAATACAATGGTCACCACTGGCCTCCACAATCCCCTTTTTGGCCAACAGAGATTCCAAAACAGATAGATGGATTAGCATTTTAGCTGCATTGGGGGGTTAACCATATACATAACACTATATACATCTACATATGTTCCAGTGTTTATAAGAGCTGCTATGCAGACCATTGTTGACATGCAATTCCATGTTACCAGTGTGCTCTTTTTGGTACAGCAGTATTTGTGCTAATGCCACCTGCTTGCAATTTTGGCCCACTATGCCGTTAAACTGCTTGATAGCCAAGTCATAATGTGAAATTAATTAGAAATGAGATCTCGTGAGGTTTTCAGATGTTACTACATAAATGAGCTAATGAACATCAGGAGCATTGTTGACGTCAACAATATCACAATAAACATTTCTATATAAGCGGATTGACTGAGATGAGTGTGGAGGAAAGAAAGGAAAGGGTGATGCCACTGCTTAAACAAACATTTTTATTTTGTCTATGTACTATATGTTCCATGTTATCAATATTCACACTATTGCATCTTCAAGACCATGAAGACCTTCAGAGATTGCCTGCAAATGCAAAAGTTGTTCCACAATTGAGATGCCTCCAGAAGAATTCACCCACTGGGATTATATAAAGGTTATATTAGAGGATGATTAAAGAGCATGGGGGTCTGGGCTTGGAGGAAAACAGCAAGAACAGCTGTTGCTGAATAGCTGGTCATGCGTCTTCTAGACAATCTAAAGCTTGTAGAGAGGTGGGAAGCTGTTTCCAATAATAATAATAATAATAATAATAATAATAACAATAACAAGACAGATTTGGTGTCAGGTAGCAGAGCTTCTTCTTATGGCCATCTTAAGTATAAACACATCTCCTGTTATACAGAACTTCCAGCCTCCTAACACCCTCCTAACTCCCCGGACATTTCTATTTAAATTCTACAGTATTATGCAAAAGTTTGGGCACCCCTTGATAAATAACATATTTTGAAGATGTTAACACAGTCTATCTTGGAAATAGAAAAAAATGCACAATATTTTCAGCAAACATTGAAGCATAGTCAAGATAAGATGTGGGAGACCAAGAAAACTCTCGGAGAGAACTGCTTGTATGTTGGTCAGAAGGACAAAACCCCCATTTGGCTGCAAAAAAACCTGCAGGAAGATTTAGCAGACTCGGGAGTGGTGGTGCACCGCTCCACAAGACCTTCATGGAAGAGTCAGCAGAAGAAAACCAGTTAAAATAGAACTCTTTGGCCACAATCAGCTACGGCAGGTTTGGAGGAAAAAAGGGAGCAGCATTTCATGAAAAGAACACCTTGCCAACTATTAAGCATGGGGATGGATCTATCATGGTTTGGGGTTGTGTTGCAGCCAGTGGCACAGGAAACATTGGAGTGGAGGGAAGAATTGATTCCACTAAATACCAGCAAATTCTGGAAGCAAACATCACACCATCTGTAAAAAAGCTGAAGCTGATAAGAGGATGGCTTCTACAACAGGACAATGATCCTAAACATACCTCGAAATCCACTATGGAAGACCTCAAGAGACGCGAGCTGAAGGTTGTGGAACGGCCATCACAGTCCCCTGATTTAAACCTCATTAAAATTTGTGGGTAGATCTTAAGAGTTGTGCATGCAAGACGACCAAAGTATATTACAGAACTAGAAGCCTTTTGCAAGGACGAATGGGAGAAAATCTCAGGTAACAAGAGCTGAAAGACTTTTAGCTGGCTATAAAAAGCCTTTGCAAGCTGTGATATCTGCCAGAGGTGTTACTAAGTACTGATTATGCAGGGTGCCCAAACTTTTGTACAGTACCACAATAATGTTTTTATTTTTTATCTTTGTTCAATTTATGGCATAGGGAGTAACTATGCATCAAGGTTTGCTGAAAATTTCCATTTCCAAGAGAGACTGTGTTAACACCGTTTCAATTAAAAAATCTGTTATCAACAGTGGTGCCTAAACTTTTGCATAAGACTGTATATCAATTTCCACACCTGTTTCCATATTTTCCATATTGTACTCATACTGTCTATTTTGTACAGTTTTTAAAATATTTTTTCTACAGCTAAGTTTTTCTATAGTTTATTCTTATTCTATTCCATCATTTATTTCTTATTGATAATCTTGATTTGAACGTCACGAGCGGTCGTATATAAGCATTTCACTGCATGTATGACTGTGTACTGTATGTGACAAATAAAATTTGAACTTGATCACGTTTGTGTTGTTAATGTTTGTCTGAAAATACAATCCAAATCCTGGGTGAGATGATGACGCCGCCTCGCCATATAACTGCTAATCTTGGGATTATGTCTCATCCTCGTTCTTGTACCAGGTCTCAAAATGGAAGTGAAAAAGGATTATGAACTATAAGAGCGGATACAAATGCCAAATGTAGGACTCGAGTCTTTATTACTTGGTTAATTTCATGTCATCGTTATGTGGATGAGGGCAAAGCCATACTGACCTGATAAACCTTGCTTTGCTTCCAAGAGCTGTTTTCTCAAGCTAGCCTGCTAATATTAACCACAATCTCTATGGCTTATGAGGAAATACTGCTCAAATAACAAAAGGGTCTGCTCCGGGGAAAAAAAAAACGGATCATAAAATTAAATTGGATAGTGTTAGATGAGCCAGTAATCAATAACCAGTCAGAGATGGGCTGTGAAGAGGTCACAATCTGAAGTGAAACCGCTGGGAACAAGGAAAAAAAGGCTCCTTAGAAACTGCAGGTTGAAAGTGTGGAGATTTAACAAGAAAACGTCATCCAAAAAATAATAAAATAAAAAATAAATAAATAAGCAGTCCCCAGACTACACTGTTAGAACGTCATGTTCTCCAAGCTTTAATAACAATGTGTGTAGCATTGTATAACTTTAATATCGCTAGATAGTACTGTACCCTCCAAAACAGGTGGTGGTGGATTTTTTTTTTTTGCTATAAAATAATAAATAAATCACTTTTTCAATTGATAAACTCATAAATGCATGTAGGCAAACACATTTGCGAGGAAAAAAACTTGAAAAATTCCTATCTGTTCTCCCTTTTGCAATTTCACGCTCTGCCTGTTTTAAGAGCATTGTGTGTATAGATAAACATTTGGATGATATTAGACGGGCAGGTTCACCCCCTGAGGAACCAGCGCTCTGTGATATTTTTATAAATACATAAAAAAAAAAAAATACAAAAATCAGTGTTCATACCTAGGGGGCTACTTTCTAGGTTCCCGGCCTGATGTGAAGGCAACAAAAGGCCGTAATAAAGGGACTGTGATCGATGTGTGGAAAGCACCGAGACCGCGACCGAGACGCCATGCGGAGACGCTGACATTTGTGGCTCGCTCGATGCGTCTGCGAGACGGACAGACGAAAGAGGGACAGCGACGGATGGAGAGAGAGGGAACGAGTGTACGGGTCTTAGAAGAGTCGCTGGCGGGGTAACGAGAACGAGAGGTGTTCCTTGAGGTGAAAAGCAAACGTGTAAATATTCACGGATGTTAACAGGGCTCCTGGGAAATGGCGCATTCACTAAAATTTGCATCATTACTCTTTTGGAGTGGGGAAAAATTAAAATAAATAAATAAATGTAAAAAATCATGTCCTCTCTGCAAATAGTGCGAGGAGGATAACTGCCAGGATCAGGAGCAATAACGATGAAGCGAAGATAATTATTGCATGAGAGGAAGATTCAAAGCGTTTTTCTCTCTCTCTCTCTCTCATCTGAGAGTACAGTGAGCTCCGACTGAACTTCAAATTGTTTAATGATACGTTTTCGCTCGAGTGCTGTCAAAAGCCATGTAAATCCAGGAGAGGCTTGTGTAAAGAATTGGACATGTTGTTCAATATCTGCGAGGCAATACGGTCTAACGGCGCCGAAGGCAAACTTGCTAGCATACCTGACAGACAGCGGAAGACCTTGCTTTCAGCCATCTCACGACTTTGTACAAAGCCAAGGCTTCTGGATTAAAACACTGCGATGTTTATATGGACGGGAAGAAACGAGTACATTCACAGCGCGAACACGATGTCCCCTCACTGTGCATGGATTCAAAAGGCTTTGATGCTAGAGAACAGTACACTAAACAGCAGTCAAGGCTGCCCTCAACAATTTAGCGGCGCTCAGTATTTACTCGAGGAGAATGTCAACCTACTGGCGTGGCATGCTATTCAGGCTAACCTTGGATGAAGAATGAAAGGATTCAATAAAAACACTGCATGTCGCTAAGACATACATGTACATAGCCAGGTTCATTAATACTGGAACGAAGATGAGGGTGTTTTGGGGGGGTATTTGTCCTCCGTACACCATCACATTGAATCTGAAATGAAACACTCAAGATGTGAGCGAAGTCAAGCTTTAATTCAAGGGGTTTGACAAGTGTGGCATTTACCATTCTGCCATTTTGGGGGCTCATAAATAATGGAACAAATGGCAAGGTTTGACCTGTTCCCTTGTTACTCCAAGATTAAACAAGCCAGAGTGTTATATTTGCATTTGCAATATATGATGCAGAGAGGTGAAGGAGGCAAGTGAAGGAGGCAATCACTAGGCAGACAAAAAGAAAAACACCCTACCTCATCCTCAAGAGTGTTTTTGACTTGGATCGATGTTGTAAACAGGTTCTTCTTTACCATGGGCAGAATGTTTTGGTCAGCCACTTTAGTTGTTTTCCATGGGCTTTCAGGCTGACCCCATACTTTTTAAGAATGTCCCACAGTGTGGTATTGGGCACTCCCAATGTCTTTGCTAACTCTCTGATGGGAGTTTTTTTTTTTTCTTCTTTCTTTTGAAATGAAGTCTTCTTTCCTCTGAGGTTTTTGTGGTCGCACTCATCTGGATGGTGGTAGTCCTGGTACTCCTCTGCTCTTCCGATAAAGTGTCCGACATCTATGAGTTTCTGAATCTTCTGAGCGATAACTTAATTCTTCAGGTGGTCGCTGAGGGCATGTGGGTCTTTCTGCAGCTCCAGGATCATGCGCATGGCAGGTCTACTCATTATCTGCTGCACCTCCGGATGCTGGCCTCCTTCACTCGCATAGACACCACCTCTTTGGACCTCATGCTGAGAGTTTGAGTGAACAGCTACCAAATGCTAAAGTAACACTCGGAACCATTTCCCCGGCCTTTCATCTGCTGGAATCAGTCACGGAGTATTGAGGGAACAGGGCAAGACTGGCCATCCATGCAACTCCATGCCAGCCATTTGTACATTGTAGAATCCCATGTCCCAGGTAGGAATCTTGAGTCAGAGCACAGGGTCAGGCAGGGTACAGTGCCACTGAAGCAGAGACAGTAGGGTTAAGGGCCTTGCTCAAGGGCTCAGCAGTGGCAACTTGTGGCAGTGCTGGGGCTCAAACCTCCAACCTCCTGATCAGTAACCAAGTAACCTACTTACCTACCTAGAAACTGTTGCTGAACAAGCACACTACCTACCTACAGTAACCTACGTAAACACAGAACAAGCACACCACACCAACAGTGCTGGGGCTCAAACCTCCAACTTTCCCATCAGTGACCCAGCTACATACTGTACCTACCCAAATACTGTTGATGAACAAGCACAGCACTTTTCACGAAAACAGTATTCCCTGATAGCAGTGCACTCTCTCAGTAGAATAATCCACCCCGACACCCTGCAAAAATGCTTCATGAATAGTGACTTGGCCTCAAAACACATCAGGGCCTCTCCACATCTCAATCCAATCCAGCATCTGTGGGATGTTCTGGTATAAAAACAAGTCTGATCCATGAAGGCCAGACCTTCCAACGAAAAGGGCCTGCTAATGCCGGTTGGTGCCAGATACCACAGCAGACCTTCTAGAGGTCTAGTGGAGCCGGTGCCATGATGGGTCAGGGCTGCCCTGGTGGCAAAACGGGGTCCTACAAAATAGTAGGTGGGTGGTCGTATTATGACGACTGATCGGTGTATGTTGTTGGTCTTTCGGCCGCCACAGCGGAATATCCAGTCCGCACACCAACTTGTTGCACTGGTTTTACGCCGGATGCCCTTCCTGACGCAATCCTCCCAATTTATCCGGGCTTTGGGACCGGCACTGTATCCAGTGGCTGGGGGGTTATGTATAATATTCTGTTCCAACGAATATCAGTTAGTTACGCTTTTCAAAAATTATTATCCCCTGCTATGAAAGCAGAATGTCTGAAATTTTGAAAAGTTATGATTTCTTAATCAAATATGTAAAGTCAGTGGATTATGGTGGTGCTCTGTTACTGGTCTCAGTATATAACTAAATCTGTAATTCCTGCAATACGCAATGCAAAAGAAGATCTTTACAGCAATATAATTTATTGCCATTACGCTTCGGCTATTACGCTTAATAACCTGGAAGTTCACTTGGGAGATTTCTCATTTCCGAGATTCTGCTTGAAATGTTTTGTAAAAAGTACTCAAATCTAAATTTATTGTAACATCACTCCATTTTACAGTTTCTTTAAAAGACCAAAAGTACATGGACACTACCACCCTCCCCCAAACAGATGCATTGGAAGCTAACTTAGTAGGAAATGAGGCTTAGGAAAGGCAGCAAGCTTTATACGTGACCATCAATCTGAATCATAAACATGACTCCAAGGTTTCCACTGCTAGAACTGCTGCCACTGTGGTCATGATAAAGCTAGAGGATGGTCTGTAGCTCGGTCTAAAAATCAGAAACGTTAGGCTACTTAAAGACATCAAAGCACAAAGGAACAAACCTCTAATCTCAACAAAGCCTTTGCATTTCTCTTGGGGGGGGGGGGAGATACATGTCTTTTGAGAGATACTCACGGTTATTTTGAGGATGTCGTAGATGAGATAGCGTGGGATTGGCTGTCCGTTCACTTTGTCAATAATCATCTCCTATTAGAGAAAGAGAGAGAGAGAGAAAGCAAAATGGATTGTGAAAAACAAAGGCGTTTATGATTCTGTGCATATCTCAGGGGATGAAAGACATTTCAACATTTCTCTTCAATTTGACTGAACAGTCACGAATTTCAGAAGATAGGAGTCCATCTGAGAGAGAGAGAGAAAGAGAGAGAGAAGTGAGAACGAGAACGAGTGTGTGTGTGTGACTGAGTGAGCAAGAAAGACAGAAAGAGAGTGTGAGAGATAAGAGGACGGGAGTACTCAAACTGAGGATATCGCTTTTGAACACGGTTCGCCGAACCGCAGCTTAACGTGTCGTAGCGGTGCGAAGCGTCAAGTCATCCGTTCTGACTGTCGCAATTAGTTTCCCTGCCTTCCCAGTAGGATAGTTGTTACAAATAGGGCAGGAAGCGGTCTCTCTGTCTGGAGGGCAAGAACGGAAACTGATAACGCATGAGCTGATGTCGTGTCAAGCGCACGGGAATCAATTTATAGAGCCTCGATAACTCAAGCCATAATAGGGGCTGATTGATTCAGAGATTGAAAAAAAAAAAACAACAACAAAAGAATACAATGTACGGTGCAATGCAGGCCTGGCAGCAGGTTCTCATATTTTTTGGCCTGTTGCAATGCTAGAAATGAGCCGTACCTTTAAAATAAAAAGGAAGTTATTTTTTTGTAGAAGTTGTTTTGAACAAGACCAGTAAGCCATTCAGTGAAAAATGCCAGGCTGATGACTTCGGCACAGCGGCAGCAGGAAGTCATTACCAACATAGTGTGGGTCAGCAGAAGCAGCAGCAGCAGCTGGGGCTCTGGATCTTCCAGAACATCTTTGGCTCACGAAAGCTGTTATTTGGACTGCTTAATGCCGGTAAAATTAGCTCCATTAGCAGCTATGGTGAATACGCATATGCGTAGCTCGCGCACCGGAAGGAAGACCGTGTATATTTAAGGACCTCTGATTACATCGAAGCGACCAGCTTGCTCGTCTAACTGGGAGCACGTGACCTCGCTTCGGGATCTATTAATTGGGGTCCCTGGAGAAGTAGAAAGACGACGAGAAAGCCAAAGTGCTCGCCGAGGGAAGAGGGCGTCAATTCTCTCAGCCAATAATGAGCATCAGTAATGGACAGCTCGTGTCCAGGGCATTTGGGATTCAAAGGCAATATTACAGGGCCGCAGACTCACCCCATCAAGTAGCGTGTTGGCCAGGTGGGTCCTCATGTCCTTCCGGTAAGGGAACTCCAGGTTGGCGATGTGGAAGACCGAGTTGTCCCTGTCGATCATGTGCACCTCGTTTCGGCCGTCGATTAGCATCATGTACCTGCAAAGCATTAAACGGATCACGTGTAAGCTAAAAACAACACAGTCACGGGCGACCTGGAACCACCGGTGTGATGATGACGTCGTTTTATTACAGTGTCATGATAAGACTTTAGCACAATACTCGATTGGACATTTGCACACTGATCATACTGTACTGTATGTTGCACATTTCTTGTTTGAGGAACAACTGGGACTGTCGAACATGCACAATAACACTACTGCTCTCACACACACACACATTTCATACCTCATGTTTGAATCATATTGCTGCTGTCATACTGTACCCACACACCATATTCTCACCTTTCTATAATTTTCATATTCTTCCTCTCAGTTTACAATTACACTTCATACATTGTGTAAATCCTCTGTACTTGATATATTTTTATACTTAATTTTTTATTGGACATTAAATCTTTATTTGAATTGTCTTCTCTAGTGCAATTTTACTTTTATTGTAGTTAAGTCTGTCTATTCTATCTTTTCCTTTTTAGGTCACTGACAGTTGTATAAGCATTTTACTGCATAATCATACTGTGTATGGTGGTGGTTATGCAATTTACAAAACATAACCTGGGGGAGAAAATGAAAGACAAAATCATGTAAAAGTCTCTGCATGTGCGTGTATAGACTTACGAACGAATCCGACTTACGAACATTCTCGGAATACAGCTCGTTTGTAAGTCCGACAAAGTGAGCCTTATACACCTTTGATATAAAGCATAAAAAAAAATAAAAAATACAAACCAAAGAACAAGCAATGCCTACCATCTTTTCGCCTCTGTCCAATCATTCACTTATTTTGTTTCTATGGTTATTGCTTTGCACTACCCATCAGTCCCCTCCACATCACTACTGCTTTTCATCTTGCTTCAGGACAACTTGGGCTCTGATTGATCACTATACTACTGTTCCCGATCACACTGTACAGTAAACACACAGCAGCAGCACAACTCTAACAACGTCCGGGAGACACGTGAGCTACTTCTGTGATTTGTTCACATCTACGTATGTTCGTAATGAGAGGTCTGTTCGTATCTGTGGAAGTTCGCAACTTGAGTGTTCGTAAGACTGTTCGGGGACTGACTGTACAGCGGAACCTTGCCATACCAATGTCCTCCCTTATGAATTTTTACCTTAATAAATAAAATTTTGCAAGAAATTTGTATCGGCATACAAACCATTTTCGACAAGCGAACGAACAAACCAAACCGAACTCCAGCTAAGCTGCGCGTACGGCTGTGCGTCAGTGGAAAGTCAAGTGAAGAAGGTTTTTTTTATACGAAGTTAAAAAATGTAACAATTTCAATTTTTCAGTTTCATTTTTCAAGCAGCTGGTGCACCCAAGAGAAATCTTAAAATAAGGTTAAATAAAGTTTAATGTCTATTTACTTCATATTTTCATGTCTTTTCTAAATGTTTTGATGGTTTTTATACGCAGGAATATGATTACAGTGTTGAAAATTGGTATAATCAGTAATATTTTTGGGTGGCTGGAAAGGATTATCTGCATTTACATTAATTCTGCATTAGAGAAAAATCAAAAGAGGGGAAAAAATCGTTTTTAATTTCTGAGAATGATTTTTTCCTATCGAATCAGTGTTTATCAAAGTGCTGTTATTAAAAAATAAAAATAAAAAAGCCACAAAAAAAAAAATTCTAAAGAGGAACAAATCGATAGCCTGCTTCCTTTTGTCTCGGAGAGCTAGATTTTATAAACCCATAACAATTTAAATAAAGACAAACAGTGCTGAATGAGACAGTGTGTATTGCAGGCACCGTTGATGCGGTTGTGATGGCAACAGACCAAATCTCAGCTGGGCCAAAAAACCTGACGCACGTCTCATGACTTTTATCTGTGCTTTGCTGAAATATTATGTTGTTAAATTTAAATTTAAAAAAAAATAAAAAATTTCCAAGTGAACTCTTGGGACGTGTGAACAGCAGGACAGGGCACATTCCCATTATTTCTATGATTTGTTATTAACGATATACGTTTTTAAATGAGTGATCACACATACAAACTATTTGTGTCTCATAAAACCCTGGGGTAAGGAAGTCTGTGAAGAACAAGGAAAAAGTGTTTTTAGTTCCATTTGTTTTATATTTGCGCCTATATTCTTCCTACGAAAGACAGAAGGTTTGTATCTTTCTAGGTACAGTATCCCACAAACTAAAGCCCCTGCTGTAGAGAATGTGAGGTCACCGTTGCCGTGGTGTTTTCCGATAGACATGCGAGTTGAGAGCGACTTTTTGTCATATGTGTGTTGCCGGCCTTTTTTTTTCCTTTCGAGATGAGAAGGGTAAAGCTAAAGAAAAGGGACCCTACTGGGAGAAGTTAAATGCCAGAGCCAAGCAGCAGTACGCTGAGAAACTTGTAGAGATCGATAACATTGATCCGTACGACCTCAACGTTCTGTAATACTGTTTTTGCCATGCACTCTACAGTGTTGTGGTACAGTGCATACCGAGAATTTAATATCTTGGAAAAGTTTACTTCAAAAAGTTAAAAAGGTTATAATATTTTTTTATTGATGTCTAATGAATCTAATGAATGTCTAATGCTGTCTACGTTTTTTTAAATCCACATTATTAATTCTTTTTCAATTCTAAACAAACTTAGCAAATAATTTGTTCCCACCACGCAGAAAAATATTACCACCATAATGCAAACGTACTGTATATACTATAAAACTTCTTTTTAAAACGATGATAAAACGATGATGTCGTTTAGCTACAACAATTTCCACTCACTCAGTTCCACGAGATCCGTACTAAATTTATCACGTGAATGTTTCTAACCGATTTTTAGCAAGATATCGAAAAAAGTATTTCAAAGCATCAAGAGGTATTTAAAATTCATGATGTTATCGAAAGAAACATTTTGGTATCTCAACAACACTAGTTATCTATATAATTAAAAGAAAGATTTTATTTGTACATTGGTCAGGACTCGCTCTTTCAATGATCGTTACGTTTCATTCCAACCAGTCTCAAAAAATGGTCCGACCATACATCTCTACGTGCCTGTATAGGCAGATTTAGTCACAAAGTGTCACAAAAACTGGCTGAACAGAATTTAATGGAACTCTGGTGAAATACTTTTATTATCTGCCTGAAGTTAAACACTGCGCCAAAATGCTAAATGAAATCAAAATGTTGAGTAGAAGGGACGTTATGAACAGTTATGTGACGGATACTGACTATTTCTACATTCTACAAGCAAGTGGCACGACTGGGAATTTAAAGCGGCAGACTTTACACCGTCACTGTGAAAATGAATCTTTCGACGATTCCAGATCCGTTATCACTCTGCTATCTGTTATCACCCAAAAGAGGATGGGTTCCCTGTTGAATCTGGTTTCTCTCAAGGTTTCTTCCTATTGCCATCTCAGGTTAGTTAGGGCCCAAGCACTATGACATCAGCCCTATGTCGTCATAGTGTGTGAAGGTCCTATTGTTTTACTAAGGATTTTTTCCCCACCATTTTGAACTTTTTGGGGGTCTTAAGATGTTCAAAAACTTATGTGAAATCTCACAGAAACCTGTCTGCCATTTTTTATGAGATTTTGCTACATAGCTCATATATACTTGCACGTATGCAAACGAAACTCGGTGCACATTTAGATCTCATTGAGCTGAACAACTTTCACACTGCATGTCACGGACTCAACTCAACAGGAAGTCAGTTATTTTGTGTCGTTCGCCAAAATGCACCCGAAGGAATTTGACCTACTCTTTCTAGGGAATTCATACGATCGCCACCAAACCGGGCCAATGTGATCTCAAGACATTGAGGATGCAAAATGAAAAAAAAAAAAAGGGGATTTTTGACATAAGTGCCCACTGTGCTCTCTGTCTTTCTGGTGCGGGGCCCAGGTGGCGATGGCACTGGGTGCTTGGGCCCGCTCATCGCTGCTTGCAAACATATTTTTTCCTCGCCACCATCACACACGGTTTGCTCATCAATCAGATCTTTTGGATTCATACACACTCTCTCACACATTTCCATAATTTTTCCTTGTGATTGTGCGTAGCTGATTTGCAACAATGACCATTGTTAAAAGCGTTAAACAAATAAAACTGAATCGAGAACTGACTCGAGTTTCAACGATTCATAAATGTGAATTATAAATATAACACAAAAAAAATGGACTGGACAGCAGTGTTTACATCTGGCCTGTAACGTGACTGGTCCTCGGGACCTTGGACAACTCCCAGACACAGACCAAACACTAATGAATTACACTGAAACTACTCTTGCACCGATTTGTATTTCATTAGCAAGATCGAAATAACACCTGCGGTTCAGAAATACCTTTCGCTTGCGTTCTCATGCTGAAGTATTTCTATCTTCGGCTTTATGTTGATATCGAACATACGAGAAGAGCGTAAGAGTACACCTTTAATCAGAACAATCCTCTGCTCGTGAGCCAGTGAGTGAGTCATCCTGTTTTCTTTTCCTCTCTCCTCAAATAATAAGAACTTCTGAGACCTGAAACGGTGCACTCAGTTTTAATAATAGACGCGGCGTCGATTTTAAATCTGTCACGAACTCTCACACTCGCGCACATTTACACAATTACAGGTGATGCATGCTGTTGCTTATGGCGCTGATAACACGGTGCTACAACAGGAAGCATTAGGGCTGATGGAGGAGGAGGAGGAGGAGGAGGAGGTCTGAGCTCACGGCTCATACAGAGGCAAAGAGGTGTGTGTTACTAGGCTGCATTAACGCTAAGATGTGCACTACAAGGACGTCTTCTGTTTATCAGAAGTGATTTTTGATTTTATATATATATATATATATATATATATATATATATAAAAAGTTTCTCCTCAACCTGAACAGCTCAAAGTAAGAATACGAATACGAAAGATGACAAACGTTATTCTAAACCTTTTGTAGTACATCTCAGAGCATTTAAGCCATTATTTGTTTTTGTTTTTTTGTTTATTTTTAAATAAACATGCACAGGGCTCAGGATTGTGCAGTATAGAATGACATATCCTTTTTATCACATAAACATATGCGATATGATGAACTGAATTTTAGTTCACTTTAACCGACTGCACAAACATGACTAAGCAAAAAAAAATTTAATGGCTCACATTGGCAAATAAGTAAATAAATCATCCCTCCACCGTTCGGTTGAGAAGGAATAAAAAGACAACAATGACGAAATGACATTTTTCTCACATGTATGAAGCAGAAGAAAAAAAAAGAAAAAAAAAGAAAAAAAAGAGAGAGAGAGACACACAAAGAGAAAGAGGTTCTGTTTAGAAAGCTAAAGCCAAATTCCAATCCTAAAAAGAAAAAAAGAAAAAAATGCCAAGACAATCACCAACAGCTCCATTTCATCTTCCAGCTCAGT
This sequence comes from Clarias platycephalus, assembly GCA_030068275.1. Lineage (NCBI taxonomy): Eukaryota > Metazoa > Chordata > Actinopteri > Siluriformes > Clariidae > Clarias > Clarias platycephalus. The sequence continues at coordinate 31,204,073 of JAQQZT010000012.1, read as the reverse complement.
CTCCAAAGGGATAAGTAGTATAATTAACACATCCTGGACCACTCACAGTAATTAAGGGAGCAATTAGACTCATTACTGCACTTTATCAAACCATTACAATCAAAAGGCGGACCGGCCAAAAAGGTCACGCGCAAACAGCGCCAGATTTCATAATAAACCCCCATCAAGCCAAGCTGGCGGCTTGGAAAGTGTTATGGCATCTCTCAAACAGACAGGGATGCAAATGAATGCGAGGACTCGTTTCCCCCGGTCCGTCCATTAAACTCTCAAATTAATTGGACAGCGGCGTTTCTTCGTGTTTTGGATCCGTAATGAGAATGGCTTTGAGGTCGAAGTGCAGAACGCAGGTTTAATCGATTTTTTTTTTTTGTTAGTAACATCCAGGTCAGACCTGAAACAGAACACCCTCTGCTACATCGCTGAAATGGCAGAACCTCCGTTGTTCATGTCCATGGAACTTTACCATATGAGCTACATGCAATTGCGCATGGCAAAGCTAGTCTTCAGAACAGAAGCAGATGGGACCTCCGAGTGGCGCAGCGGTAAAGTGCTCGCCCTATCATCCGGAGAGATCGCGAGTTCGATTCCCGGGTGATGCTGTAACCTCTCGCAGCCGGAGGTCTAGAGAGAGCTGATTGGCCGAACTCTCTCAGAGGGGAGGGATGAGAGGAACTTAGTGCTCTCACATTAATCACGGCTCTACAGCCAATCAGGGGCGTCTGTGAGCTCACGCAAGCGGAAGGAGCGGATAGCGCTGTCCTCCGAGTGCGTTACCCCGCCCCCAACGGTGCGTGCGCGAGCAGTTCGAAAAAGATGCGGTATTGGAGTGGTAGTCTTCGGCCCTCCCGACTGAGTGGTAGTAGTAGCCTTAATGTGGAGCCCCCTGGTGACGGGGAGGATTTGGACACGACTAAATTAGGGAGAAAATCTAGCAAAAATAAAAAATATCTATAATAAAACAGACAAGTATATAATTCGCTGTGCGTCATTTTTGGGTCACTTATGAAATGTTGAAGAAATGTTGGACCAGTTATGTCCTTGCGCGAATTCGTGCTGAATAGTCGCTCACTGCACCCTGCATGCATGAAGCGGTGAGGTAAACCCGGGCTGCCTGCGCCAGAACACGGAACCGCTCTGGATTTCTCCCTACATTATTATTTTTGTGGTAATGGTTTTAGGCTTTCTACTCTCTGCAGAGTAAGGCTCCAGCTTTCAGAGCGCTTCTGCTGTAGTTAGCTGATGCCTTTGCGGATAACTTTTCATGCTCAAATTATTCACGGTGCGCGATTCTTAAGAGGCGAATAAATTTTGTGGTATTAAAACTTGTGGCCCCACATGGTTTTGCTTTAGAAAGAAAAAAATTTGCATATTGCAAATTAGACGTCTTTTAAAGACACTTGGTAATACTCGCAGATGGGCGAGGGCATGTTGATGCAGCTGTCGACTCGTGTATTTTGCATCATCACAAATTCTTCGGTTTAATATGATTCGCTTTCGATCAAGCTCTAGTCGAGTAAATCGTGGTACTGCACCAACCTCATCATCCTCATCCCCCTCCTCAACATCCTCATCCCCCTCCTCAACATCATCATCATCCCCATCATCATCATCCCCATCATCATCATCCCCATCATCATCATCCCCATCATCATCATCCCCATCATCATCATCATCCCCATCATCATCATCATCCCCATCATCATCATCATCCCCATCATCA
>JAQQZT010000012.1:31191131-31202253 GCA_030068275.1 Clarias platycephalus | reverse complement strand
TCATCCCCATCATCATACTAATCCTCATCCCCCTCCTCATCATCCTCATCCCCCTCCTCAACATCATCATCATCCCCATCATCATCCCCATCATCCTCATCATCCCCCTCCTCATACTAATCCTCATCCCCCTCCTCATCATCCTCATCCCCCTCCTCAACATCATCCTCATCCCCATCATCACCATCTTCGTCATCCCCATCATACTAATTCTCATCGACTAATCATCCTCCTCATGAATCATCATCATCATCATCATTCTCATCACCGCATCACCATCATAATCATCATCTTTATCATGAGCATCATCATCCTCTTCATGCTTCTCCTCATCCTCATCATAATCATCTTCTTTAACATCATCATAATCTTCGTCATCATCATAATCAACATACTTATCCTCATCAGACTAATCATCCTCCTCCTCATCATCATCCCCTTCCTCATCCTCATCCCCCTCCTCATCATCATCCTCATCCCAATCATAATCATCATCATGTTTATCATCATCATGTTTATCATCATCATGTTTATCATCATCATGTTTATCATCATCATGTTTATCATCATCATCTTTATCATCATCATCTTCATCATCAGACTAATCATCCTCTTCATCATCATCAGACTAATCATCCTCCTCACCATCATCCTCCTCACCATCATCCTCCTCCTCACCATCATCCTCCTCCTCACCATCATCCTCCTCCTCACCATCATCCTCCTCCTCACCATCATCATCCTCCTCACCATCATCATCCTCCTCACCATCATCATCCTCCTCACCATCATCACCATCCCCATTCCCATCATAATCATCATCTTTATCATGAGCAATATCATCATCATCCCCTTCATCCTTCTCCTCATCCTCATCCAAAAGGCAGGCCTATCCCAGATCCTAAATAAAGTTAAAAACAAATCAAAAGGCTTAAAAAAGCGAATCATACTGTAGCGTCTTCAGGTTTATTGTCAAATATTGTGTCCATCTTTTTAGAATGGAAATTGTAGTGGAGCAGATTCACTATCGTCAAATATTGATTTGTTTCTGTTAAAATGGAAAATGCACCATGTGAATGCTGGAGGTTCACTCACATAGTTTCCAAACTACTATGAAGTTAATTTTGTTAAAAGAAATTTTATCAAATCAAATTTATCAAGTAAAACATTGAGCTTTCTTGAGCTCTCCCCGATTCACTCATCTATACGATCAAAATCGATTGAATGAGCGCTTTTATCCATCTGTTCGATAAGGAATAAGCCATTTTTGAGAAATAACACAAGATTTAATGACCCAGGATGTTACTCAGTCAGCAAAGTAACAATCGATCCAAAACAGTCTGCTGCGCTTTGTGCCAAGAATAACATTTGCGCAGCCTCATTTCACTACCCGGCACAAAGGAACAGGAACCCGTGCGTTTTCTGGTTATGCGAGGTGTCAGCTTTCCCAGACAGCCTCTGCTGCATTAAACGACGTCAGTGCAAACGTTTCGATTACCTGAAATTAAAATCATTCTAATCTCATCACAGTTGAACAAATACAGTTGAAAAGTTTTTCTATCAATGAGCATGAGCAGAGAAGATGAACTCTGGCAGAGTCTAGTCTGAACTATAAAACCTACATTTATGGCTTTACTGGCAGAACTTTAAAATGGAGGGGAAAAAAATATCATACTTTGTTTTGATGCATATAAGAATGTGGTAATCTGACCAACAACGCAAGGCCACAATAGAGGACTGGGCAGAGACCATTATCTATGATGAAGATAAAACGCTGAACAGATCGATAACACTTTTCAGCTATAGAGGTGTCAAATACGACCATAAAATGGAAAAATACTGCAGCCTCATGATGACCTTGACACAATGCGAACCTCAGCTTTGATAAAAATCTTTCGAAAGACATGAGGAATAACAAAAAACACCACGTGGAAGGAGAGGGGAAAAAAATCTGCGTATTATAGATCACCATGTACGTTAACCCTGGTGGAGGATGGCTATGAAGTGTGGCAACAGAAAAGCACTTGCCGTTCGACTTTCTTTGGGAAAATTGCCCGTGACCATCGCCATCTCAAGGTTTATGGTCAAAGAGCAGGGATGAGGCTTTCCTTAAAGTGTCTCACAGTTCAGAAACAAAGGCCTGTTTTTATATCGCTCAGAGGAATCAAGTTGATTATCCGACAAGTAATTTCAATAAATAAAGGCTTTTCCTAAAACGCAAGCTTTAGTCACCAGTTGCACCATTTCTAGCATTTCTAGGACCATAACACACATTATAGCTTTAAGACCGCCAAAAAGAAAAGTATTTTCACAACACTGAGCATTTCTGTGCTTTTCAGGAGAAGTACAACTAATCACGAACAGCTACGTTCCACTTCGCTCCTAATTAAGAACAATTCTGATCTACTTCATGGTCTGCTTTTTGTAAAGTTCTGTCTCCACTTCTCCTCCTCTGAGTGTGTTCAGAGACATATGCACAGCCAGGTGTTCCCAAAGAAATGAGGAATGAAGTGGTTGGTCTGTTCTTGAACAAAAAAAAAAAAGTACAATTCACTTTAATTTGTTCATTACAAAACGGAAAGAAAGACTGCGGCTGTTCAAGAACTCTGGTGCATCACTACAACTGAAAAACATATCCTGAAATCAGGGTGAAGGAACTTGATATTCCAAAGGCAGAATCCCGAACAGACAGCATTAAAACTGCCTATTGCTTTTTGACTTCAACAACAGAATCATGTTTGCCCTTATCATCCGAAGATTTCTGGGTGATGCCGAGAGTCTAGACAGCAGGTTGGGCAAGCTCAATCGGGAAACAGAGGGGAATGACATAGCATTGCTCGGTTACATCAATCATAGCGAGACAAGAGGAGTCGTTCGAAAAAAAGGTTCATTCAGACGTCTCGCTTCAGGTGTCTAGGAGGAAGCACGTGGTACAAGTAGTCTACACCCTCCCTGGTTGGTAGCTGCCACTTTGATGGGAGAGTGCCGTAAGCGAGGGAGGGCGAGAGAGATGGGGGAGTTCTGACTAAAACAGGGAGCAAATTTGTTGGGGGTAGTCGAAGGAAAAACTCCACCAGGATAAAGAAATGAGTATTTCCTTTTGGTGGTTAGACCGAGATTTGAAACCCTGACGAAACGGCATAAATACAGGGTGGGTGAAAAGTAACTTCTTGCTGTTAGTCTTTTGCCTGCTCCCAAGGCAAGGTGTCGCCACAGCGAACCATCCGGTCCGCACATACAAGCTTGGTACCTCCCATTTTATCTGGGCTTGGCTCCCATTTTATTCAGTGGCTGGGGTTTGGGAACTGGCTGAGAATCGAACCCGGGGTTTCCGCATGGCAGGCGAAACACCTACCACTGAGCCACCAGTGCCTCTGAAAAGTAACTAGGCAGTCACAATTGGTAATAAAGTCCATATGTCTAATACAAATTTATTGAAACAAAGTGTTTCACTGAAAAAAATGAAAGCAAATCTTTCATTTTCAACGTAGGCACCGGTGGCGGCAAACCAGTTTCCTCAAACTGGTCTGGAATAGTATGCACAGAACATCTTCTGAAGGAAGAACCTCGTGAATTTGTCCTCCTCCTTTGTCCTGTACACCTCCCTCCTTTGCGTATCCCCACAGGAAGAAATCACATTGGAGTGAGATCTGGACTTCTTGGAGGCCATTCATGAGATCTGCGTCGTCCCAGCCAACGTCCTGGAAAATGCTGGTCTAACCACACGCGCACAGTCAGAACAAAATGGGGTGGTGCACCATGAGGTGGTGCTCCAGCGATGCTACAAGTCCTATAGCCATTAAATATTGCCCAGTTAAATTTCACAAAAGATGTTAGTGGGATGGAATCTGTCAATCAGTGTATCAGCTGAGGTTTTTTTCAAAGAGGGTGAATAGCGCTTTAATATTATTACTATATAATACATCATGTTAACGCATGAGTAATGCTTTGGAAAGATGCAATTCCTAGTGTTGTGCGTCTCAGAGAAAGCACGCTGGCCATCAATCTCTGTTTGACAAAGTAGAGCTAGACAATGGATTGAAATAAAAATACCACAAAAAGTAGGCAAGGCACACATCGCGGACAAGATGATGTTCTGCAATCACACATATATGGCTGAACTATAGGAAATATGGATGATGTGGATATCTCATGAGCTTTCAGCACGATATCACTGTAATAAAAGATTACAAAAGTATTAAGACTTAGTCTTCTGGAATCGTTTTCCTCTCTCTCTACATCTGGAAATTTCATCTTTCATTCTTCCTCAAAATCGCACACAAACAGGTTTCCATCCCAGACTCCCTCTGTGATGTAGTGGAGGAGGAAAAGTGTTGCAGCAGCTGCTCGAAAACAGGGCTTTTAGAGGGAAAGGGGCTCCGACCTGTAATCTCATTGCTGCTATTACAGAAAGCTCACTGCACTCTACATTTCCTCAAAGTTACCCAGAGATCAATACGAGGCGCCACTGCCTAATCTCACAGTATAGCCGACCCGACGACAAGCAGCGAGAGAGACACTGGGTTGGGGGGGGGGGGGGGGGGGAGGGGCGGACAACTGCGTGTCTTTCAACGTACTGTAGTTCTACTTGTTGGTTTGTTTCATAGCCGAGTACTAACCGCTACACTGTTCACCTCTTGACCACGATCTGAAAGTGACTGAATCACAGGTCAAGAGGTGTCTTCTTCCAATAAGTCATATTTGATCTGGCAAACTTACTGAGCAGCACCAACAGGAGGATAAATTTTTACTTCTACTGAACTGAACCTCTGTGACCCCATAAAACAAGTGAGATTGTTTCGCAAACGAATAGCTAACAATCTCACAAGTGATTCTCAGCCTCAAAGAAGAGCAGTAACTTCGTTGAAAGTCTAAAGAACGTCAACGGCTTGAGTGATCCTCATCCACAATAAACTTATGCAAAAGGGAAAAAATAACGAAAAATTTGAAGTTCTAATAACGATTGTCATGAGTTGATGACATCAAAGAAGCAACCAAAGGTGTGAATGTTGCGTTATGAAATGATAAAAGTCAGAGGAGACGGGTATAGTGTGGAGAAAGAGCGAGGCAACACAAGTGGGAGAATAAACCAAACGTGAGATGTTTGCACTTAATACAGAACAAAGATGATGTGACAAGGAGGGGGAAAAAAATAAAAAAGAGGAAAAGTACTAATTATAGCAGACTAAGAATAGGACACAGCAACCTTAATAACTTCAAGCTGTCTAACACTCAGTATGACTGCAGATCAATCCCTGCTGTCCGTTTTCACCCACATGAGGATGAGTTCCCTGTTGAGTCTGGTTCCTCTCAAGGTTTCTTCCTATTGGCGTCTCAGGGAGTTTTTCCTTGCCATAGTCGCCCTCGGACTGGAAAGTATGGGTGGCTTAGTGGTAAGCACTGTCGCCTTGCACCTCCAGGATCCGGGTTCGATTCCCAGCCAATTTCAATTTTTGAAACTTCAGTTTGCATGTTCTCCCCGAGCTTGGTGGGTTTCCACCGGGTACTCCGGTTTCCTCCCACAGTCCAAAGGCCTGCAGGTTAGGCTAATTGGTGTTCCCAAATTCCTCCAATGGATTGGCAACCCTGTCCAGGGTGCCAATCCCCTAAGTGCCCTAAGTTTCCTGGGATAGGCTCAAGGCCCCCCGCGACCCTGTATACAGGGTTACGCGATGATGAGAGTAGACTGGAAAGTCGGCTTTAAAGGACTGACAATTTGAGGGAGAGTGAGTGCTATACGTGGCTGTGATGCGGTACTAAGAGGGGGAACGTTTAGAAGAGATATATATGTAGAATGTATGGAAGTGGTGGATAAAATCAGACAAAAAATTCAAGACACAGAGCAAGACAAGATCAGGGAAGGAAGGCTGGACCGGATAATCGGGTTTACGGAGCCAGAAGATGAAGGAGACACCTACAGTATGCGGTAACGTTACCTACTGAATTCCAACTGCCGTTAAACAATGAAGAAGAAGAAAAAGAAGAATCAGCCAAATATAGTACAGTATTTGGGTTTTTTTTTTTAGTTTTTATTCTTGGGTTGACACCAATCATTAACACTAACAGTTTACATTTTACAGAACTTTAAAAGAAAGGAACAGCCATGAGGGTGGGGGGGGAATCAGACTTCTAAAGGACAGGATGATGTCATACTGCTTCACTCTCATCTCCTTGGCTTGTGTATCTCAATACACGATTACTGATAACCTCCATCTAATCATAAATATTACATGTACGGAAAAACAGAAACAAAAGCTTTCCCTAAGGCTAGGCTTAAACAAGCGCGCTATATTTCTACACGGTTTCTACACGAGTTGCTGGACTAACTGCATGCTCAGAAGGAAGCAGGGTGCATTTTAAGTGTGATGATGTATTCTGTGGCTCTGGTTAGCGGTCCATGCAGTAAGCCATAGAGCCAGAGCGCTCAAGGTCCCTGCTGGAGGCGCAAATAGGAGGCATGTGCTTCCGTACAATTTACCAGATGTACGGTCAACAAGTGTACAGATAAGGAGGAGAGAAAACCGCACCGCATAAAATATTAAGGCACATTATACTGCAAGGTTAAGATCAAGCCAACGAAACAAAAAATAATAAATAATAATAACAAAATCCCTAATTCCATTTTACAAGCATGTCGGTGATTGAAGTCATCACGCATGGATTAAGTCATTTATTTACATCATACTCTGCATGCTGATAATCGATCAGTAGATTTAAAAGCGTTTAGACCCTTAATGCAGGAAAGGCTTGACGATGGAGCCTCGAGCATCAAGTCAGGCAGCTGTTGCCATCGAAACTCCTCTCAGCAAGGTCTATCGACTATTGATAACACATTTTGCACAATCAAATCTGAGAGAGACGTTGCGCTAAGCGGGTCGAAGGGGAACCGAACAAGAGCGACTGTGAAAGCCGAGGAAACGTATCGACTGATGTGTGTTTTTTTTCCTTTTCTTTCTTTCTTTCTTTCGCTGAGCAACATGCAGGGACGAGTTCCACTAACCGGTGAAGCTGCGGAGGGTACGAGTGGCCTGGTTAGCTTCTCAGCGACCTCAATTTCTGCAATCACGTCCTGTTAGTTATTGAAGATATGAAGCCAGGCGCGGTTTAACTTCAGGGTTAAAAGATAAATAACATCTTTTAAGTAGAATTTACAGTTTTGTTTTCTGGGCTGATTAGATTAAACTTTCCTTTAATACATCCATGTACAATGGTACCTCGTACCATTGCTATATGAAATCCCTGACTTCAAAAGCCAAACCAAGCCAAACTGAAGGCTGGCTAAATTGCTCGTACGTCCGGGCCGCTGTCCGAAACTTGTTTGCTTTAGCGGAAAGCAGAGCGAAGCAAGTTTACGTACTTTTGTGGGTGTTTTTTTTTGCATTTTGTGTAAGATTTAGTGAAGACGTAGCACCACGGGTTTTAAAGTTTCGCTTTTAAACCAGCCAGTGCCAAGAGGAATCATAAATTTAATAAGGTTACGTGAGGTTTATTGTTTATTTATTTAATATTTTACTTCATCTACGCTTCTTTTCTAAAAGTTTTGATTATTTTTTTTATATGCAAAAATATAACCATTGTGTTAGAAATTGGTAATATGTTTATTAATAAATTTGTATGCTAAAGGTACCGCTGTACTTTGCTCGATCCGTATTTCCTTAATAATTATAATAATTATTGTCGTTAAACCTCTTGGTGTTAGTTTGTCATCACTAAAGAGAATATTACACAAGGGAGACTGTGTGAGTGTGGTGATGAAAAAAAAACAAGGAAAAAGCCTCTAGGGAAGGTGCTTCCAACCGCTCTGTCTGCTCCATGCTTCCTCCAGAGACGTTTACAGATACTGAAAACACACTCTCGGGGCATATCGTATCACATGACATGGTGTTCGAATCAAACAGAGACTCGTGATGAGATTTCTGGTGAACGAAGGTTTTACGGAAGACTTCAAGCGCAGCATGGTGATGAGACTCTTAGCCGCATAAAATATTTGAAAGATGCGAAGGTTTTAAAGAAAGCCGTACGTCCACGAATGACGTGGAACGCGTGATCCTTGAAAAAGACGCATCTGTCTGTGGAAACTGTGCAGACAATCATTCACAGACACCACTTGCACGTTACAGGAACTCGGCTGGGAGTTCTTTCCACATCCCCTGTACAGTCCTGACCTCGGTCCGAGCCCTTTCCACATGGAGTTCCTGGGAGGCCGGCGTTTCAGACGTGAAGCAGGCAGCACTATCGTTTTACTCTCATAACTTTGTTCTCTTATTCTGTGCAAAAGTCAAAAGTCCTGCTTTGACTTGAACATCCCTTTTCATAAACCTCAAACGGTCTTAACGGTTAAACGAGTGTCCGGTTCCTTAAAGGTCACGCGGAAGCATGAGTCCCTGATAATTTGCATCCACCCGTGCGGAGCTAGCACTACCGTTGTTTAAGGCGACGCTCCGCCTTTTATTAATCAGGAGAACCCATGTGCTCATTACTAGCAAGCACAACTGGTCATTAAGAGCAGAACTAATCAGATCAACACGTAGCCGAGCAGGAAATGCATGACACAGTGCATGAAGCTGAAGTGTGATCAGATCTTCCTTTATTTGTAACTGAAAGTTAGACTTAAAAAAAAAAAAAAAAAGACAAGAAAGTAAGCTCGACATTGGATTTCGATATGAACTAGAAAAGTAATCCATTGGGAGGACAAAAGGCGTATCTATTCAACATCCTTGAGACTATAGACAGTTATTCACCAGCGCATCCCGCATACACACAGACACACAGTGAATAAACCGCACTGTGGGTCCATTTCCATAATGCACAGCATAATGTCCTCAAATAGGCCAATTATTCCTCACAATAAGAAAGCCACTTTCAGAAATGGAATGGAGGCCATCTCTCTCTCTCTCTTTCTCTCATTGCATTTTCCATCATGTAAGAGCGGTGACATTGTTGTCAGTCCTTGGGGAGCTACAGCTCATTACAGGCTAATCCCACCACTCGCGACCTTGCGATGCAACCGCACACCTTACCGAGGTTTCGTCTACGTCCAAAAAACAACCCTTGACTGCACCCGGTGCCTACAAACACATTAGGCGTTTTTACACCCCATTCACCAAATCTAAATAGAAAAAGAAAGAGAAAAAAAAAATAAAATAAAATAAAAAACTCACTGCTTTATCCTCACTGCTTTTATTCCGGATATACACGGGCGGTTTAAAGCTCTCCTCCAGCCACAAGCTTTAATCTACACGGACTCCGGATGCTTTATGCGAGCACTTTTTTCTCTTCATCTCATTTATCGGAGACGCAAAAAAATAGCCTTAGTTTGTTTGGGGATCTTTTTAATGCAGTGTTGGAGCGCCATTGAAGAGTGAAAACCTCAATAGAAGCTTTTTCTTTGTCAAGTAACATTAGCTAGTATTAACTAGAGTCGCAAAAATAATGTTCACAAGCATTATTATTCTTACTATAATGCTTAAAAACCTGCACCGCACAGATGAAAACTTGTTACGCACAGATTCACATGATCAGTTTTACAGCTACGGATTGCAGTAGCGACGCTTGAAATTGCTCCCCGCGCCACAGAAAGGACTTAGGGGTGCTTTTACTTTTAATCAGGACGAACCATAAGAGCTACAAATATAAAACAAGAGCTTTATATGCGGTACGTGGCAAACACCCTAGCAACCACTTGAAATATCATAGCAACACCGTAGCAACCACTCGGAATATCAAAGCAACCACCTAGCAACACCCTAGCAACCCAATGGGATGGCATAACAGCAACACTTTAACATTTTGCCCCTTCAGCCTGCCCTTCGGACTCGGTCTCTGAGTAGAGCCGCTTAGGTTAATCCTTTTAACCGACAATACAAATTATGATGCGGTCAAGTCTAACGGGGACTTTTAATTGTGCAGAACGAGAGAAAAAAACCTTTAGTTCTCTATATAATCCCTGCTACACTGGCCTCCCAGGAACTCCGTCGAAGGAGTTCAAGGTCATGGACGGAGGATGTGGAAATAACTCCCAGCTGAGTTCCTGTAATGTGCTAATGGTGTTTACAGATTACTGATTGTGTGTACAGTTCACACAGACAGATGCATCTCTTCTATCAAGTTATCCATCGATTTTCAAGGGTCAGGTGTTCCACTCGCTAAATGTTCACGAGAACGACTGCAGTGGGATCATCATTTACGGACGTACGGCTTTCTTTAAAAACTTTGTACTGTTCACATGTTTTACTGAAGCTCGTCACCGTGCAGTGCTTCTGTAAACGTACTTCCAGGAGTAAACTTCATCCCGGTTTGACTTGAACACCCCCTGTATAATAAAAAAAAATATTTAAACATGTTGCATGATAACTCTTCATTCATTGTTTTGAGTTTCATAAGCGTATTGTGATCGAAGTCCCAGAAGCTATCGCAAGTCCTGGTTTGACTTGAACACCCCTCCCGATTTCATAGTACAGTGGAACCTTGGATTACGAGCATAATTCGTTCTGGAAGCGAGCGCGTATTCCAAAACACTTCTAAATCAAAGCAAATTTTCCCCTTAGGAAATAATGGAAACTCAAATTATTCGTTCCACAGCCCAAAAAAATAAATACATAAAAATAATTAACACAAAATATTAAGTAAAAATAAAAAACATTTTAACCTGCACTTTACATTTAAAAAAATAGTAAAAATAAATCCCAACAGATAAGCGTTTCTGTTTATGTGCGCAGGCGCTGTGTGTGTGTGTGTGTGTGTGTGTGTGTGTGTGTGTGTGTGAATCTAAAGTAAAGATAGATATAGAATCAGCCCCTCCCGTCTCCCCCTTCTCATCTTACACAGTAAACCTTACTGTTCTCTTATTTGAATTTCACACAAACACACATACAGTACATATACACAGACATTAACGGAAAGACTGTTTTGTCGGAAAAATTAGCAAGGAACATTGCTAATGACACGCGCGTGAGCGCATATTAAAGGAATCACTGCAAAGTGAAGCAAACAAATGAACCTGCACTTTACGTTTGAAAAGAATCATGACAGAGCAGTATTTCTGAGTAGAGCAGAGAGTGTGTGTGTGTGTGTGTGTGTGTGTGTGTGTGTGTGTGTGTGTGTGTGTGTGTGTGTGTGTGTG
>JAQQZT010000012.1:31177184-31191031 GCA_030068275.1 Clarias platycephalus | reverse complement strand
TTTCTGTGTAGAGCAGAGAGTGTGTGTGTGTGTGTGTGTGTGTGTGTGTGTGTGTGTGTGTGTGTGTGTGTGTGTGTAAAGCCGAAATGGGAGGAAATAGACCTTTAACCTCTCTAATCACACACACATGTGTGTTATAATAAACAGTACATGCACGCTGTACACACACGCATACAGGCACAAAATAAAATATGTTTTACACACACACATGTGGTCACAGTGTTTTAGGAAACATTACACGTGTGCACGGATGTTAATTATACAAGTAAGAGACGAGCACTAAGACCCAGCAGGAGAGACGATTACCCACAATTCCGCAGCGCAAGAAAAAAAAAAACATTGGATCAGTTGTGATCAAAACAAGAAGCGCATGCGTGATACATGATACTCGGCACTCGCAAACCAAGACTTGCTCTTTTTTATTACAATTTTTTGCTCGTCTTGCGGAACACTCGCAATCCGAGGTTTGACTGTATTCTCACATGATGAGTCAGGACGAGATTTTTTTTTTTTTCCCCAGAGCTGTAGTGCAACCCAAACAGGAGACTTTAATAACATTATCAGGAACAGCTCTCACACACACACACGTCTAGTGGACGTCCAGCAGCGAGGTGGCTTTGAGTTAAAGACGCTGCAGATCTTTGAGAGGAGAGAGAGAGTGGGAGGATGTGAGCTCGGCGTTCTCTGGTGCTAACGAGCATCGCCTCACTGTGAACGTGTTAAGCACCATTTCAGACCGACCGCAGCGGGGCGGACGCCGCGGCCCTGTTACATACGGCTCTGTTCTGCTGCTTCTGCCGTTAGAGCGGCGATGCGTGCAGACTGCTTTCCTTGCTGATTTGGAGGACACCGAGCGTGTGTGTGTGTGTGTGTGTGTGTGTGTGTGTGTGGAAGGAGGAAGACCGGGTGTCTATTTCGATAGCTGCTGCACAACTCCGAGTAACAAATACAAACGGAAAAATGTGAGCATTTCTTGCTTCGATTCATTTTCTCACGTATTAAAAAGATCAAAGTATCGTGTTATTCAAAGCATTATGATATTCTTTTATTCCTGTTGGATTTCACACTTCCAGCTCGTTCATCGACGTTTAACTCCGGCCACTTCGATCCCTGTTACTCTCCCATACACGCACACGGCGCAAAGAGACGTTGAAAAACAGCCTCTCTCTCTCTGGAAGAGCGTTACAGATTTCCTCTCTCCCGCGTTGACAGACAGCACTCGTGCGCGGCGTGAACGAGCGCACCTATCTGTAAAATTCGCCAAGAGCTGCACCCCATGAAATATTCAGGCGCGTATTACGGATGGAGCCGAGGGGCCAGAATACTACCGCAGACTCATCGCTGCTGCTGCTGGGCTGAAGCCTCCTGCAAGCGCAATCTCTCATCCTTATTAAAGAAAGTAATGAAATGAATCAACAAAATAAAAAAAATAAAAAAATAAAAAGGAGAGATCGCTTTCATTTCGCAAGAAAGCGTCATGAACGTGAAAAGAGAATTTTTGTGAAAAAGGTTTGGCTTGTTGGTGTTGGTGTAGAGCGGGTCGAGAGTTCAGGGACTGTTTTAGCTCTAGCTGAGAGAGAGTAGCTGCTGTTTTTAGAGGTGTGCTGCAGAGTCGGAGCCACAAGGGCCAGGCCTGCATGATTCATCAAAACCCAGGAGCCTCGGCAACGCCGCCGCCTTATCGTTATTATTATTATTACAGCAGCAAGAAGAAATGATGCACGAGGCAGAAAACATAAAAGAGAAAGAAAAGGAGAGAGAGAAGGGGGGCGTTACAGAAATGCACTCACGAGTGGGAGGGACATCACCGATTAACCAATCAGTGGAGTCTGTGAGCTCGGGTATGAGGAAGAGGGCAGAAAGCTCTGCAGACGTTCACTAGTCACTAGAAGAGGGACATCATCACTCCTTTTTTTTTGTACTTCCTTCCCTCTCTCACCTTCTCTCTCTCCATCATGTTCCATTTCTCTCTCTTTTCTTGTTCTTTCGATCACTTGCTTTCTCTCTCTCTTTCCATCGCTCACTTTTCTTTCATTCCATCACTCTCTCTCTCTCCTTCCCTCTCTCTTTTTCTGTCCTTCCATCACCTGCTTTACCTCTCATTCTATCATGTTTTATTCACACTCTCTCCCTACGTTTTTCATTATCTTACCTTCAATGAAGAAACTGCATTGTTCACATTCTCTCTCTCTCTCCCCCCATCATGCTCCATTTCTCTCTTTCCATAACTCATTTCTCTTTCCTTCATTACTTCCATCACCTGCTTTACCTCTCCCTTGCTTTTCTCTCTCTCTCTCACTCCACCACTTGCTTCCTATTTACTTCCATTTCTCTCTCATTCCATCACCATCTAATCGGTCTCCTTTCTTTGCCCCTTTTTCTCCCTCTCCTTCATTTTCTCTTTCTTGCCATCTCTCCTTACATCACTCGCTTTTCTCTCTTCTTCCATCACCAAATCTCCTCCATTCCGCGCTTGCTTTCTCTCTCCCTTCTACTACTCCCTCACTTTCTCATCCCTTTCTTTCCACCACTTGCTTTTCCTTTCCCCTCCTTCGTCCCTCCATCCTTCATTCACTTTTTTCTCCCTCCATCATTCACTCTCTCTCTACCACACTTTTTCTCACACATTTGTCTCCCAGAGTCTCTCTGTGTCAGTCTTTATGTCTCTTCGTGGGTCTATAAATCTCATTACCTCTCACTAAACCTCTTCACCACTTTCTATATCCATCTCTCTTTCTTTCTGTCTGTCTGTCTCTCTCTGTCCATCTCATCCACTCCACTCCTCTCTCCTCTTTGCACTGACAGCCAGAGCCAGGCTGCAGGTCTGTGATTGTACACGTCGACTCTCTCGGAGATAATGAGTGACCATTAGGTAGCGAGGGACTGTCTGTGCTGCACTCTGTGTGTGTGTGTGCGTTTGTGTGTGTGTGTGTGTGTGTGTGTATGCCTAATGAACGTGTCCGGGGTGTGTGATGTGCATCAGCGCAATATGAATGCGAGCTTGAACACATGTCCCCGCTCCGCTTTATTATTTAGGCGTCGAGCTGAGAGCTAAGACTCGGTAAGTGCGAGCGGCTGATAGCTTCGTTTAAAGCTGAGCGCTTCGTTAAAGTAAGCAGGCAGCGTGTGAAGCAGCGTGTCTGGCTCGAAGCAGGACAGGAGCGTTCTCGCTCTCTGCCAAAGCTGTCGTCAGACCAAAACACTCCCTGTGGGTAAACAGAGGCGGGACGGAGCCGAAGCGAAACTGGACGCGGGACTCGGGGAGAAAAATGTTTTCAACCCAAAACAGATGCTCTTTCTCAACACCGGGGACATGATGAATGGGCTTAACTTACGGTGAACTACTTCCTGCCAAGACAAAATAAAAGCTGATTTATTACTATTATTAGTAGTATTATTATCATTATTATTATTATTATTATTATGAGGGTGAGTCAGAAATGATCCGCACTCCAGTTAATTTAAAACTTCCGTTAGACGCCCCGCTTGTGATTTGCAGAAAACAATAGCAGCGTGCAGTGATTAGATTTTTTTTTATGGTCTGAGGATGAACACTTTTTCAGAAGCATTTGGATATCTGCCAACAAAATTTGTACCGATACCGATAAGGAAGGTGAAAGATTCTTAAAGAGAATCATTAGGCGTGGATTCATCACGAGAGCAAACAACAGAGTACGGAACGGAAACGTCCTCAATCGCCGACCGAGAGAAAGTTCAAAATTCCAACCATCAGCTGGAAAATTCATCAACGCTTACAGTTTCCTGGGATTCTCAAAGTGCTCAGTATTGCAACATTATCAAGAAAAAAGGTTCAACAATCTACAGCGCTCGTTACAGTGAGACGCTGATTGAAGAGCTGAAGACTAAACTTCAGAGTAAACACGGAGGACTGATATTCAAGGGCGTTGGCGACGCACGTCCGCACACCTCTTACCCGCACTGTCGACACTCCGCAAAAACATCACTTCGAGGTGTTAAATCATCCTCCCTATCGTTCTGATCTCACTCTAGCAGACTTTCACCTGTTTGGTCTCCTGAAAGCAGCCCAACACGAATGAAGACTCACTTCTGATGAAGAAGTGAAGACAGCGGTGCATTCGTGGCTCGTTGCTCAAAACATTTTTTAACTCGCCCTCGTATTTATCCTGCCTCAACGGGGGATTGTGGGTACACACGGCCCAAATAATGAGACATAATGCCGCGTAGGTTAATAACCTTAATCAAGAAGACGACCTCCAAAGAGTCTTTGTAGTTCTGTTCTTCAGGAAAGGAACCTTGAGGATTGCACAATTTTCAACATCGGTAATTAACCTTATTTCGTCTTTCTCCTGAGGCGGGATGAAATCGTGATGCTGGATTCATCTCCATCCTAAGAGTCTTTTGACACGCTGCGCGTGTGTGTGCCTTCGATGTGCTGGTAAGGTGTGTGTGTGTGTGTGTGTGTGTGTGTGTGTGTGTGTGTGTGTGTGTGTGTTGTATGCTCAGCTCACCGTGTCCCGTCTGCCTTCCAGCTGACCTTGTAGCCGTTCTGCTCCAGCAGATGAATGTTGCGCCTGTCCATGGAAACAGGCTGAGCTCCAGGGAAGCCAGACCTGACACACACACACACACACACTTACGTTTGTGTATTTCCATTTCATACATTAATGATTTCTTAAGGCTGAGCTGTCAAAATGGAATTTTTGTGCACCTTGTGGATTCGAGAAGTCAGAGCAGTTTGAATCTTATTGCTGGAAGGCTGCTGTGAATCAAACATCCGCTCTTTACAGCCGCGCTGAGCAGAAAAGCATCGACGCCGATTCGGCCACGTTATCGATTAAGAACGGAATTGTATACAGTACTGTGCAAAAGTCTTAGGCAGCACATTATAGGCTGTACCAATTTTGTTTGTACGATAATTATGTACAAAATCATTACAAATTAATAAATAAATAATATTACAGGAGAAGATATGCATAAAGCTGATATTCTTCCATTTTCTAATAATTGCTCCTACAGTTGATGTCTTCACACCAAGCTGCTCACCTATTGCAGATTCAGTCTTCCAGCCTGCTGCAGGTCTACGATTGTGTTTCTGGTGTCCTGTGACAGCTCTTTGGTCTCGGCCATAGTGGAGTTTGGAGTGTGACTGTTTGAGGCTGTGCACAGGTGTCTTTTATACTGATAACAGACGCCATTAATACTGTACAGGTAACGAGTGGAGGACAGAGGAGCCTCTTAAAGAAGAAGTTACAGGACTGTGAGAGACCGAAATCTTGTTCGTAGGTGATCGAATACTTATTTTCCACCATAATTTGCAAATAAATTCTTTACAAATCCTACAATGTGATTTTCTGGATTTAATTTCCTTATTTTGTCTCTCATAGTTGAGGTATACCTCTGATGAAAATTACAGGCCTCTCTCATCTTTTTAAGTGGGAGAACTTGCACAATTGGTGGCTGACTAAACACTTTTTTGCCCCACTGTAGTACAAGACGGACCGGTTTTCAGATGGAAACAAAAAAACCCTAATGTACGCTCCTGAGATTTGCATAAAAATAGAAAGGAGCGAGTGTGACAAAGTTACCAGAAGAACTCATATTCTCCAGCAAGCTCAGTAAAACCTAACAGCTGCTTTCTTATAAAACTGCACAAATCTGTGTCTAAAACTCCTGATTTTAAACACGAGTTTTCAGGTTTTCACTCCAAATATTGACTGTTTATTTTATTGCTCTTTATAGAAGTTTCTTTTATGCAGAAAAGTTTTCAAAAGCATCTTTTGCTTATGCCATATTTTTGTTTGTGCCCAAGACCTTTGCACAGAACTATAAAGTAAAACAGCTGTTAGGTTTTACTGAGCTTGCTGGAGAATACGAGTTCTTCTGGTAACTTTGTCACACTCGCTCTTTTATATTTTTATGCAAATCCCAGGAGCGTACATTAGGTTTTTAGTTTCCATCTAAAAACTGGTTGGTCTTGTACTATTTTTTTTCTTTACAGCCATGCATATATTCTCCTGTTTTTGTTTTTTTTTTGTTGTTTTTTTAAAAGGTACAATTAGCCGAAAAGGATTTCCCGAGTCATCCCCAATTTCCCCAAGTGACAGTTCACGAGACGAGTTTGAGGCGGTGCAGATTTACTCCGGTGCCTTTTGTTCACCTCTCCAAATTAATCGAGACAGGCACGGGAGACGAGGCGTTCTTTTCCCCCACAAAAGAGCTGTCATTTATTAAGCCCCCGTTGGAAACTTTTAGACAGTTCGAGAGACGTTTCCGTGGGACGGAACGACAGAGGGAGTTATTTGCGGTTGTGAAGCGTGTGTCGCGGAGCTTCGCGCAGATGCGAGGCTGCCACAACCCCGTCATGCCCCGCGGAGACGTGACGGAAAAGCCTTTTCTATTTAAACTGGGCCGTTGAGGAGAGGGGGGAAAAAATCATGTCCTTTATTTATTTTTTTCAAGGTGTCTAAAGGTAATGGAGTGACAGCCAGTGGTAGTTTACACACGGGTTAAACAGAGTTTATGGCTCGTAGGGCTGCACGATTCTTGCCAAAATGTGAGTCACGTTTTTTTTTGTCTGGTTTTTTTTCTCTCCAAGGGGGAATTGAGATCACGATTCTTTTACACGATTCTTATTATTAGTAGTAGTAGTATTCATTATTACATCATCAGTATAATAATATTAATAATAAAAACTACTACTACTAGTGACAAGAACAGACTTGGACAAAGTATAGAGAGGTTTGAGATGGTTTGGACATGTGAAGAGGAGGGATGAGGGGGACATCGGGAGGAGAGTGTTCGAGACGGAGCTGGCAGGCAGGAGGAGGAAGAGGAGGAGAAGAGGAAGGCCCAAGTGGAGGTTTATGGATGCGGTGAGGGAGGACATGCTTGACAAAGGAAGATATGGTAGACACAGAGTTAGATGGAGACGGATAGTCCTCTGCGGCGACCCCTAACCGGAGCGGCCGAAAGAATAATAAGGAGAAGAAGATTTTATCAGTACGATGTTTTAAGTTTCAGAGTTTCTTAGGTAGTTTGTAATTAAACACATCGTTAACAACGTGGAATTTATTTTTGTCCAAGATATTATCGCTCAAGCATAACACACTTATCGTTTACTTTCCATCTGTTCTCAGTGTCTCGGTCTAACAGCTAGAACCAACAGGTCAGGTTTAATTACCTGATACAGGAATTTATCTCCCAATTAGCAGTGTACGTTTCTATATATTTTAGCTTTGTAGTATAGAAGTAATGTGCGAGACATTTAACTGCTAAAACTGATAACGATATAAACTAAACGCTTGTGATGATGAACAAAACAACAGAAGGAAAACGTCATGGTTTTTGCGACTGAGCATTTGAGCGAGCGAAAAATTACAATCAGAACGAGTTTCGCGTTCAGGGTTTTGGCACGAAAATAACAACAAACTGCTCCAGATCCAGGAAGTGAACTGATGAGCTGGTTCAGGGCTGCCGCTGTGCTGCGTGTCACACCTGAATGAGGAAGAGGGATGAGGGAAGCGATCGAGTTGTACGACTGAATCATTCGCTAATCTCTGGCCTGATTGGTGGATTAATAGTGTTTTGTGTTGCACTCTGGGGGTGTGTGACTGATACAGCAATCTGGGATCGTTGTCAGGTCAATAATCGCGAACACAGCGTGATCTGTACGCAGGGAAATACACGCACGTGCAAAATGCGAATTCATATGCGAAATACAGGATTCTTGTGCGTGAATAATCATGCAGCTCTAATTCTCGACTTCTGAAACTCAAGGTTCGAATTATTCGTTTCTTAGAACCTAAATAATAATTGTTTGCAGAAATCTTCCATAATTTCGTGGAAACCCCTATTTTTTTTTTTTTTTTTTTAAAGCCTCTTTTCGTGGCAATAAATACTTTTTTCATGCATATGTTGATAAATATTAAGGTGAAGTCAGCTAAATTTCCATATAAATTAAATATAATACTGTATAAATTTTTTAGTACTGTAGGGAAAACACAAAGCAACCGTAGAGGAAACCGCGGCTTGTGATGGTGAATTATTATTATTACCGTATTCACCCTACAGTACTGACACCGAAGAAAAGCGATAGCGAATACAAAAGAAAACGCGCTTGCATGAATTACAGTACATATAGAGGTAACGTCGATATTTTTACATTCTAGCATCGCAGGAAACACAGCAGTCCAGTATACAGGTTTACCTTTACATCATTATTTTTTCTTATTCTTATTTTAAGGGCAATGTATTAAGCTGAGTTTAAAATGAAATTAAAGTGTTTTAGGGGCATTAAGCTATAAAAAAAAAAGACATTGTTTTTTTTATACCACATCCAAACGATCACTACATTAGTGCCTCTCTTCTGACTTTCTGGCTGATTCACTGGCGTAAAATGTCTCCTGAATTACTTCAGAAGCAAATGGACCGGTGTAGTCAGTATGCTGGAGCGACATAATCATCACTACTGCCCTCCAGCACTGGATCCAACAACCCACCCAGGGGCACTGAAATGCCACACACACGCAGTCATGCTGCATAGAGAACCGATTCACCGATTCGTCCTTCTCGTCCAGTACACAAGCGCTCACCTTTCCCACTCGCAGAACTCCTGGCACTTCCGCTGTACCTGCCCCAGTTTGGGCTGAGTGGTCACCTGAGACACCCCTTTCACCGTCACGCCCTCCAGGAACACGGCGCCCTAAAACAGAGCAAAGAGAAAGAAGTCGAGCAACCTTCGGGAGTGTAAAAAGAAAAAAAAACCTGTTGATTATTTTCCCGATTTACACTTTACAAGTCTGACATGTCACTGGGGTTGTTGTTGTGGTGTTGCTTTTGTTTTTTCTTTTTCTTTTTTTAAGTTGAAAAATGTAAATTAGGCTCCAAATTTTATTTCTTTTGGTTTATCAAAAAGTTTCTCAGTTAAAAAAAAAAAAAAAAAAAAAACATCTACTTAAGTATGCCATGACCTCAGGATGATCCCTTTCTTCAGAAAAACAGCAGGAGGATAATCCGCTTATCAGGGCGAAGAAAAGCGAGGAGAGCGGCGCTATCAGAGCAAACCATATGCGCCAGCACAACATCTTAGTGCGCAGGGTTTAGATCTTAAGTCGCTCTCCGAAACAGAATAAACGACAGAAGACAGAAAAGCGTCACTCGATTTTACTGCCTTGGTTCAGACTGATTTATTGTGATTGTAAGCACCAAGCCTGGGTTTAGTTCTTTTTTAGTCTGTTATTACAGAAAAATAGGTACAAATCTGAACATTCGATGCATTTTAGTCCAGAAGTAGCTTAGAGGAACCGCAAGCAGACCTGGACGGCACAGATCGTCACGATTAGAACTGGACTCTCGATTCGACAGCATGGATGTGTATGTCTCAAGCTGACATACGTCTTACATGCTACAAGGATCCATTAAGCCCTGAAATGCTGTGTGACTCGCGGTGTTGATCGTTTAAATGCTGTCTTTTACATTTCCTGCCAAATCTACTGCTCCTGCTCCAGTCCAGCAGGTGGCGATATCGAATTAACCGGTCATGAAATCAAATGAAGAAGTAGCGAAGTAGCGATACTCTCTCAAAACAAGAGTATTTACATAAGCTCGAGGCAACATGTATGTTTTTAATGCTCATTAATTGTTGAAAAGTGGTTAGCACTGTGACCTCGCACATCCAGGGGTCCGATTTCCGCCTCGGGTTTGTGTGGAGTGTGGATGTTCTCGCCCGTGCATCCTTCCATAATCCAAAGACATGCAAATTCGATTCATTGGCGTTCACAAATTGACCACAGTGTGTGTGTGTATGTGTATGTGTGTCCTGCGATGGACAGGCACCCTGTCGTCCAGGATGTACCCCAACTCGTTCCCAAAGTCTCCTGGGAAAGGCTCCAGTCATGATTAATCATACCGATAACGTGACATCGACTGACCCGAGATGGAGGAGGCTAGCGTCCGTCATGTGACGTCCGCCTCGAGTCATGAGATTAGTCACTGGTCAGGACTAAATTGGCGAATTATGGGGAGCCGTCACTACGGAGAAATCCCATTTAAAATGTGGACTGTCAAAACAAGGAGGGGAAAAAAAATTAAAAAAAGATCTTAAACTAGATGAGAGTTAAGAGCCACATGCCCGTCACAGCCTCCTACACACAGATATGCCACTTCAACTTCTCCAAGTGCCTCTGCCAAGCAGCGAGAGGAAACGACTCGCACTAATTACCAGAAAAGAAAACCGCATCCCTGTGGATTGGGAAAAAATTAAATAATAATAATAATAATAATAATAACCTGTGTCATGCTTGATTTGCTCTCTGGAGCCATTGAGAGTCTGAGATATACGGTGTCACGATTTCAATACGGACACTGCAGGGGATATCCTGGCTAATTGAACTTTTCTAACGAGACGGCTGCAGGAAGCCGCACTGATTATCTCACAGTAAGGTCTTCGTTACCTTCCTGGGTTTTAAGACGTGACTTCTGTAACAAAAAGCCCTCGCCTTGAAACTTTTTTTTTTTATTTCTACCGACCCAATTTATTACTCACTCACTATACAGCTTTTATCCTGTATACAGTGTTAAGAGGTGTCTGGAGCCTAATCAAGAAGATTTGGGGGCACAGGGATGTCAATCCGTCACAGGGCACACACATACATACACACTCATTTACACACTACAGGCAAATTGGGAACGCCAATTAGCCTAGTCTGCATGTCTCCGAACTGTGGGAGCAAACCGCATGCACACAGAGGCGGGAATCGAACCCAGACCCTGGAGGCGGTACAAGGGCCCAGGCACTTGTTTTTTTGTTTTTTTTTTAATAAGTCTCACCAGTTTGAGTTTCTCTCTTTTCTTCTTGCCCGGATTGGACCCTGACGAGCTTGGTCCAGAGTCCTGAGCGATCACATTGCCGTCGTCGTCTGCGTCGTCACTGCCGTCTTCGAAACACCAATCGGGGAGCTCCGGGGCGGCCGGAGTGTCGTCCACGTCGCCGAAGCGACGGAACAGCTCTTTCAGGTAGTCGTCTTTATAGATGCCGGGAGAGCGAGCGTGAGCAAACGCTGCCACTGCGGCTTCGATGCTAAACAGGTAAAAAAAAAATAAAACGTCAGGACTGATTTAACGTCAGGACATACGGCGAATCATTATGTTTTAGACGCTGGTGCGAATGGTGAGGCAAGAACGTTAGTTAGAAGGATATGTTCATGTTACAGCTTTTTATTTCTTTTTTTCAAATTACATTCCCCCCCAGTTAATCACAGATTCCTACATTCTTCAATTATTATTATTATTAATTATTATCCTCCATCTAGTGCAGAACTACATCTGAAAATGTCTTGGGTCTGATTTGAAAAGATCCGTCACGTCGAAATCGGGAAATCTGATCTGTGAACGTGAACATGAGCCTGGGAGATGGGAATGACCTTCTCCGAGCCACTTGTCTCTCACAGCTTTAATACATCAGAGCTTCACGGTTTGCCATGAATAATTCATGGTCGAGGCGGGCCTTGGAGAACCTCGCTGTTATCTCTTTGCTCTACAGAGACGACTGATTTAACTAGGAGTTTAAGAATACATCAATTGCGCTGGGAAGAGCTT
This sequence comes from Clarias platycephalus, assembly GCA_030068275.1. Lineage (NCBI taxonomy): Eukaryota > Metazoa > Chordata > Actinopteri > Siluriformes > Clariidae > Clarias > Clarias platycephalus. The sequence goes on along the minus strand of JAQQZT010000012.1, from coordinate 31,179,454 downwards.
ATCAACTATGGCAGACGGGGGAGGGGACGGGGAAATGGAGATTCAACAGGATGTCCTGAACTTGAGATCTAGTGAACAGTCAGATGCAGCTGCTCAGCAGTGACCTTTAGTCAAAAGTACTTACGTGGCTTATCCTTAACACTTTTTTTAGGGCCCAAGCACTGTTACATCGTAGTGTGTGTGGACCCTCTTGTTCTTCTCAGGATTTTGAGGGCCCGGGCACTGACATCAGCCCTATTACATCATATTGTGTAAGGGGCTTTTGTTCTTTAGGGCCCAAGCACTATGACATCAGCCCAATTAGGTCATAGTGTATAAGGGCACTCTTGTTCTTTCGGGCACAAGCACTATGACATCGACAGTACCACATCATAGTGCGTGAGGGCACTCTTGTTCTTCTAGGGATTTTTTTTATTTTACCAGCATCCAGGGCATTTTTGGGATCCTAACACGCTCAAAAACACATGAAAATTGGCAGACAGTTTGGAATCTGAACAGAAAGTCAATTATTTTGATAAAATTTGATACACATTTCCTAGGGAATTTATATGAACACCACCAAACAGGGCCAATGTTATCGCAAGACGTTGAGGATGCAAAATTGCGGGTCAGTCGTGACGATGCCTTAAACGTATGCTGAAAAGCAGTTTTCTGTGACATCATGACCACACATGAGTGACATCACGTTCAGTGACATCACATTGCTTGATGAGTTTTTTTTTTTGTTTTTTTTCCTCCAGCATCTGGGGCGTTGTGAAGGTCCTGACATAAAATCCCCCAAACATTCTAAAACTATGTTGTTACGGTATTAAAAATGTCCCCACTGTCTTTCTGGTGAGCCTGGATGGCGATTGCGCAGGGTGCTTGGGCCCGCTCATTGCTGCTTGCACCTATATGTTTAAAATTATGGCTGTTGTTTGTAATCAAGTGTTTTTTTTTTTTCCTCCTGAAGACAACCCGGATCATCTGTAATGAACATGTCAATCATGTTTTTTGAAAACACACGGAGTCGTCTTTACGATTTTAACTGCGCTGGGTTAAGCGTTCTCGGATGTTTGCCTTTTTGCAAAAATGGTGATCATGTACGATGGAAATCTAGGTATGTTCGAAAACATGAACTTGGTGATGCGAGTAAACAAGTCCAAACCGCACACACTCACAAAACTACGCACACACACACACACACACACACACACACACACACACACACACACACACACACACAGCCTCTCACCTCCAGTCCATTTTCTCCACCAGGTAGGTGCAGATCAAAAAGCCTGTCCGATTAAAGCCGTGAGTGCAGTGGACACCTGTGGGGAGGACAGAGACAGCACATATGAGTGATAAACAGTTCCTCACAGGTCTTCCATCCATCCATCATTTTTTTTTTTTTTGTGTCAGCTTGCACGTGTGAGGATGGCGTATAACCAATCGATCTCCTCATCCAAACTCGGGTTCACTGCCACGTGATGCCCCGACCCATCCTTCATCATCATCACTCCCTCAAACCATCCTCTAATCCTTTTCCTCGTTCTCTTCCTTCCCCCCTCCACTTTGCACCACGCGGCACGCCAACAAAGCACCCTCACACACTCGAACGTGACCTCTGGATCTCTGTCTCTGGCTCAACCTCTGTTGCTCTCGTTAATTCCTTCTCGGCTCACTCGTCCTCTCGGTCGCTGATGAGTTCCTGCCCTCGGAGGGAGACGCACGCGGATAGGCGAGAGGACGTTAGGTTTGAAGTCTGGCTCGTAGTACTTGCACAACGTGAAAATAAATAAATAAACAAACAAACAAATAATTGTGTACTGATTTCCACCACAACTGTTATCATGACTATGTGCTAAATATAAAAAAAAAAAAAATTCATTAATCCGAGGCTGAGTGAGAATTTTAATACCGAAATAAAGGAGAGAATAAATCCATCAGAGATCTTGAGACTTGGATTAAATTTTTCATTTGATTAAAGGCAAAGAGCAGGCCCGAAGTTTAATACCTAATTTTCCTGTTAGGTTAAAGTGTCTCGAGCAAACGTAACTGATGCGCCGTTTAAAAAAAAAAACAACAGCCGCCGCGGGCCCCTCCCCTCTCTTCTCATTAACGATGTGTGAATGCGCAGGCACGCGCGTCGTAGCGCAGGAAGTAATGATGTGAAAGAGGCAAAACAGTGAATCGATGAAAGTTCGTGACCTAAGGGGACTGGATTAACGCAGGCATCTTCTCACACGCCCGGATGTTCTCCGAGCATCCACCCCCCCCCCCACCCCCCG
>JAQQZT010000012.1:31167030-31177047 GCA_030068275.1 Clarias platycephalus | reverse complement strand
CCCCGCCCCACTACCTTCCCCGAACCCTAGGGAGGTCGTTTCCAAGGCAGCATCAATAAGCCTCTCAGTGCAGCTATGACGATAAAATTCATATATTCCACCCTCTGGGAAACGGCGTGAAGGGCTGTCAGGAAGCACAGGAGCACAAGAGCGCCACTTATAGGACGTAAGGTAGAATCACTCTCACACACACACATACACACAAATGCAATGCAATTCACACAATATATATTTCTCATATATGTAAAACTACGCACTACGCACACACACACACACACACACAGTACACTGTTTTCTACTTTATTTCTTCCTACAATTATTTTTTTTCCTCCCCACTACTGCTAAATTCTACTCTCCATGACGTCATCACCATTATCCTGACCTAACCTCTTCTCTTTCTCCTCTTGCTGTCTATTTGGAAAACAAAGGGAACCGATGTAGTCTCTGCCGTAGTGCTTCCCAACTCCCTGACCCTGGATCAGGGTTTGCTCACAGGTCCAGCTCTCCAGTTTTACCTGCAACATACAGTAACACAGCCTGGAAAAAGGATCCAGAGGAGAAGTCTAGTGGTATCGAGAGTTCATCTGTTTGCTCTCTGAGGTGGACAGCTGTTTTGATTTGATGTCAAACCTTCTTTGACTTTTTGCTCCTTACAATTGTTACCCGAGATCAGGATCTCGTCAGGGTATCGTTCATCCTTTATAAACCCTATAAACCTACACTGTAAATCTGATTGTTTTTTTTTTTTATATTCAGAACCATAAAAAAGAAAATCAAATCTGTGAGATAAAGATTTCCCATGTGCAATCTCATCCCTTTTACAGGAAAGTATATATTTTTTTTAATAATAACCCGGATTGCTACTAGAATTTGTGAATGTTCACAGGAACGACTGCAGACTTTAAAATAAATAAATAAATGATGCTCTGGGAAAATGTTAGTTATCACTGAGGCCTAGTTGTTTGGTGCAAATTCATGCATATTTAATTAGGCAACGCATAATCAAATGCAAATTTTAGCGAGAACAAAAAAAAATTTTTGAATCTCAGTCCAGTTATCACAACCATTAACACCGCTCTCGTAAAGTGTTAGATTTATCACTTCATTCCTAATTAGTTTTTTTTTTTATTCCCCCTCAATCAAAAAAAGAAGTATTTTTGACTTTGAACTAAGAGCTTTGTTGTACGATACCGCCATAACTGTGTGACATATCGGAAGGGGGCGGGGCTTCAAGAGTGTCGGTTGACGTCGAAGAAATTGACCCACCCCTTATTTCCCCTTTATGAAATAAAATTGGGGAGATTAAATGTAAGAAATGTGAACAAATTGTTCCCTGCGACGCGCCGCGAAGTGCCGAAAGATACAATATGAAAGTTCCTCGTTTCCCCTCTCGTCTGTTCCAACCACTCAGCATTCAGCATCGCCGGTATACTAATCACCATCCTGATCTTCCATCATCATCATCTGCATCGGTTTCTTCATGCCTTAAGATGTTTTTTTTATGCTTGAATGATTCATAGGTCACTGTGGGTCTTAACAAACAAAAAAAACATTTCTCTGAAACTGCTCATGCACAGGGACTGGACTGAAAATGAGAAGACAAAAACAGTCCTCCAGGAAGCCTGAAGAACTATTCCTCTAGACTACATTAAAAATACAAGAAACTCTGTCTGCTTGGAAACAAAGTATGAAAAAGGAGTTATTTAATTATTCACAGTATTTCAAATATTGATGATTTACAGTATTTTCTATATCACCCTTGGTGGTTTGGATCGTTACATGATGCCGCATCGACTGAATTATACTTCTGCATCATCATCATCATCATCATCATCCCTGCTAGGAACTGGGAGATGGAGGTACGTTTGCTAAAATGCTCTCCAGAGACGCGCGGGTATATTGCGCAACCCCGTTACGGCCTGAGCATGTACGGGATTGCTCTGAATTAACAGAAGTTGTTTATTTCGGCTTTCTGGAGAAACCTGTGATGTATGAATCACCGGCATGACGACTCAACAGGATGACACGGACTCGGGCGGCTCGCTCGTGGCGGCGTCGAAAGCCCGTCGTGCTCGAGTGAAGCGCTCGTCGGTTTGATGCTTCATGAGACTCTGCAGATGGTCTCATCTTCCGTGAGATAAAACACCAGGATTGAGAAATCTCCGCTAATATCTGTGACGAGACTCAAGAACCGGAGAGTCCAATTAATTAAGATGGCAATAATTAAATATTAATAATAAAAATGGGGAAAAAAATAAATTAAAAATAAAAAAAAACAAAAAGAAGGGGGAAAAAATTTATATTTATTTATTTATTTATTACACACACACACACGTTACATAACCATCTCCCTATGCAAAAAAAATTTTTTTTTAAATCCCCTCACTTTTATATCATCACCTCAGATCTCAAAAAGAGTTTTCCTTATCAGAAAAACTCCACTTGATGCACAGATCTTGAACTAATCTGACTTCCTCGGCGTGAAATTGAGCTGGGGATTAAAAGAACGTCATGTTTTATTCATCCTTTTCATTCACATCAGTAGCACAGGTGAAACGATTCTAAAATAACTCCTTGACTTCCAGGATGATGCAGCAGCCGCAGTGCGTCCCTCTCTAACTCGGCTAGGAGACGTGGCCGAGTCCTGGATCGAGAACCGTCAATCAAACCTCTCCATCAGGATATGACGTCCCCTTAAACTTGCTTTTTGTATTTGGAGTGCAGGTTGCATGTTTAATATGTGATTTTCATATCATACAATAATTTTAAATATGTTCCTCTAAGATTTTTTTTTAATGGTGGACCATATGCGAAGGGGAAATAAAATTTATTCCAATCCGGGTGTCAGTCCGACGCTACACTGGCTCCCTCTTCTGGACACAGGTACATGTAGCTCAACTATGAGGGGTGTTCAAGTCAAACCGAGACCTGTGATAAATTAAGGTGTAAAAAACCTACTGACATTTACAGGTGACTTGAAGTGCGGTACGGTGATGAGACTCTTAGAACAGTGCAAACGTTTAAAAGAATGACGATCCTGTAAATGACCTCTCGTACATATAAAAAAATGCAAGACTTAAAAAGACTTAAAACTCCTTGTGACATGACACACTAACATGCGCTAAACTCCAACACTGTCATGCTTTTCTTTCTTGCGTACCTGATGGCTCACATGATATACTCCTTATATACACACATCACTTATATATATACCTGACATACGCAAACGGAAACATTCAACTGGACTAATTTATCCACACACAAAAAAAAAAGTTTCACAAACTTTTTCTTTGTGCTTGCGCTCATACGTAAAGTAGCAGCTCATTTGCATGCAGCGACGCCCACAAAACACCATATAAGGTCAAGTGAACAGCCAGCGAGGAGCACAAAATGAACAATCGCGGTCAATCGCTTCACTCAATTCTTGACTCACTTTCATGCAGAAAAATATATATTTAGTGACACATAATTTTAATATGTAAATCTTTCATCAGCTGAGGCATTTGTTTACTGACTGAGAGAACATTTTTAAATCCATACACAGCTAATGATAAACTGTGACTTCATCTATACCAGAGAAACACAACAACAACACTATTGAAGTTCTGCACTGTTCTTCAATCGGACAAACAGCATGGGTTGATACATTTTTAACAGTTATTTTTAATTAGGTTCGACTTTTACTGCCAGTTAATCGATTAATCATTAACATCCCTGGTTTGTAAGAACGGTTAATATGTGGTACGACAAGATATGGTGCGACTTTCCACAGCCTGGTATTCGTGCTACAGAGTGTTAAATTCACACATCTGATCGGTCGAACTATTTTGTTTATTTCAGTAATGACAGCTTGGTTTTCTTTCAATCATTTCCTTTAGATATTTATATTAGAAATAGATCACACTTTGGGTGTCAGATCAGCGAACCATAGCTTGACCATTAATTCAGTTCAATTTGTTTTCAATCTGATTCAACACCGCTGAAGTTGGGCTAATTTGTCTCGAGCTGCTATTTTTTACAGGTTTTAAAAAGTACTAAAAGTGTTTCTAATGATCATTGACACACTGTGTAATTGTGATGTTGACTGTTTAAATGTCATGTCAATAGTTTCTTTCCCTTCTTTAATCTTCTACTCCACACTACGTTCCAGGAGAGGGCAGTATGGCACCAGCCTTCCAGAAACTCCCATAAAAAGTTTTTAATCATTCAGAACCAACGAGTCAATTATTTGAATCAACCAACATAAGAAAAGATCACAGTTGAATAAAAATAGGACGTTTAAATTGGAAAAAGTCCCAAATTGCACTCTTGGGTAACTATTATTGAGAATAACTCGAACCGAGTTTCCAATTACAGTTAGTTTGGGAATTCTGAAAATCTCATCACCTACTGAAAGCTCTGGTGTTCATACGAGTCTTTGAATACTTTTGAAGCACAGGTCATGACAACAATCAGGATGAAAGCAGAAAGCTTAACAGGGGGACAAAAATCAGTGTCTGAGGTTTGAGCGTAAAAAAAAAAACACCGAACGTTTTACAGCCCAACTGACTCTGATGGATTCTGTATAAAACCAGTTAAATCCGACACTGAACCATGGATTCGTTTTTCTATAATAATCTATAACAATCTGGTCAGTGCAAGAAATCTCTCTTTGGATTTTAATCACTGAATATGTTACATATATTTATTTTACTGACACGATAAAATGTTACATGGGAGAAAGCAACAAAAAAAAAGTCACTCAAGACATGACAGCAGACGTGAAATATATAAACGGCAATTAGCCTAATCTACATGTCTTTGGAGTGTTGGAGGAAACCATAGTACTCGGAGGAAACCACAGGGGAGAACATGCACACTCCTCGAACACAGACTGGATGCGTCAATCAAACCCTTGACCCTCGAGGCCACAGCGCTAACCGCAACACCACCGTTCCGCCAAGCTGCATCATACGCGAGACGGGAATTTTGAAACCGAGAAAAACTCTGAAACACTTGCCTATGAGTTCAGTGGGATTCTTCTGTATGAAGCTCTCGCATATCCTGAGGAAGGTATCCATCGTCTCTTTGGAGGGACACTCACCGTGTCTGCATGAGAGAGAGAAATGCTTTACTGAATACATAAAACAATACACGTTCTTTCCTCTCAAAGGAACATGTTCGTTTTTAAAACTAACAAACTAGAAATAATCGTGCTTTGTGTGTGTAAATTTCTCAAATGAAAAAAAAAAAAATCTCTTTAATGATTATAAGACATATACAAACTATGACTGAGAGTAATTGTAATTAATGACGCTAAACAGGTTTAGATTAATACTGCATATTTTTTTTTTATACTAAAGACACTGAATACTTACCCTTTACACTGAAGTTTAATGTATTTGATCCCTTCTTTTTCGATATCTGTTCGGTCGTAAAAGCGTGTCGTGTTCGTCAGATCGATCAGCAAGCCCATCTTGACCTGGAGACAAAAAAAGGAGACGGGTTTTGTTTCTTTTTTTGCATGTTGTGTAACACTGGGCCATTTTACAGTATGGTCCCATCTCAGGTGTGCTCACGCGGAAAATTTTTGCAACCCGCGAGCTCACATTTGAGACTTTGGAGGCGGTAAAACATCGCCATGTCTTTATAATCCAACATATAAACTATAGAACTGTCAGTTAAATATTAAACTCTTGTATTCGATGTTATTTTGTATTGTTTAAATGATGCACTTGGTTTTTAAGTGAGAAAACCTAATGTTATGAGGAACGGGCTACATTTAATTCATCATTAAACCTTTAAAATTTAGGTTGAAAATTGGGTGAAAATGTAAATATATATATTGCGACACTTATAGAATTTAATCGTCACCCAAGAATCGTGATAATATCATATCGCGAGGTGACTGGTGATTCTTAGCATGAAGCGTTATCTCAGGATGTGTGACTTGTGTTGATGAATTGTCAAATCGGATTGGTCAAAAGGTGGTGGAACTGATAGCAGAGGAGCTCTTATTACACGGACGCCTTCGTTCTAATCCCTTATCATTTCTAAGCTAACAGTTCATTCACATAAAGGGGTGAATCTAATAATAATGAAAAAAAATGTTTTACTTTTCTCAACACACTAATAAGAGAAAGTTTAAAAAGAGCAGCTGGTGAAGGAACGACTATTCACAGCTGTTAGTTGTTTAATAAATAAGAACTACAAACTCAACACTAAAAATACTACAAACTTAAAGGAAGGTATTGCATAGACAGCGACCGAAACCAGAATTTATAATTACGGTCATAACCGTAACTGGCCCCGTTACTGCAGTGTCACTTTCAGCCATAACCGAAACCAACTCGTAAATGTGTGCATCGGCTGTAACCGAAACCGAAACCAAACATCGGTTTACATCAGATTTAATACAGCATTAAACTTTTAAGAAAGCATTGTCCAAACATGCCAAAGCATCCTGTGCTAAACGTTGCTAACTATAACCAAACAAACGCCAAAAATAACAGCTTTTCAGCATTCTCGCCCAACAAGTGGCAGCGGCATTAACCTGTCCTGCTCGCTCTGGAAAACAAGTACTCGCTGACTGGAGCAAATTAATTTTTTCAGGCTGAAGTAATTAATTTTCCCACAGTCAAGTCATGGCGCCAACACCTTGCAGGACTGAAACAGATGATTACAGCTGCAAACCCGAAAAGAGACAAAACTACATAATGATGTCAGCTTTGGCGCTGAAACCTAATTTCAGTCTGACCTTTCTACTTTAGGGAAAGACTGTTTCACACATTTGCTGAATCCGTTCATCGAGAATAATTCGACGTGGAATGGAGAGCGCCAACCACACATTCACAGATGTCCTGCACAAACACATACCTTCAGACTTTTAAGGTAGTTGGACAGCATGCTCGGATGGAATCTGTTCTCCTCGGGGACCATGTCGTCATATCTGGGACCCAACATGGTTTTCATTGGTAGGAATTTACCTGCGTGATGAAACAGATAGAGATCAACATTTGAAGATTTTGAAGACATTTGAATTGAATGAATTAATTCCAGCTTGGACGTTACATTTCTAATATAGATTATGACTCTCTCGCTCTCTCTACATCAGTGCTTGTTAGAAAATCTTTCATGCCTTAACAAAGTCTTAAAACTCCTATCAGATTTGAATCAAACCGAAAAATCTTACAAATCATAGGTTAAACAATAATGCAAAAGTATATAATCTATAAGCAATGCACCTGGAGAAAGAAGAAAAGAAAAAAAAAAAGGAAAGAGGAAAAAAAAAAAAACACCTGCCTCCTTCTTGTTTATTATGGGTAGAAAGGTATATTCATGAAGGTGTAACGACTTTTTCACTAATCTCTAGTCTGAAAAACTGTGCCATCTTTCATTGACCCTCCCCGAGATATTAAACACACCCTGTTTTTGTTTTGTTTTTTTAACTCTGGTTGAAAAAAACAAGCTGTTAAAAGCATTTAAACTACTATGCAAAAGTCTTAGGCATCCTTTGTTTTTTGCTGGTACAAACTTTTGTTATACATGTTTATTTTATGACTTATTATTGTATTTCCAAACATTAGAAAGCCAGCGAAAAAGAATCTTAAGGAAAATTTGCAAGCCAGAAAAGAAAACTTTTCCAAAAAATAAAAAATTTAAAAAAGGGAAGCGTCTGAGTTTTGCATGCATGAAAAAGAAGCAGGTGTGACAAAATCCTCAGAGGGACTGTGGCTTGTTCTGCTCACGTGTCAAAACATTATATGGCTGTGAGCACCTAAACACACATTATCTGATCAGCCTCAGGGGTGAATAGGAAAGCTTGAAACTTAAATCGGAATGATTTCCATAGAAATTAAGGAATAAAACAGTACCGCAACATACGAACACCTTGCATCACGAATTTTCGCCTTAACTAATGAAAATTTGCAAGAAATTTGCCTCGGCGTGCAAAGCATTTTGGCATACGAGCAAATAAACCGAGCCGAAACAAGCATCGGCTAAATTGCACGTACGTCTGAGAGCCATTCAAAGAGAAGCGAGTTTGCAATTTTTTTTTTTACATTTTGTCCAAGATTTAACGATGCACATGGGTCACAAGAAAGTTATCAAGGAAAGTTATCAGTTTAATTTTTAAAGCAGCTGGTGCCAAGAGGAATCATAAATTAAAATTAAGTGAGGTTTAATGTCTATTTATTCATATACATGTCTTTTCTAAATGTTGACATTTTGTCTATGCAAAAATATGATTATATTGTTGGAAATTGGTAATATTGGTAAAAGTTATGTGTGGCTGGAACAGATTATCTGAATTTACCGCGGACCCGCACCATACAAATTTAATCCGTTCTGGAGGCAAGTTCGTAACTCGAAATGTTTGTATAGCAGAGCGCATTTTGCCATGGAAAACAATGTACATACAGATAATCCGTTCGAGCCACCCAAAAATATTCCCAAGAATTACAAATTGCCAACACTTGAAAACAATCAAAACATTTAGACAAGACATATTAATATTAATTAAAGAAAATACAAAATAAAGAGACATTATACCTTACTTAACCTTTAATCATGATGTGATTTTTTTTTCTTGCCATATGGAAATAGTACCATCAAAACTATGACAAGTTCCAGACAATAAGAACACAAAACATCATAATCACTGATGATTTTTTTATTTTTTTTCACTGAAAGTGTCTCCTGTTTTTTCTTGGTACAATCCTTGTTAACTTTCTTTTTACTCACAGTGCTATATCCTCAATAAATCTTACACCAAACACTAGTCTCCACTCACGCAAACAAGTTTTGACTGTGAAACCATAAGTGCGTCAAAATCCAGGCAAAATTTTGATTCGTATTTCAAAATTCGCAAGTTCGTATGAGTAAGGTCCATTATACATGATTTCCTATGGGAAAACGCAGTACGTTTTGCAGAGCACCGGAATATTCCGGCAGATTAAACACTATAGAGCAGGTGGAACCATTTCTCACGTGTCAAAAACGTTATACAGCTTGTGGGCACGTAAACACTGAAGAAACTAATCCAAACCGAATAGGGCTCTGGAGAGGAACGGTTAGCCACGCCCCCTCGCGAGCTTGCGATTGGCTAGGAAAGGGGGAAAAACAGAAAAATCAGAAAGGTGGAACTGTGGCAAGGGGGCGGGCATTCCTTGAAACGTTTAAAATATTAATACAGCTTGTAATGTATAAACTTATTTATTAAACTTAATAACTCATTTGTGTACACCGTGGCTCATGAGTAAGGAGTCGCTAGCTCAGGCTTGTGGCGCGCTGAGGCTAGGCTAAGCAGCTAACATGCTAACACTCGGACTGTGAGTGCTGTGTATTAGCCTCGCTCCAGTATTTATTTATTAATCCTTACACACGGACACAGAGCGCTCGTCACACAGTAATAAACCCTGCTGAGCTCTCGGTGGAGCTGTGCTAATGCTACACGGGGCAGCAGGCTAGCTCAGGGCAGCTAAACAACACAAGAGACGCTCACCAGCTACAGGTTGTCCTCTCCTGGGACAGTTTAGCCATCGAGGAGGTGGTCCTCCGTGCGCCATGCTCTCTGATACAAGAGAACTTCCCCTGTGTGTGTGTGTGTGTGTGTCTCTCTCTCTCTCTCTCTCTGCCCTGGCGTTAAGCCTCCTCCGGAGGTGAGCTCTCCAGCCCCGGGGCTGCTGCTGCTGCTGCTTCTGCTCTGCTCCACTCGGGCTCTGAACAACAGCTCACGCCACCGTCTCAGTGTCCTCCTTACAGCTCCCGGTCCATGTCTCCAGCTCTGTCCTGTACTCATACACCAGTGCTTTCAAGGAAATAAACAAACACCACGCTGAATCACTCACTCATTCACTCGCTCAAGGAGCCATAATAATAAGAATTCTGGACTACAACGGAAGGTCGGTACCGAGTCGACACCGCAGGTGATTCGAATGTCGATTCACTGCCGTTTGAACGACGCGGAAAGGTCACGTGGTTTGGGTTCAGGCGAATCGAGAGAATCGAAGTCATCGAGGAATAGTAATTTTATAG
>JAQQZT010000012.1:31147153-31166930 GCA_030068275.1 Clarias platycephalus | reverse complement strand
AATATTGACATTTGCCATCTCCACATCATTGCATTCAGTTTTTATTCACAATTTGTTTAGTGTCCCAACTTTTTTGGTATCCGGTTTGTATATATAGTTCAAAACTGTTAATTATTAAATTCAGGCGTTTCAATCAGGCCCCATATCCCCAGTGTAAGGCAATCTAATTGGTGTGTGTATGTAAGTGTGTGTACCCTCCCATGGATTAGCACCCTGTCCAAAGCGAACTGGCCTAAAACTCCTGGAATTGTCCCTTAAGTTGGCTGACCACCATTCAGGATCACTGTAGTGTCCATGACTGTATAACCACTCATCCCTGTTTGTCTAATTATGCATTTTAACATCATGAGCAAATAGGTTGTACTATCAAGAAAACAAAGTTTTTTAAATATCATGATAAAAATATTTGTGACATCTAATAAGTTCACAATCTGTCTGAACTTCTGTAAAGCCAGTAAACATATGAAATTTGGTTTGATGGTACTTTCCACATTTATGAGTCTCCAGTCTTATACAGTGAATAGTGTTGAGCTCAGAAACACATAACTGACTATGAGGCACTTATAAACTGTTAATTATTAAATTCAGGCTTTTCAATCAGGCCCCATATCCCCAGTGTAAGGCAATCTGGTCAGATTAAAATAAAACTGGGCACGGTGGTGGCAGCATCATGTTGTGGTGATGCCTTTCTTCGGCAGGGACAGGGAAGTTGGTCAGAGTTGATTTGAAGATGGAACGAAGCCAATTTTAAAAGAAAACCTGTCCACAAAACACTTGAGACTTGGGGCGGAGGTTCACCTTTAACAATGACCCTAAACATACAGCCTGAGCTCCAACGGAATGGTTTAGATTAAAGCATATTTATGTGTTTGAATGGCCCAGTCAAAGTACTGAGCAAAACGTAATTGGGAATCTGTGGCAAGAGTTGAAAATTGCTGTTTACAGACACTCAACATCCAAACTGACTGAGCATGAGCTAATTTGCAAAAGAATGGGCAAAGCTGGTAGAGACATACCCAAAAAGCCTTGCAGCTGTAGTTGCAGTGAAAGGTGGTGAAAAGTGGTTCTACAAAATATTGACCACTTCACAATTATGTGTAACTTTGTGTTGGTCTATTAAAAATCCCAGTGACAAAACATCTGTGTGAGTACGTATATAGATTATACATTCAGTGATGTTGCCTACTGTTACCTATGTATGACTGTGACACGCCCACAGTATGACATTAAAGGTGATAATCACATGTGACTACCATTGACAAACACAATTAACCTAATCAGCATGTCTTGGGAGGAAAACCACCAAAGAAGGGAAAGCATGCAAACCCCAGTGGGGCGCACAGACCCAATGTGGAACTCGGAGGTGCTAAACACTACATAAGTTCATTAAATATGAAAAAATGAGGGTTGACTCCAAACGGAGGTAATGTAACACAGAAATGTTAGGAATTAAAAGCATAGCTGCCCTGCATCAGTTGCGACATACTGTAGCACCTTTACCATGTCCTCCAATTGATTTCAGCCTTTTTTTGGCTTAATGAAAGAGCAACATAATGTCTAGTATTTACAGGACTGAACTGACTAAGCCACCGTGCCGCTATACTATCCTGTTTTCTTTCTTTATTTTAGATGTATTTTTGTCAATTTAAAACTCTTTACAATTTTTTTTTACTTTAGCATTATACATTGGCAGTAAAACGTGTAGTCATTTATAACCCTCACAAAAATGGCCTAAAACTCCTGGAATTGCCTCCAAACCCCCTGTGACTGTGTAGAGAGGATAATGTATGTAGAAGATGAATGAATATTACATTTTTTATTTCTATTTAACATTTTTGAAAATCACTTTCAAAAATAACTTTTTCGAAATTCACAAAATTAACTATACTCCAAAATGCACAAAGAGCATGACTTTCTGTCTACATTGTTATATCAAGACTATAACCCACCAAGTTTTCTGCATCAATGTGGCCAGGTTAATCTCGCTATTTGTTTCGTGGCCCGCAAACCATCTCAAACATAATTAGAAACCCATGGACACATCCACAGGCACAGGGGCACTTTTGGACCACATGGTTTTCCTCCAGGTTGTCTGGTTTCCTTCCACCAAGCAAAAAACAAACCAGTATATGATTTATATCTGATAAACTGCCTTTAGATGTATAGAAGTGTGTATCTTGCCCTGTGATGGACTACCATTTTAGCCAGATTGAGTTCCTGTCTCACACACAGTATTAGTGTACACGGTTACCCAAAACAGAAAAAAGTCCTCACTGAAATTGAGTGATGATCTTACAGCAAGTGTATAAAACAACCAGTAGAGGGAGACCATAGACTGAACTTTTGAAATCTATGAGCTAGAGGTTAAAAAAAAAAGAAAGAAAAAGATATTACATACTGTATCCTCTACAGTATAAAAGAAGCAAAGCAGGTTTGTGTTTGTTTTTTTTGTTTTTTTACAACGAAGGAAAGAAAGGGTCAGAGCACACAGTCAGCGCCCCTGGGGCATTGAGGATTAAGGGCCTTGCTCAAGGGCCGAAACAAAGGCAACTTAGTGAAGCTCAGGCTTGAACCAACAAGCTTCTTTCTGAACAGCAAACCAGAGCTTTAACCCCTTGAGCTTCCACTGCCCCAAAGCAAGTTGAAAGTAGTCCTGCATAAATCACACTTAAAATAAAATTGGTTCATATGCAAGTAAACATTTGCAACAGGGTGCCAGTCTGAGCACTTTTACCATTTGCCTAATTATAGAAGGCTTTGTTGAGACTTTGTGCATGTTGCATAACTCTGCACTTCAGCATGAGTCAAAACTTCCAAAGATGACGCGGACTATTAGTTGTTGTTGTTTTTTTCCAACTGAAGATCACTGAATGTCTCTAAAACACTGTCTTCTGCTACACATTCAGTGTAAAAACATGTTAATTACATTAAAATACATACATTAAGTTACATTAAAATACATTAAGTTAATTACAGCTCAGTGATAATAATCGCTAATGTGTCTACATGGATAGAAGTGGACTGTCTAACATGTTCCCTGTCCCAAGTGGGGACAGATTTATCATCGTCACCTCGGATGAGCTCTCCAGGAAACCCTGCAGCTTTCTGGTTAATGCACCTGCGGGTACTTTGGAAACTTACGCAATCATATCTCTCTATCCATGGTTGATTATGATTATTTTCCATTACAAATTTGGTTATGTTTCCTTAATATATAAAACCTTGACACGGATGTCTGTTTAAATCCAGGGATAGAGTGTTCATCTCTGTGCTAGCACATGATTTGAATTGAACATTTCTTGATTTGTAAGCATTTATGCTTTTCGTTGGACGTAATAAATCGATGGGTTCACTTACTTTTTTCTCCAGCGCTGTGATAGTTTAACAGGTGTGTTCACCCGTTAAACCCGTTGTGTTCAATAAAGACACAAGAAATTATAATTGCTTGGGTGTTGTCAACTACAGCGCATTGCGTTTGTCCATTGTTGTAACTTAGTTGAAGATCAGATCAGTTGTTATGGCAAAGTAATGATGAAAACCTGTAGCCTATCCCAGGAGACTTAGACGTGCCAGTCCATCGCAGGGTGCACACACTCACACAATCTGCAGCTGGAGTCATGGCTTGGACTGGACTGCATGTCTTTGGATTGTGGGAGATACCAGGATGGAATGGGGAGAACATGCAAACTCAATGCGCCCAGACCTGAGGTGGGAATCGAACCCAGAACCTGGAGGTGCAAGGCGACAGTGCTAACCACTACCCCACCGTGCTGCCTTTGATGCATCAATTCATGTTTAAAATTATATGTTGTAACTATACCGTAACCCCTGAGTACTATATACTGTACAGTGGTATAAAGTTTACAAATACAAAGTGCTGTTGACTTTTCCAAAATAATAAAAACCACTTGCATGTACAATTTGTGCAAATTCGTCCTTATTTGTAGGATATCTTGTAAAACAGTATGATGAATGCCTATATAAATATAGTACATTACATCACAATACAATAAAAATTTTTATACTCCTTGTTGCTCAGCCGCACACAGAATTCAGTGTTGTTTTTGCTAACCATTCATCAGTACCCGTTCTGCTGGTCTTAGCCTGGTAAGCTCATTTCACACATGTGATTTACATCAGGAACGGATAAGAATCGCTCATAAACTGAACCAATCAGGACTGAGCTGTTTGGGGCTTTCAGAAAACCACAGCAGAAAACCACTGATGCAACCCACATGTAACATGTAAACTGTTCCGCTTTTTTATTTTCTTTCTGTGCTTTAGACAGTATAATAACAAACACCTCACAGCAAATTATTTGCATGTTTCTATACACTAGCGCTATCACATGTCATGGATGATTAGCAATATTAGCAGTTTTGTAGCATATGAGCTATCACTCACTCACTCAGTGTCTATACCGCTTCATCCTGTATATATATAGGGTCACAGGTTGCCAGAGACTTAGGGCACACCCAGGACGGGGTGCCAGTCGATCGCAGGGCACGCGCGTGCACATACACTCACTTATTCACATACTACGCGCAATTTGGGGATGCCAATTATCAACTGTAGCTGTATCTTTACAATTTCTCTTCCCTGGAAAGCTTGAACCTGTTCCAGCATGACAATGACCCTGTGCACAAAGTGATCTTCAGTCACCAATTACAGCTCAGAGCATTTTAGTCATTTTTTGTTTTGCTGTTTTTAATTTTCTTTATTTTTTAAAATAAATAAATAAATAAATAAATAAATAAATATATATATATAAGGCTCAGGTTTGTGTAATATAAAGTGGGGTATCCTTTTTTTCTGCACAACCTGATCTTATTATAAAGTCCTTAACAGCTTCTTATCTGTGCAGCTGAGGGTTAAGGGGCCATGCTCAGGGGCCCAACCAGTGGCAACTTGGTGGTCATGGGGTTTGAACCTGGGATCTTCTGAACCGCAGGCCAATGATCACAAGTTTTTCTGGTTGTTTTTCAGTTGTTGCTGTCACCAAAAATAATAAAAAATACACTCATTTTAAGAGTTCTACATTTTTGCGACGTCATTCCCATATTCCCGGTTAGAGGTGACATTTACTGTATGTACATGTTATAAAAATAATGATAATTTTCATTTTGCCAGACATCAAAAACCAAATACACAGTGTGGTGACTCGAGCCTCCGGCACGCCATCAAGAAGATATATGTTTTTTTTTTTTTAATCATTGATCTATGCTGTATTGCTGGCACAGATTTGTCCCACTTGAATTTTAAGGGTTATGTCATGGTTTGCCAAATTTGATGTCTAGAAGTTCATCTAATCAACAACTTTGGGATGAACATGAACATCAAAAGCACAGGCCTCCTCAACTCTGTAATATCAGTGCCTGACCTCCATAATGCTCATGTAGTTGATTGAACACAAATCCAATTCAAATCAATGTTATTTTTACAGCACTTTTTACAATGGTCATTGTAGCAAATCAGCTTTAAAGAAACAAAAAAATAAGGGAAATGAGTATGAGATACATGAGGAAATATGTATAAATCAAAATGATCGGACTGTCCCTGATGAGTAAGCCAAGGACAAGGAAAAACTCCCCGAGATGAGCAAGAAATCTTGAGAGGAACCAGACTCAACAGGGAACCCTTTCTTATTTGGGTGATAACGGATAGCAGGGATTGATCTGCAGTCATACTGAGAGTTAGTGAAGCTGGAAGTTCTGTATAACAGGAGAGGTTCAAATGTTTAAGTTAATATCCTGAGAGCCTTGATTCAAACCCTAGTGTAAAGCCTTCCCAGAAGAGAAGAGTGCAGGTTTTTGTAACAACACTGAAGTGGGACTAAATGTGTAATGGGAGGTTAAACATATGATGAAAAAAGGGTGTGATGATCTGGGGTGCACATACGTTTGGACATGTAGTATAGTTTCTTTTGTGTTTCCTGTGTCTGTCGAGTTACACATCCTGGAAAGTTGTTAGGGGATTTCTACATAGCTAAAAAAACAAAAAACAAAAAAAAAACCACACCACCAGTGCTATTACGTAATGCGCCGGATGATATGACCATATTTGGAACATACCACTGTGACGTGGTTTCGGTTAAGTTACGCTCATGCGTGTCCGCTCGCGCTGCAAAACAAAAACATTTCTTGTCATCATTTTGGGACACTTTTGTTTAAACGTTTCGAAATTTTGCCAGGAACGAAAATAATTTACATGAGAACATTTAAACGAAAAATAAAAATGTTTTTATTCAGCTCCAGCCCTGAAACAAGTCTATTTTAGTTTTTCTTTGTTCGGAGGACGAGGGGAGGCGGTGCTAAGGAGGCGTGGTTTGTGGTTGCTGCGCTACAAACATGAAGAACAGGAACTCGCGCGTACCATAGCTACGCCATTTCAATAGTACTGTAGATAGACAGTGGTCGAGGTGCGCCATTTTGGTTGAAACTTTCCGCTCGTGCTTTTGTGAGCGCTTTTAAACTTGTCGACGAAGTTGTTCTTGCTTCAAGATAACGAATCGGTCTGCTTTTGGATCGGAAACCAATTATATTATTATTATTATTATTTTTTTTTTTTTTTAAATCAGAGGAGTTCCCCGAGGTGTGCCTTGGTGTATTGCTGCTTGTTGTTTTTGTAGCGTACAGGAAGCCATTTTGGACCCTCCGTTTCTCATGTATCCTCCATCCAGCAGTTTGGAGATGATGTTGGGTGAATCGCTCGGTGTTGAACCGAGCCTAGGTAACGTGGGGAACAATGAAAGGACTCTGCTGATTTCCTACGGGAACCTGAACACGTCCAGCAGACGGACTCTGCTGAAGAAAGGAGGACACCGGGTCCGGCTACAGAGCAGGAATTTCCATAGCCAGGCTCAGCAGCAGCAAAGGCAGGCGGCGGTGGTGTTGAGGAACAACACGGCGTGTTTAGCCGACATCATCAACAATAACAACAGCAGCAGCAGCAGTGAGGTTAAACCCACATCACCGAGCAATAGCACCGAGCTTCCGGTGAGCAGAACAGCGCCGAGTGGCTCAGCTCACCTCAGAACAACAGCCAAGAAAGAGGTGAGTTACGGTTTAAATCTGCAGTAAACGGTTACTTTTGTTTACTTGTACCGATAACCTGGAAGGTGTGTAAAACATACTGATATATTTTTTGTGCACTAAACAAATTTCTTCTATTCACTATTTGTACTGATAACCTGGAAGGTATGTAAAACATAATGGTTTTATCACCACAAATTATTATTTTTGTTGTATAGGATATTTGAATATACTAGTATTATGTTTTACGTACCTTCCAGGATATCCGAAAATCTACACAAACAGACTTGAAATTACAATCTGATTACCTCAAAGCACCTTTTTAAATTGCTTTCTAACAGTATTTTCTACTAACTCCCTCATCGTCTATACCACTTTGTCCTGTATACAGGGTCGCGAGGACACTTGGGACACAGGGTGGGGTACACCCTGGACAGGGTCCCAATCCATTGCAGCACACACACACACATTTTCACTCTCAGACGCTCATTCACACACTATGGGCAATTTGGGAGCATCTTTGGACTATGGGAGAAAACCTGAAGGAAACCCACCAAGCACACCGACCAGAGGCAGGAATCGAACCCTAGACTCTGAAGTTGCGAGGCCACAGCGGTGGTATAGTGGCTAGCACTGTGGCCTCGAACCTCCTGGGTTGAGGGTTTGATTCTTGTTCAAGGTTTATGTGCATGGAGTTTGCATGCTCTTCCCGTGCTTGGTGGGTTTCCTCCTACAGTCCAAAGACATGCAGATTAGGCTAACTGGCGTTCCCAAATTGCCCATAGAGTTTGTCTGTGTGTGTCATGCAATGGATTGGCACCTTGTGCCCAAAGTCTCCTTGATTTGGTGTGGTGTTGCATGATTTTTCTCCTCTAAATTGAATTTATATTGATCAGTAGTAGTTATTGTTTGGAAATGAACAACATTGGAATGATGATAATAATAATAATAATGATGTAGTTTATAGTACAGTGAAGTTCTTGCACTTCTGGAGCATTAGCTTGGCAGTGCAGTCCTGCAAGAAAACAAAGTAAAGTGCTCAGGGTGATGGGGAAGCACTGACGTCAGGTTATTTGGTGGCAGAATGCTTATCTAATCGTGTGCTTAAAGCCTGAACGCGAGCACTACACGTCACAGAGGGAGGTGGGGGAGGTGCATAAAGGGCCTACGTGCAGTTTGAAATGTCGGTCATGACCGCTAGGTCAGATGCCGTTACGTTCTCCATTTTCAAGTCTAATTTTTTTCCCCCCTCTGTTTGTCCAACAGCTGCTGAAATCGAAAACGGGCCGAGTAGAGAGAGGGAATCAGTCGAGTAGGCCGTCCCCACACGGCGCAGACAAACACAAGCCGTGCACTCCAAACCTGAATGCACACACTCAAAGGAGCAGACACATCAGATGCGAGAACAGGGACAGGAAAAGGCCTCTGAGCTCAGCAGACGTGCAGAGAAACACCGGCGTCGAGCTCTTATCTCAGGAGAATCTCAAAGAGACGGAGAAGATCTATGCCGGAGCCAAGTTTAGCGAGCCGCCTTCGCCGAGCGTGTTGCCCAAGCCGCCGAGCCACTGGGTGGACGAAAACAGCCCCAAACATTCCGACAGCAGCCGGGAGCAGATGTCCGTGCATCTGAAAACCATACTCAAGGTCCAGTCCAAGCCATGACTCCAGCTACAGAAACACCACCACCACTATTAATGATTAAAAAATAATAATAAAAAAAGAATCCCTGGATTTTCGGAACAAGAAGAAGAAAAAAAAAACATCTCAGGCAAAAGAAAATTGTCAGAAATTAAGATTCGAAGCTTGTTGCAACAGGAAGTGTTGAATTTTGACTGGAATATCAAAAATGTCTTGCGTTTGTCTTTAGAAAGAGACCTCGTGTTCATCTTTTTTTAAAAACAGAATCTTGTGTAACTGTAAATACTGTAAGACATGTAATATATGTGTATAATT
Source organism: Clarias platycephalus (assembly GCA_030068275.1). NCBI lineage: Eukaryota > Metazoa > Chordata > Actinopteri > Siluriformes > Clariidae > Clarias > Clarias platycephalus. Next base: position 31,157,946 of record JAQQZT010000012.1, on the reverse strand, counting down.
TTTTTGGATGTTATTTTAACAGAAGAGTAAATCTAGTTTTGTTACTGAAACCTACGGTGATGTTTTCACCATGATTTAATGGTATGCTCTTGGCAAGTGTACTGAGTGAGGGAACGCACACGTCCCGGGACGCACATTTTACATGGAAAAGGTTTGCTTAGTTTTGCACAAGACTGAAAAACCAACACGGGTCCCCTTTAAGATGTGAGGATGAACTAGCGATGCGACGCTACAGCCGAGTTCGGGTTTTTCTGTATCGTGGACTGTCTTGGAAAGGGAGTGGAAGTTTTAAAACAAGAGGACTGTGAAAGGAGTATGAGGAACACTGCCTACAAACGGACAAATCATGGACAGCACTTCGGAAAACAAATGATTTGTTACACCATTAACACAAGCGTAAAGCATCAGCTGTTCTGGTAACAGACACTTTTCTTTTTTTCCCTCCATTCTGTAGCATTTTGCCTGGTTTATTGGATTAAGAATGTTGATTCAGATTTTCACACTGTGAGAGAAAGTTTTGTGGTTGTGATGTGTTTACATATCTGTGAGAGGAAAAAAAAAATAACCAGGTGTCTCTCATCCTCCTCTGTTTTTTTTTTTGGATTTTTTTTTTTACTTTTCAACTTTGACTAAAACCCAAGACATTTCTTGTATTCGCAGAAAAAAAAATCCAACACATTTTGTTGCAACACTGATTGATTTTAATGATCGGCCTTGTTTTAAAAGTCCTGAAGATAGCATAACTTGGGTCCACATTTATTTAATTGGTCTGAGAAACGTTATGAACGTTTTTAACAAAGTGTTATAAAAGTGAAATAAAGAATTTGGCCATCCCCTTTATTATTGTTTTCTTGTCTTTTTTCGTTGCAAAGTGTATCATCGGAAAAGGTTTGGTGTAATTTACAGTTTCAACAAGATTTAAAGGTCATATTATGTTTTTTTTTTTTTTTTTTTTAATTGGGTCTCCAAACGTCTTTTAATTTTTCAGCTCGGATCATTCATTCTATTATCTTTTTTTTTCCTTTGTCTTGCTCCTTTTCCAATCTGCCCCTTTGGACATATCTTAGCCAATCGGAACACAGTTTCTGGAAACGTCGATGGATTGGATCTTTATCAAGGATTTCCTTCGTGCATTTCTGATAAACAAAATAAGGTAGTAATAATATAGCCTATATGTCCAATCGGAACACAGTTTCTGGAAACGTCGATGGATTGGATCTTTATCAAGGATTTCCTTCGTGCATTTCTGATAAACAAAATAAGGTAGTAATAATATAGCCTATATGTAAGCGCGCTCATTCCTGAAGACAATCCTCAATGTTTAACAACATGTACAAGTTAAAACACCAAACAAAGACGCGATTACGTCATTAACTGCTAAACACTAACGGCTAGTCGAGCCATTCTAAAGAGCTAAAGGAGGCCAGGTTTGCAGTTAGCCACTAGCCTAGCTTTATTTACTGTAACTCTTGAGGTAAAGTTCTCTTAAAGAGAATGGCCTGAGCAATAAGCCAGAAATTTTATTTTGCTCACACAGACCCATGTCTAAAAACTAAAAAGTGAGTTGTATGTTTATCATAAGGGTATATAGGACGGATGGATAGATAATCAGCAGCTTCTGGAGACTAGTGAAAAAGAGTAACAACAGCGCCCCCTGTGTTATATTAATGCACCTAACAATTTCAACCGCTGTGCCTTTTTTTTTTTTTTTTTTAAACGAAAATGCACAATTAAAGGTGTTGCCTAATTAAAGCCAAGATCTATAAAGAAATTATGACAGAAATACTCTCCTCAGGGAGTTTTCCCTCATCTCCAGCTTGTTTATTAGCGACAAACTGTATCCTATACAATGATATGCGTTTTTTGTATTTTTACCCAGAATGCTTTCTTCCGGTAAAGCTCCTTAACAGTAGGAGGATATCCCTTTTTAAGACTGCTATACAAACAAAACTGAATTTAATTCAATATAGACATATTTATCATGTCCATATTACCAATTTCCAAACTCTAATTTTATTTGTCACATAAACAGTCATACACGGTGTGATATGAAGTGAAACGCTTGCACGACCGGTGAGGAGCTAAAGATTTCAAAATAAGATTTTTTTTTTTTTTTTTTTACAAATTAGAAAAATATAGAAAATATTTTATATGTTTTTTTTTTTTTTTTTTACATTATGTACAAATAATAAACTGATAACAAACAATAAATTGATGTACAATATAGAAACCATTTCCAGACATGAGTAAGGCAACGTGCAGAATAATGTGCACATCACAGTTCAATATCAACTTTTTCATATGCAGTTCAGACTGTTGTGCAGCTGTGTCTGCTACTGTACAAGCACTGCAATGTTATATAACACCTAGGAATGCAAAGGTCAATGGCACGTTGTTGCATAACGTTTCAGTTCACCTCCTTCTGCACACGTCGGTTTGAAACCAGTGCTTTTTGTGACTCTGAAGCGTAAGACTAACACCAAAAGGAGGACTTTACAGACTGCCACTCATACAGTAGCTTTAGCAGAACACAGATAGGAGAGCACATTACACATGCGGGTGAAGTGGGTTAGACTTGAGCGCTGACTGATCTAACCAGTGATTTAGTTTTATTCTTAGCACCTCTTTTACTTTCGTTAAGGTCTCACTTCTTAAAGGTTTGACTGACTCATAAAGATAAGTAACAGACAACTACGTCATTGGTTTTTGTTTCTCGCATTGCTTTGCTGTGCCGATACAGAATGGGTGAAAAACTCCAGGCACTAAAACAGCAGGTTTGTGTCTCCATTGACGAGGCCAAGGACAAACTACACGGATTAGGAGAAGCAATATGGCGCCACCCAGAGCTCGCATTTGAGGAGAGACAAGCCCATGACACCCTGGTCCACTTTTTTACACAGGAGAAAGGGTGGACCGTGCAGGCGCACTACAAACTAGAAACAGCATTTCGGGCCACGTGGGGACCTGTAGATGGAGCAGACGGTGACACTGTGGTTAATGTGGCGTTCCTGTGCGAGTATGATGCTCTGCCATCTATAGGCCACGGGTGCGGCCACAACCTGATAGCGGAGAGCGGAGCTGCGGCAGCGGTGGGCCTGAAAGCGGCGCTCGAGAGTGGGGAGGCGTGGTCTGTGCCAGTCAAGGTGTGCCAACTAAGTCTGGACATGAATATAGAGCATAAGTAATTGTTTTGGAATTGTAAGTAAGTGAAATATATTCAGGCTTTTTATTGAAAATCAAAAATCCAGTATCTCAAAATGTTTAAAATTGAGTTTGAGTGAATTATCATTCATACAATCGGTCTAGTTCAGTACACGTATGTGGAAGACCGCTGGCTTGACAGTTGTCCAGAAGACAATCATCAACTCCCTCCACCAGCAACACCAACTACAGAAGGTCACCGCTGTTCCAGAGTGCTGCATCAAAACATATTCATGGAAAGCTGACTTGAGTGTTGTAGGAAAAGGTGCACAATCAACAGGGATGACCATAGCCTTCAGCAAACATGATTCAAGACCTTGGGAGAGTTTCACAAAGAGTGCAGTGAGGCTGGGGTCAGTGCATCAAGACCCACCGTGCACAGGCGTCTTCAGGAAATGGACCACGCCACAACTGTTGCATTCCTTGCATCAAGCCACCCCTGAGCTAGAGACACGTCTCACCTGGCGTAAGGAGAAAAACAGCTGGACTGATGAAAGTAAATTTTAAGATGAAAGTCAATCTTGCATTTCATTTGGAATTCAAGCTCCCAGAGTCTGGAAGAAGATAAGAGAGGAACAGAATCCAAATTACTTGAAGCTCAGTGTGACGTTTCAACAGTCAGTGATGGTTTATTGTGCCGTGTCATCTGCTGGTGTTAGTCCACTGTGTTTTATCAAAGTCCAAAGTCAATGTCTATCAGGAGACATTAGAGCCTGGTTTGTTGATCATGATTTTACTGTAGTTGATTGGCCAGCTTGCTAACTTGCCTGACCTGAACCCCATGAAGAACATATGGTGTATTGTCAAGAGGCTTGTTTCTTGTAAATCCATGTCAAAAATCTTGAGATTTTGAGATACTGATTTTTTTCTTTTCATGAGCTGTAATCATTGAAAGAAAACAAACATATTTCACTTGTAATGCGTCTACAGTAGAACATGCCTTTTCACATCGTTAACATTTTTTAAGATGTACTTTATACACGAACATGCACAACCAGTCAAAAAAAAAAAAAAAAACACTTTCATGGTCTTTCCTGATTTTTATTTCTTTCTACTTATATAAAATAATACTGAAGGTATGCAAAGTATACAATAATCTCCTTTAAACAGTTGACATTGAGATGTTTCTGCTACTTAGTCTCTGTTAATCCTTCATAACGGCTCTAATCTGAGGTGATGTTTGAGGTTAACTGGTGATTTCTGAGGTACAGTAACTGGTGACTCTAAATGCAGAGGTACGTTTTGGTCTTGCTTTCCTCGAAGGTCTTCATGAGAGACAGTCTCATCGTGGTGCTTGATGGGTTTTGCAAACGCACCTGACACAATACTGTTCTTGCAAGAACTGTTCCAGAACAGATGACCTTTCTCCTGATCTCATTCAAGCAATGTCTGATGAACTCTCTGAATTATTAGGTAACTGTGATAGGGACTCCGGGAGAAGAGGACGAAGGCGGGAAGGTGGACTTGCTGCGAGAGGGAGCATTTGATGGCCTGGATGTGGTGCTTATGGCTCATCCTTCACAGGAAGACGCCACATATATCCCAGATGTGGCAGAACATGAGTAATTGTATATTAAGCATTGTTCTAATAAGAACTGTTCAGATTTCACTTTGGCCTTTATTACATCTTTTCATGCCTTATGTTTAACGTTTCCATTCCAGTTGACGATTTATGATGATTATAAGGTCATTGGGGAGTGCTGGTAATTAAAGCAAGAATATTTCTTGAGCACTTCCAGACCATAGTGTGTACAGTATGTGATGTACGGTATGATTTCTATTGTTGCTAACTATAAATGCTGAAGCCATATTTTTTTTTAACATAACTTAATTAACGAGGCAGCCACTTTAAGACCACGTGCCAGGGTTGTGTCAATGCTGTGCTCTGGCCGAGTCTCAGAATAGATTCCAGGCCAAAGAGGTCATATGCACATTGGGTAACTAGGCAGATTTGTTTCTGGCACAAGTTTTACACTCTGGCACGACTACAGAAAAAAAAAGAAGTTATTTTATATAGAATATATAGAATATAGTGAATGAACCAAAAGTCACATAGATTAAAAAGGCTGCAGCTCTGTAGCTCTCTCTTCCTTTGTGTCCCAGTTTGGTCCAAAGTGACCGTTTTTATACATTGCATAACATCATTGCTTGTTTATTATAGTCTAATCTGATAATGATAGTGATAGTGACTGCTGTCTGACAAAATGACCTGTCACATTAGACTCATTTCCATGCATCATTTGAATATGTGTTAAGGTTTCTCTGGCTGATTACGCAGACATGACTACACTACACATTTGTGTGTAATGGCGTGAATAATTGCCTTATTTTATGACTTAACTGTATTTTGCATGTTGTCGTGCAGCCTTGTAATAAAGTACCATGGACGTGCTTCTCATGCATCGGCGTATCCCTGGGAAGGTGTAAACGCTCTGGATGCAGCCGTCTTGGCCTACAGTAACATGTCTGTACTCCGTCAACAGCTCAGACCTGACTGGAGGGTCCATGGTGAGACTACGTCCTTAGCTCGATAACCAGTGATGTGCAAATCTACAAGAGTGATAGACAGATGAATGCACAGGACATTGTATGTACTGTACTGTATAGAGAGAAAAGTGTGAAGCTGAGTTACAGTATATGTCTTGCTCAGGTATAATAAGGAACGGGGGTGAGAAACCCAATATCATCCCCGACTACACGGAGCTGGAATATTTCTTACGCACCCCTTCACACCGGGACCTGCCCAAGATCAAAGCCAAAGCTGAGGCCTGTTTTCAAGCTGCTGCTCTGGCTACAGGATGCACGGTCAGTGAGCTGTAATCACACTAGTTATTAGGTTCGGCCTCAGAAAACTCTTCTAAAAAAGTTTAATTGATGTACATGGCCTGGGCAGAATATGGTTAGGAACTGTCCAACGCGTTATTAAAACCTGGAAGGACAGTGCTAGTGAATTTGCAGAAAAGTAAGTGCATTTCCATACACACACACACAATGTAATGAGAATTCACAGGATTGCGACTAAACAGCTGTGCATCCAGATGAAAACCACTTAATAGTAATCAGAAAAAGTGCTTCACTTTGTTTGGGAGTATAAAGATTCGACTTTGGAGCAATGGAATAATGCCATGTGGTCCAATGAGTCCAGATTGACCCGATTCCATAGTGATGTAGAGCATAGTGCCCAGTGTATAAGCCTCTGGAGGAAGCGGGATGATCAGTTGGTCAGGTCTAGACCCAGCAATGTTATGTAGCAATAAAATGAAGTCAGCTGACGATCTGAAGGTACCGAATGACCAGATTATCACATCTATGGAGTTTTTCAATCCCTGATGGCACCAGCCCAAAGTTGATCGGTTTCCTTTGAACTGGAAAGTGTAATGTACTTTGTCTTGAAGATGTATACAACAGTTATGTACAGTACGTGTTTAGATTATATGGCCACCTGTGGACACAAATCCCTGATTGGTCAAACTGTTTTGGGGGGCCAGGCTGTGTATATAGTGCATATAATATGCTCTTTAAAACTTATAATCAGAGAAATTTGTTTCTTACAGGTTGAGATTCTGTATAAAAGGAACATGTTTTATGAAATCCTGAGAAATCGCACTTTGGAAAGCCTGTATGAGGAGAACGGGAAATCTCTTGGCATGAACTTCATTACTGTTGAGGATTCATCTGGTAACAAACAACAACAACAACAAAAACTAGCATGTTAACTTAGGGGGAAGTAGTGTGATACATGCACTATACAGTATAATAAGATCTGCTGTCATACTGTCAGGAAGGGTGCAGGCTGTAACTTATAAGGCCATGCTTTGACTAAAACTGTTTCATATCAGGCTCTAGTGATATTGGGAACGTGACTCAGGCTGTTCCTGGGATTCAGCCTTATTTCTACATCGGTACCGAGGCGCTCAATCACACTGCAGAATACACCACTGCCTCTGGTGAGTCTGAGGAACAGCAGCATCTGTTAGTGTACTCTACTGTATATTTGATGTTCCACACTCAACACCTTGTATTGATCAGCCCTGCTGTTCAGTCCCATGTGTACGATGCATTAAGGGCATTTTCGGGTGATTCCATGACTGCGATGTGATTTAACTTTTCTAACAAATGTATTACTTTTAAATAATTGTGAGCATAAGGTCTTTCCACGATTGCAAATATTATTCCGGCTGCTCCTGTCAAGGCGTCGCCACAGCAGGCCATCCGATCCGCACACAACTTTGGCACAGGTTTTACGATGGATACCCTTCCTGACATAACCCTCCTATTTTTATCCGGGCTTGGGACTGGCACTGCATGCAGTGGTTAGGGTAGTATAGGGTGTGGCGACCCACCAACAGCGGGGCTCAAATATACAGTATAAAACACATAACCTGTGCCAGCTACAACAGATATTTTTTAATATAAATTGCAATAAATCATATGTTAATTGTTATCTGTAATACTATGAAAATCATGTTTTTATCTAGGATAGTCGTTAAAAGATATAACTGTAGATAATCAGGGGAAAACTTTGTTCTCACCCTGTCCATGTACACTGTTACTTTTTAAAAAAATTCATCAGCATCAAGATTTTGAATTTGAATTGATTTGATGCTTTCGTGGCTGTATGAGCAAAAGTTTGCTTATAAAATATGTTCAACAAGGTATCACTTATCCAACTGCCTCAATTAGAAGCATGCATACACTGCGTTACCAGTTAGCGATATTAGCCGCACAGCTTCTATATACTATATATACACAATACACACGTCTGGTTAAGTTAGGAAGTGAGACGTTGTCATTTTCTTAATACAAAAGCCCTCTTTTACACTTTGACTTGTTTTTGCAGGTGCAGATGAGGCTCAGTTTTACACACTCCGCACTGGCAAAGCTTTGGCCATGACTGCGCTGGATGTGATCTTCAGCCCGGGTGTGCTAGACAAAGTCAAACAAGAGTTTAAAGAAGCCAAGCTCAGAGAGGAGAGAGGACAGAGACTACAGTCTGGACATTAATCTAGTTTAAAGGCCTAATACTTAGCTTTCACAAAGAATAGCACTCTGCCATTTCAAGCCTCAGGCTCTTTGGTCTTTGTCCTGTAACTTGCAGGAAATGAGGTGAACATCCATCTGGATTATAGATATAACTTTTTTATAACTTTAAATCCCTGAACACTGGAGTGTGATTGACATTTTTCAAAGGAACGTTCGCAAAATCCCAATGTCATGATACATTCTGATACATGATACATCTTTAAAGTGACAGAAAGAAAAACTAATCACTACACAATATCACAATCAGTCTGGTTTATTATTATCAAAATCTTTAAATCAGACATCACAATAAATTTACACACATTCATGCTTTAATTATTTGATCACATCTTTTAGATTCATTAACTGAAATTCAATAAATAAAAGTAATTTTTAAACTTACAAATATGCCTATTTATTTATCATATGTGTAATATGTGAGCTATTGATACAAAGATGGAAGATGATATGGATGAGAGACATGACTATTACATTTTTGGGTTTTCCCCTCCATGTTTTCCCTAATTTAGTCGTATCCAATACCTCCCTGCCACTAGGGGAATATCGAATGTAACATCGGAGGACAGCGCTATCCGCTCCTTCCACTTGCGTGAGTTCACAGACGCCCCTGATTGGCTGTAGAGCCGTGATTAATGTGGGAGCACAAAGTACCACTCATCCCTCCCCTCTGAGAGAGCTCGGCCAATCAGCTCCCTCTAGACCTCTGGCTGCGAGAGGTTACAGCATCACCATCACCCGGGAATCAAACTCGTGATCTCACCAATTAGTTTCATCTGCATGACTTTGGACTGTGAGAGGAAACTTACCAACAGACCTGAGGCGGGAATCGAACCCTCAACACTAGAGGTGGGAGACCGCAGTGCTAACCACTAAGGCGTCATGCCGTATAGACTGTTTTTAAGTTGATCATTTATAATTATCTGTATTTTTTTTAATAATCATCATAATTCTATTATATATATACTTATATTGTAATAATTTGATGATCATCGTCTAAACAGAAAGCTCTGGATTAGTCAAGCAAATTAAGCAAGGAGTTCAGATTATTTCCATTGGATAATTACTGCAGTGATTAATATGGACCAGCTGCAAAGTTATTTAACCCTAACTGATGCAGAGGGCAGTTTCTCAATTCTTAAACAACCACGTCAGAAGACATGTCCTGTGGTCGAGGCTATGGTGTTACTCTGTTTCAGATGAGTCAAATTATTGTCCTGCATCAAGCAAAGACAACAACTAAGGAGATTGCTGAAACGACTAATGTTGGGTTAAGAACTGTAAAAGACATTATTAAAACCTAAAAGGAAAGTGATGAACTGTTATCTTCAAGGAAGAAACGTGGTCAGAAAAACATTGACACTTCGAGAAATCAAATGAATGTAGAAAAAGGTATGATCAAAACCTCTTAATGTATTCATAGATATATACACAGACATGGGACACACGTCAAAACTGCTTCATTGACCGTAACCATTTCTGATTCCTTAAGTTTCTTTCCTAATAAGTATTGGGATTCATCACAAACTGTCTACATAATGCTTTTTATTTCACCATGAAATGCCTTAACAGCTCATTAGTCAGTGTATAATGCTGTCCAGCCCAGTGGAAATGAGTGGGCTGGGCAGAACTGTCTTGACCTGAAGAGTAGTGAAAGTGCGGACTGAACTCGATGGCCAGCGCAGAGCGTACCAATCCCACGCCCCCTACCTGCTCAGGAGCAGGATGGTACACTCTGCCACTGTCTGGATGCATGAACAGGGAATGAGGTTGGAAAGGAAAGGTCAGTTTGGTTCCACCTCCACAGTAGGACAGTCGTGTCCCGTGCTCGGTCTCGGCTAACAGATGCGTAAATACAATTGGCTGATCGTCACAACGTAGGAAGTTCCTCTCGCGTCCACATAATGACAGGAAGGGGAAACGTTGCAGGTAGCGGCCACTCTGGTTGACTTTTAAATGCTTGAAAAAGAAAACCAGAAACTGCTGATCTGGAGGGAGTAACAGAAGAATGGTAGATTTCAATCATATAATTTAAACTTTATAGACTCTATACATATTTTACATACAAAAATTATAAATATTTGATTTATTATAAAACGTGGCAGACAATGTAATAATAAGGAATTGCAAAGATTAACAAAAGCCCGGGTAATGTAATTAATAGACGGCATGTAAATCATACAGAAACTAAACTGTATAAACAGTTAAACAGGTGTTGACGAAGAAGAATCAAAACCTAAGCTACATGTGTGTATGCATTTTTCTCTTAAAAAAATTTATGTTGCTGCCTACTGTCACCCTCGCGAGGAACGCCTGTGACACGCTGCGAGCGTATGACATAAAAGTTGATTTTACCAGACGCGATTTTTTCTTTATGCCATGTAATAATACACTTCACCTTGTTTTTATATGAATATTTGTCGTGTAAAATCAGTACGTGTTGATATAGAGTGAAGCCTGTTACAGAAGAGACTCTCATGAAACAGTAGAGACTAGAGCTGATACTTACATCTGAGAGATGTAAAAAAAAACTCTCTCAGATATATACATCG